>JARHVA010002530.1:1592500-1872500 GCA_037957365.1 Torreya grandis | reverse complement strand
TTGTAGGCAAAAAGAATAAAAAAGTAGTTCCTAAATATCCTAAATCTACTTACATTTACTCGAGTGATCTCACGTCCACTTCCTCCAATCCACCTCAACAAATGTCCTCTCCCATTTTACTATTGAAGATAAAGGTATGGGTATCTATAGCATAAAAAAAAAACATTCCACATTGCCAAGCTGCCAAAATCTTCCAAATCCCATGGTAGACCCAATGCTACTAAAATTCCTAGTAGGTAAAACACTGTATGGAGAAAGAGGATTGATTCTTATAAAAAAATTCACTTGTGTTTGTCAAATATAACTTACCAAATCAAAACTGACGAACTAGTTCTAAAGGGTCTTGGTTATATGGTGATGGCTTTTCTACGTGCTTTCAAAAGCACCCCATTCATAATAGAGTCATGGAAAATCAAGAGTATAAAGGTAAAGGTCTAGGGGAAAAAGACCAATGCATCTTGGAACCTTTCCTACAACACAACATATATAAAATCAAGGTATTGGATATATGATGTGGTGAAAAAACACTATTCATGCTGACACTATTCACTGATGAGGTGGTTGGATACTATTCATTGATGAGGTGTCAAAACCACTATTCATGTTGACTTCTCAACACTATTAAATTGCTTAGGTGGCATGGGGTTCCATAATCCTCCCAAGGTATAAAGGATATTTTATTTTTACATGCATGATGGAAATGGGATGTATTCCATGTGGGGAGCAAAGCTAGTGGGTTTGATATTTGCCAAAAGTAAATCTAAGAAGTTTTTGGATACACATGAAAGTGGGGAACAAAACCCATGTTTTACATGTTGAAAGGACCCAGGATAAAGTGGATCACTTACAAAAGGTCCTCATCATGATCTACCATTCCCTCCATGATAAGGGTGGCACATTTCTCTTTGGGATTATCTTTTATCCTTTGGGTTTTATCTTCATTCCTAATGGAGAATTATTTTTACTTTGTGTTCATTCCATTTTAGTGGGGAATGATTTATTCTCTTGTCTTTATCCCTTCTAAGTGGAAGAGGGAGAATTTGTGGGCTTCCTTTTTGTTTTCTCTCTCATTCCTTCATGATTATATAAATGGATTGAGATCCTTGTAATTTATAGGCTAAGCTAGTTTGATAATAAGCTTTGTTGAAAGCTTGAAGAACCTCCTTAGTATGATATTACCAAGCTTTGTATGTGTTGAAAAAGTCTTTGAGACTTATTGAAATCAATGAGAATTATGTGATAATTTGGTTACACCAAGTGGTATTAGAGAAAGTTTGAGTCATGTGGAAAGTTTGTAATAGGTGAAAGATATGGAAAAGAATAATGGAAGAGTAACACCAAAGGAAGACTTGGAGAATATGTTGAATAATATGCAATCACAACTGAAGTTGATGAAGGGAGCCCAAGAAAAACTACATATGATGGAGGATGCAGATGAATATTTTAAAATTGAAGAAGAAGAGAAAGAGATGTGGGAGATATTAGATTTCCTAAAAGAAAATGTGAGTTTTTGGGAGAGAGAACTAACCACATGGGAGAATGAAGATGTCAATAATATGGAGTTACATGTGAGTAAATATTGTATCCATATAAAGTTTCACACTTCTTTGGAAGAAGTAATGGATGAGGAGGTTGTGTAAGAAAGTGCATAAGAGGATATTTTAGTGGAGTTTCAGCTATGTGAATAATCTAAAGCCAAAGGTATGGAGGAAAACAAAATAACCATGAGTGTTGTTATGGATGGGTAATTGATATCCCATAGTGAGATTAAAGGGCATGAAGAACATGCAAACATTGAATAGGAGTTGGAAAACATGCCTTTGGGGCATGATGGGATGGTAGACAAGTTATTAAAGGGAGTTTTTGTTTCTCTTAATATGTCTATATAATGTGTAAGTACATTAGAGATGGAGATGGTTGCGGTGGACATGTTATACCAAGAATACTAAAGGAATAAAGAGGTGTTGAATATGTGGAAGTAAACCATATGGATGTTGGAGGAGAGACTCTTATGAGTCAATATGTACATTGTCTTCATATGAACAAGGAGAGTACGAGAAATTTTGCACATGAGATGGAGGATGACATTGCATCCATGAGTGAGAAACCACTATTGATGGTGTGTGATGTTGTGGAGGATCCATAAGTAGGTTAGACAAGTTGAAAACAAATCCAAGATGACTTTAAGTAGATGCGGATGGATAATGGTGGGTTTGAGATCACATGGGAGAGTGAGATGGAGGATGACATTGCATCCATGAGTGAGAAACCACTATTGATGGTGTGTGATGTTGTGGAGGATCCATAAGTAGGTTGGACAAGTTGAAAACAAATCCAAGATGACTTTAAGTAGATGCGGATGGATAATGGTGGGTTTGAGATCACATGGGAGAGTGAGATGCATGATAAGGCATCTTTATGGTGGATGGATGAGAATGGGTTTCATTCCAAAAGTGAGCTAACTAAGATATGGTTAAGCTTTTGGTGGAGGAGGATGATCTATGGTAAGTTTAATCCCACTAAAGGGAGAGTTTATGGTGGGTCTAATCCCACAAGGTGAGAGAGAAGGGCAAGATATGATAAGAGGATAGAGGGAAAACCAATAAGTAGGAGTTGGAAATGGTGAAGAAAGAAGAACATTCTCCTAAAGTACTTGGTGTGTTAGAAGGGGATGCCATGGTCATTAATCTTCATGACCAAAAGAGTGGTTATACCACTTACCCCATCCATGTGATTAGGAGATCACATTATAAAACCTTGAGTGTTTGATTTAGGAGCATCCAAGGGTTCTTACAATATTTTATCAACCAAAAAAGAGAGTGGTGTGTTTGTGTGCTCATGTGTTCATGTGTGTGAGACTATAATGTTGGGAGAATAATTAGGGAAACTCATAAGAGCTGAGTTATTTTCCACTAGAGGATAATGATGTGGAAAAAAAAAACAATTCACACTAACACTATTCACTGATGATTTGGTGGGACACTATTCACTAATGAGGTGTCACAAACACTATTCATGATAACTCATCAACACTATTCAGTTGCTTAGGTGGCATTGGGCACCATAATCCTCCCAAGGAAAAAAAGAGATTTGATTTTGACATTCATGATGGAAGTGGGATGAATTACATGTGGGGAGAAAAGATAGTGGGCTTGACCTTTGCCAAAAGGATATCCACTAAGTTTTTGGATGCACATGAAAGTGAGGAACAACTTTTACTATTCAGATTTGTACACCCATGTTGCACATGCTTAAGGGACCTAGGATAAAGTGGAGCACTTACAAAATGTCCTCATCATGATATACCTTTCCCTCTATGATAAGGGTGGCACATTTCTCTTAGGGATTGTCTTTTATCCTTTGGATTTTATCTTCATTCATAGTGGAGAATGCTTTTTTACTTTGTCTTCATTCCTTATTAGTGGGGAATGCTTTCTTCTCTTGTATTTATCCCTTACAAGTGGATGAGGGAAAATTTGTGGGATTCCTTTGTGTGTTATCTCTCATTCCTTCATGCTTGTAATTCTATAAATGGATTGATATCCTTGTCATTTGTAGGCTAGGCTTATTTGAGAAGAAGCTTTATTGAAGGTTTGAAGAGCCTCCTTGGTATGATATTACCAAGCTTTGTATGTGTTGAATAAGTATCTAAGACTTATTAAAAATAGTGAGAAGGATGTGAGAATTTGGTTACATCAATATGTACTGTATGGAGGTGACCCCTTATATTTTGAGAGTGATACCACTCTGACATCTAATAATGATATTCCTGGTAATGAACTAATGTCATCTTATAGCATATATGATGAGTTTATCAATACCGATTTATTTTATACCAATGCCATTCACAACCCACATACCTCTTTCCCTCCATTATCCTAAACTAATCAATTGGGACTAGTAAGATTATATTATACCATTAGATAAATTATAGAATGAAGAAGAAATTTTTGAGTTCATGGCCTTAGAGATGGCCTACCTATTGATGACCATAAACAAGTCTTAGACTTCACATGAGACCCTTTCATATAATTTGGAGAAAAAATGAACTTCCTTGGTCATAAATAATATAAAATATCAATTTTTATTGGTGAAAACCTCTTTGAGACACCTTTAGATAAGGGAAAAATTAAATAAAAAGATAAGTCCATTGGTGAAACCCTGTTTTAGGTGCCCTTGGATGGGGAAGTTCACTTTCCTCCTCAGGGAGTGTAGAGTCATATAGGTTCACATTTTTCATTGGGGTCCAACATCAGTTCAGATGAGTAATGAGTCTTTGAGCATTTAATTTAAGACTGTATAGAGACATTTGTTAATTTTCCACTCTCAAACATGGTAGATTCTAATTATTATTACATGGGTGATACTTGTGGCTCATGATCAGCTACAAAAGACTAGTTTCCTTCATTACCACGTATTCTAGAGTATGGTTGCACACTTATTGTGGAGGATGTCACCAAGGGAAACATTGGTACTTATGATGATCCAAAAATGATTACATTGGGTGCATCCCTCATTATCAAGGAGCGTGATTTTATTATTATGTTTTTGAAGGATTTTATTGGCATCTTTACATGGACTTATCCAAATATAATAGGATTGGATCCATCTTTCTTAGTATACCTTCTTTTTGTTCACCTAGATTCTAGGCTAGTTAAACATAAGCTATGGAAAATGCATCCATGCATTGATATCTATGAACTAGGAATTTGAGTCAAGAGAGGTGATTAATGTTGTGTTAGTCCCAAAATGAAAATAAATTGATAAAAGCACACTAACTAGCATACATCTCTAGGCCTAGTTACTAGGGTGAGATTAATAACAAAATAAAATAAAAATCACAAATAAAAATTAAAGAAAAATAAGAATCCTTCACCTTCCTCGAATTCTCCAAATACTTGTTGTAGTGGCTTGCTCAGCTTGTGCTCATGAAATCTTCATCAAAGGAGGCTTGGCTATCTCCTCTTTTCCTTGGCACCTTATGGCTTTGGCTTGTCTTGGATCAATATTTTGGCATCATAACTTTGGCATGTGAGAACTCTTGGAATCAATTTAACATGGTAGCTTTGCACAAATTAATCTTAAAATTCAATAGGCAAGGCCTCCTATTTATAGATTTTTGAGATTGCTCAAAATCAACCTGAACCATGCATCTCAAGATTGAGATGTGTGTCTAAGGATTAATCCAATTTTAAAATTAAAATTGATAAATAGGATCATCAATATTTGGGATAGAGGAACAATTAAGAGGCATGGAGGGCTTTGATGAGGCATGGGAGGCATGAATCCTGATATTTGTGGCATTTATGTCCTAAGGATGTCTTCCAAAGAAATAAGGTTACCTGATGATGCAGATATTCTATATTCATTTCTAAAAACAAGTATTCAAAAAATTTCCATAGAATTATTAATTAGGCCTTGATTTCTATTAATTATCTCTAGGCATGATTAATCACTTTTTGCAAAAATTACTCAAATTGATTAGAATGCCTTGTTATTGGTCCAAAATTTGACTGAATTGGAATTGGAAGTCAATGTCAAATTCATTGGATCTATTATCTCATTTATGATGTTACCAATATAAAATAACAAAGGCATGTGTCTTGTGAAAGTGATTTGATAGAAAAGATCAATCCAGAGCACCCAAGTGTAAAATTGGTATTTTGACTTGAAATGATCTGATCAATGTTAGCTAGCCCATAAATTGTATTGCCCCATTTAGGGATACCCTGGCCAAAATCGGCACTTTAATATATCAATTTCAAAGCTTTTAATGTGTTTTAGTGTTTTTAGGCCAAATTGTGTATTTTAGTAAGAATTGATCAAAATCCTGATTGGAGGTTATTGGTGGCCAGATTTAGGTGTCTACAATATCTTGGTCAAGAAAGAGTTAGACAAAATATTGGGAGCATGTTTTGTCATGCCACTTGATTACTCAAATTGGATCTCAAATATTATTCTAGTAAGCAAGAAATCATAAGGGATTCACTTATATACTGATTTTAAGGATATCAACAAAGCTTGCCCTAAGGATAATTTTCCATTACAAAACATTGACATGATATTTTATTTAATTTAAAGGTATAAGATGTTGCACCTCATGGATGGATTAATAGGATATAACCAAATAAAAATTTCACCTAACTACCAACACAAAATAAAATTCATCACTCCATGAGGGACATTTTATTATCAAGTCATATCATCTAGCTTGAATATTGCCAATGTAACCTACCAATGTGTAATTGTTGTTATCTTCCATGACATGATACATACTATTATTAAAGATTATGTGGATGACATGCTATCAAAGTCAAAGACACTTGCATGACATTTTTAAGTTCTATAAAAAATATTTGAGAGACTTTGTGAATATAAGGTGTACCCTAATTCTATGAAGTGCATATTTGGCATCACTTATGGAAAATTACTAGGATTCATTGCATCTCATAGGGGCATTAAATTCAATCTTGCTAAGGTAAAGGCCATCATGTAAATGCATCATATGTCTACTTTGAAAAAACTTTGTAGTTTGCATGTCAAGATCTAGTCCATTTTTGGTTTATCTCACAACATGCACATTGGTGTCATCATTTTACTCACCTTTTGAAGAAAGGTGTCACTTTCTAGTGGAACATAAATTATCAACAAGATTTTTTAGAATTGAAAATTGATTTAACCTAGTTTAGGAATATTGGTGTATTATTCCTAATCTAGTTAAAGGGTTTGAGTAGTAAAATCAGTAAATAAATATGCAATTATTAAGATACAAATTTGTGTAAATTAGATTTCAAATATTGACATTTCTAAAAATAGTAATAAGTTGGAGAAAATAAGACTTAACTAGAAACTAGATGATATGGCTGAGTTAGGGCCTAAGATTCACTGTACATAACTAGGACACTATCACAAACTAAGATTTGGCCTTCATTTTATGATTAGATAAGAGAATCAAAAGTGGATAGGAATGGCACTAACACTATAGTAAACCTCTGCCACTATTATCCTAAGGATATGATATTTATAGGTTTTATTCACTAGGTCTATGTGACCCTATATATGAAGTTTCAATAGTTGAAAGTCTATATAACTCTTTATAGAGCAATTTTTCTCTTCAAAACCTATACTCTATTGTGGTTTATCCAATTTTGAAAAAGAGGGGGGGATTTAGTGTGTGTAAGATTCACTAAACATGTATCCACACCCCTTGTGTCGGCACACTACCTACATACC
Organism: Torreya grandis; assembly: GCA_037957365.1. Classification (NCBI taxonomy): domain Eukaryota; kingdom Viridiplantae; phylum Streptophyta; class Pinopsida; order Cupressales; family Taxaceae; genus Torreya; species Torreya grandis. The sequence continues at coordinate 1,865,267 of JARHVA010002530.1, read as the reverse complement.
AATACTTTGAAGAGGGATCAATCCATATGTAGTTCTCCCACTTGATGTGTTTTGTGAAATTGAGTGTATGAATATGAAAAATTATAAACTAGATGTAGTTGAGGTGGATAGGGACTAGTGTAAGGATTTGAATAAGCTTATAAATATGTTGGTTGGCTGTATGCAAAGAATAGAGAAGATTGCTTAAGTAGTCTTTCTTATATTCTTGCTTGCTTAGTGATATATACTAACCCTTTCTAAATGATATTTGAGTGGGATTTTATAGGGATCTATTGGTCATGGGTTGAATGTGCTCATGTGAGGCTAACAAGGAGAAGGTTGGGGAATTGGAAGAAACTAATCATTGGGGCTAAAAATGCACTTGGATAGGAGCATTGAAAGTAGACAGGAGTGGCACCAGTGCTATAGTCTATGTGTGGCACTATTATATTGAGATAACAGGACTTGGGGGATGGATAAGTCATGGAAAAAGGGGTCTAGATTAGTTGGGATCAAGTTTGGAAGGCTAAATATGAGTGAGAATTAATGAAAAGATGCTTATGAGGGTTATGAGAGCAAGTAAGAGGCACCTAAGGGTTGGGTGTAATTATCCATACTTATTAATTTTTAAATTTTATATGACTACATTTGCTCTCCCCCTGTCCCCGCTCCCCCCCCCACCTATATTATAGTGATGTAACAAAGTGAAATACTAAGATAAAGATAAAATAGAAAGTGCACCTGAACTTAATTGTAAGGGTGAAGCTCATAAAGCTTTGTGATGTTGGTTGTGCATAAAAAGAGCACGTTGTAAAGTATGAATTTGCAAGAAAAAACAAAGAGTAGATTAATTATTACTAGATACACTATATGTAATATAAGAATTTACAAAAGCTAGGTAAGAGAGAGAAGAAAAGAAATGAACAAATACACCTAACTAGGTACACAAACCAATACCAAACCTATTGTGATGTTGAGTGATGTTGGACGATGTTATACCAAGAGTAATATCATGAATGAAGCTAAGTGGTCAATTCCTCAAAGGTGGCTCAAGAATGCAAAGGCTGGACCTTTGGCTCCATTGTCACCCACTAAGTGAAGTTAGGTGATCATGCGTGTGTTAATCAATATTTGGACTATGTGTCCAATTCTTCTGAATAGGTGGCTCAAAATATAAAGGCTAGCTACTTCTTTGGCTCCATCATTGCCCCACGAAGTGAAACTTTAAACTGATACTAGTATGAAATTTATGTCAAATGAAATGGCTCATAAATCCCATGAATGATCTATAATCTAAAAATGTTGGTGTGGATAGTTGAATGTATGTTGGAAACTAGGCCACTCTTAGCCATTCTGAAAGATGGAGATTAGGTTTGTATGAAAGCCACTCCAAAATTGGTATATTAGGCTTATATGAAAGCCACTCCAAAATGTTTAAGTTAGGATTGTATGAAAGCTACTCCAAAATGATGCCAACCATATTTAGATGGAATAAGACATGCAACTACTGAGAATGCCTAGGTAATGTTGAACTTAGAAAGAAGAGAAAACAAATGTGTCATGCATATTACCCCTAATCACTGGTGTCTAAAACATGGATTTTGATCTTAAGGTTATATCAACTACCATATCTAAAAATGGAATTGAGATCCATCATGCCGTGCATTATGCCCCCTATATCTAGATTTTTTGAACAAAAGTGTACTAAAAATTGTTGATTCTGAACTAGTCTGACTATGCAAAATTGTAGTTGAACCTAATTTTCTATCTACTTTTGGAAAGTCTAGTTTTTTCATTATTTGGATAGGAGAACTAAAAATGGATAGTAGTGGCACCAACATTGTAGTCCAATCTTGGTGTTGTTGTCTTGGGCCAAATTTGGTAATTGTTTTGACATTTTCATTATCTGTCTAGTATGTCCTGACTAGTTTGATGTTTTATGGCTATTCTTGGTGTTCTGAATGCTAATTTTTTGACCTTTAAGAGCTCTGATCTTTGTGAAAAAACACTTGTTTATTGCCCCCTCTTTTGAGGGTAAGAATGAAGACCCTAAAATGACTTCCCTTAGAAGAAAGATCCTTACAATTATGTTATTCTACAAAGATACATGATATAACAATGATACTTAACAAGATATCTCAAGATATAACATGGTTTTTAAATAGAGATTTCTTAGATCAATAGGGGTATATCTAGATAGTTATAACAATGTAATAACATGTGCAAAGTATTGAATTAGAACAAGAAGTCTGGTTAGTTAGTTTTCAAGGAGGGATGGAGCATGATGTCCATCATGGCATCCAGAAGAGCAAGATAATGCATGATGTGGACAATGGCATTGCAAACAATGAGAAGAAAATAAGCTATCAAGTGTACAAATCAAGAAGTAAGGAGCATAAAAAAATGGCCAAGTGGGCCAAGAAAATAAGAGACATGGACACATGTCACTCAAACTAGAAATCAAACATACAAAGCATGTTCAAATGTCCCATACACATACAATAAAAAACAAGCAAGGTTGGTACGAAGGCCACAAACACATAGAAGAGTACAAATAAAGGACATTGGAAAATGTCCTAAAACACACACATGAATGGAAGCAAAGGACATTAGAGAATGTCCTAAGGCACATACAACGGATAAAATAGGAAAGAATAAATGTAATCACATCTAGCTATGCAAAAAAATAAAGGAAAGCATGTAAATACTAGAAATACAATTGCATCTAACTAATCAAAACAAGAAGTGAAAGTATGCAAGATATGTTACTATAAGACTAGGTATATGCTAAGAAATACATAATTGCTATATACTAGTGAGTGTCAATAGAGTAATTTATGTAAGCTAGTAAGTAATGTACATCAATATGATAACTAGAGTGTGTGGTGTAATAATGACATAACCTAGATGGTGTAGTTATGTAGAAGATGCCCCCAGTGGGTATGTATATTGATGTAGAAGTAAGATACCCCCTAAATGGGCAGAGTGAAGAAATCAAAGAGATGGATGTCATTACACACACTCAAAGGAGATCAAGTGAAGCATGGTAATGTAGATAAATCAACAAATAATAGCATAGAACAAAAAATTTAAGTCTAGCATGGTAGTAGAAATGTAAAGCATGGATAATGCATAAAATTAAAATGTTTTTTTGTGTTTTTGAATTTTTTGTATTTTTAAATGTTATATTGTTTTTGGTATTTTTGATATTTTAAGCTATGTACAATCAATCATGAGGAGACCATGTACAAAAAAAATAAGAAATTATGTACAAGAAAGAATAAAAAAATATGTAAAATATAATTTGAAGAATTATATACGAGCAAACTGAGAATAAATTATACTAATCGATGAGTCTTGGAAGAGACTCCATGTCATGTTGTCTTGTAACAAACAAAAGAATCACGTGTGATTATGAAGCACAATGGAATGGATATGAATATGAATTAAATATTCATATTCATTTTTGGTATCTTGGAAATCATAATAACTTGTATTGTTCCACTCATCATTCTCATCTTGATTTTGAACCGATGAAATACTAGTGTTGAATTTTATTGTATTTGGATCTTTTCTTTTATAAATTGTGTTTGTGAATGATTTACCTTAGGATATTAAATAAATCCCAAACCTTGGTGACAAGCATTATCAACTACTAGAATAGGAGTAGTGATGCCTTGAGCATGCTTACCCAACCCTTGACCTTGATAATCAAACTGTTGTAGGTATTTTTGACCAAACCTATATTGCTTTGAAAGTTGAGCATCATTTTGGAGAGGTGGATGTGCATTTTTTTCATGTTTTAATTGTGCTTGTGGTAATGTTTATTACTCTAATTTTGATTTTTGATCCTTTTGTTGTTTTGAGTTATGCTTTAGTAACCCCTTTTATACTATTTCTAGATTTGACCCTTTGTGAATGTGTTCTTGTGTTCATATGGATTTCTTGACTGATTTACCTTGTATAGGGTCCTCATTAGCAATTATCTATTTTATATGTTATTTCAATTCCAAACATGAATCTATGTGATACCCATGCATTTTATGATATACACAATAATATCTAGATCTTCTCACTAGATGTAGAGGAGGTAGTTTGAACAACTTAGATTTAATCATTTCTCTTAGTACCTTACTTGAAATCTTAGTTGATTTTTGAATGCTTTTTGAATCACTTGTTGTAAATTTAATTTGTTGTGATTTCTTGTTTTGATATGTAACATTGCTTGTAACTAATTGACTAGGTGAAGGTGCATATACATGATTGGCACTAGGGTGCCTTTGAGTCTTTTGTATTATAATCTAATTTTTCAATGTTGTGATATTTTCATGTAATATCTGATTGTACATTTGTAAATCTTAAATTATCTTGCTCATACTGGTGATTTGATCCCTTAGAGTCTCACAAGTGCAAACCCTAGTTGCTTCTGATTGAACATGTAAGCACATATGTTGAAGAGGTTTTGAAGAAGCTATAGGTTGAATGTATGCACTAAGAACAATAGTATAGGCTGCATCACCTTTTGGATGGGTAATATCATGGACTTGGTTAGAGGGAAAGTAGTTATCACCCTCTTGGGGGAGAGGAGGAGAAGAAAATTCTTTCTTGTGCATAAGATATGACATTGAAACTTTATAGATGGTTGTTAGCTTATGAAATGGATCTGCTAGGTGGAAACCATGTATGTGGGATGAAATGCATGTAATTTTAGTTAGAATTAGTATAAAAATATGTTTATAAAGAGCATTCCACATGAGAGATATCAAGTATGGGATATAAATCATAAATTTGGGCATGAATGCATAAGAAACTTTGGCATGTGCTATGACATTTGTAATGTCTTTAGCATGATAAAATATAAATTTTTTCCATATGAGAGATAGAAAGAATGAATTTTTGCATGAATGCATAAGAAAATTTGGCATGTGATATGAGATTTTTAATGTGTTTAGTATGATAAACTTGAAATTTTTTCCATATGAGAGATAAAAAGTAAGGTATAGAAAGCATGGAATGGTTCATTAATGTATAACAAAATTTTACATGTAACATAATATTTCTAACATGTTTAGTAAAATAGAGTTGGAAATTATTTAGAATCACACACACACACACACACACACACACACACACACACACACACACACACACACACACACATAGAGAGAGAGAGAGAGAGAGAGAGAGAGAGAGAGAGAGAGAGAGAGAGAGAGAGAGAGAGAGAGAGAGAGAATGCAAAAGAAATATTGAAATCTTGTACATTTTTAGCAATAAATTTTGTAATATCATCTTTTATTAGAGAGAGTAAGCATGAAATGCAAAGAATGAAAGTTTTTACTAACATATGATAAACTTTATCATTCATGTACATGATAGGACCAATGCTGGTCTCCTTATTATTTACAAAAAATGTAAGAAAAATTTGTAAATAACTGAGATTCATTTTTGAAATCTGATTTTAAATGTAAGGTGATATCTCAAAAGAAATTGGACCTAGTGTATGCAACTTAGGGTTTGAAAGATGATTTATTTGGAAAAATACTATGAAATTTTGAAATTTAAAGTGAATTTATTATTTAGATATGCAAGTAAAAAATTCAAATTTTATTGGAAAATTTGTGATTTAATAGGACCTAGTAGATGCAAATAGGGTTTTGAAAAAATAAATGTTTTTGAAAATTACTATTGAATTTTTAAATTTAAAGTGAATTTATTATTTTAATATGTTAGTAAAAGATTATAAAATTATTGGGAAAATACTGGGACTTAGTATGGGTGACTAGGGTTTGAAAGAAAAATTAATTTAAAATTACTATGAAATTTTAAAATTTAATGCTAATTTTTTATTTTATTATGAAGGTAAAAAATTAGAAAAAAATAGGAAAAATCAGTAAGAAATTTACCCTAGGGTTTCTAGGGTTTTTATGTACAAATGAAGTAAGTCAAGTTCACCAAATGATTTAACTTATTTTGGAAATATTGGTGTATTATTTATAATCTAGTTAAGGGGTCTAAGTAGTAAAATCAGTAAATAAATATGCAATAATTAAGTTACTAATTTTTATAAATTAGATTGCAATTTTTACCTTTCTAAAAATAGTAATAAGAGGGAGAAAATAAGAATTAGCTAGAAACTGGCTAATATGGCTGAGATAGGATCTAAGATTCACTATGTAGGGCTCAGACATTGTCACAAACTAAGGTCTGGCCTTCATTTTTTGATTGGATAAGAGTGCCAAAAGTGGAAAGGAGTGGCATCAATGCTATAGGCCACCTTTAGCATTGTCCTAAGGATCAAAGCTTTTTGGGTTTTGTTTGTCAGGTCTGTGTGACCCTATCCATGAAGTTTCAATCGCTAGAAGTTTATATAGTTCCTTATATAGTAGATTTTCTCTTCAAACCCTATACTCCATTATGCTTTTACCAATTTTGAGAAAGGGGGGTTAGTGTGTGTAAGATTCACTAAATGTGTATCCACACCCCTTATATGGGAATGCTGCCTACATACCAATACTTTAAAGAGGGATCAAGCCATATGTAGTTCTCCCACTTGATATGCTTTGTGCAATTGAGTATATGAATATGAAAAATTCTAATCTGGATGTACTTAAGGTGGATAGGGACTGGTGTAAGGATTTGAATAAGCTTTTAAGTATATTTTTTGGTTGTATGCAGAGAATAGGGAAGATTTATTGAGTAGTCTTGCTTGCTTAGTGATATTGTCAAACCCTTTCCAAATGATCTTTGAATGGGATTTTATAGGGATCTATTTGTCATGGATTGAATGTGCTCACATTAGGTTGATAAGGAGAAGGATTGGGAACCAGAAGAAATTGACCATTGAGGCCAAAAATGCACTTGGATAGGAATGTCGAAAGCAGACAGGAGTGGCACTGGTGTTATAGTCCAAGTGTGGTGCTATTGTCTTGAGATGATGGGACCTAGGGGATAAATTAGTCATGGAAAAAGGGGTCTAGCTCAACTAGGATCAAGTTTGGAAGGCTTTGGATGATTGGGAATCAGTGAAATGATGCCTATGAGGGTCATGAGAGTAAGTAAGAGGGACTTAAGGGTTGGGTGTCATTATCCAATCTTAAGTTACCAATATTTATATTTTATATGACTATAAAAACCTATTTAGACAACCCACCAGTGTTGACCCCACCTATACCAAGGAAGATGTTGCTTCTTTACATCTCAATGACTAAATATGCATAGGGGGCACTTTTATCTCAACATGACAACCATGGAAAGAAGTGTGCAATTTATTATTTGAGAAAAACACTTGTGGACTATGAACACAACTATATATCAATAGATAAATCTTGTTTAGAAATGGTTTTTGCATCCCAAAAGCTGCAACGCTATATGTTGCATAACAATACCATTGTGATTACCAAGATTGACCCCCTTAAGTATTTTCTATCAAAATCCACTTTGACTAGTCACATGGCCAAATGGAAAATTTTGCTAAGTGAATTTGATGTTGAGTATTAGAACTAAAAATCTATTAGGGGGAAGGTCCTTAGGGACCATCTAGTTGAAGCCTCTTTATTAAACACTAATCCACTCACTTTTGAGTTCCCAGATGAATCAATATTAGCTTTAGAGGAAGTTCTTATTGACTCCAAGTAGTGGAAGATTTATTTTGATGGTTCTTTCACCTCTCCTCGATCTAGGGTTGTGTTGTCTCAAAAATTTATCAAGGGGAAAATTGGTGACTTTAGGTCAATAATGTGGGAATTGAGTCCTTACATCAGTCAAAAATGTAGGGAAAAAGTCCCTCTCATATTATTAGGTAAAGATACCTTTATTGAAATCCAAAAATAAAAAAAGTAGCGGAAAAACAAAAATGTTTTCTATTAGGGGTTTCATACTTTTAACTAAAAAGAATGAAAAGGAGTTAGAAAGGAAAATGAGAGGAATGATAGAAAAGAGGGGGGAAATGCAAATAAAAGGAGGAATGGGATTATCATATCCATTTAAATATATAAGCTACCATGATAATCCTAAGAAAAATGAAAGACAACTCTGGGTAGTTAAATACGAAACTTACCAGAATAGTCCAAGAAGGGGGAAACATTGTATTCATGGAAACCTCTCTGATTCAATGGGTGGTAAAGACATAATGCACTCTTAAGAGTACAAAACATACATTGATATAATTATCTACTATTTATAATAGAATGTAAGATAATTATCTCATATTTACCTATAAAAGACAATTAAAATATTGCTTAAACTCTACTAAGATTTCACTTTCATAGAAATAACACAAAAAGATTCTAAAATAAATACTTAATGTGAAACTTCCATTTTTTGACAATTTGGTAGTGATTATGAAAAAAAATTGAAAGTAAAGATATAAATATAGCTGAATCATACAAAAATCTATAACTCATGAAGAAATCCTAAACACAAAGTCTACAAAATCTCCCTATTCTAATATTTATTGAGTCAAAAATACAATCTCATCCTTCAAAAAATTTATAAAGAGTCTCACTAAGAAAATTCCCTTTTACAATGAGCCTAACACTCATATTTATAGTGTGGGGAGGTGGTTACAGTGCATAACCACCTTTTTTGTATTTTAAAATGTGTAAAAGTGATTTTACAAAAAATGCACCACTTAAGTGGTGTAAAAGTTAGTTGGTGCAATTGCACCACTTGAAAGAGTGCAAAATAAAAATTGCACAACTTGAAAAGTGTAGAGGTGTAATTGTGATTTTTTAACCAATTGCAATTAGAACTCATCATTTTACAAATTTGATATAGTGCACTTACATGAATTACATGTGTGAGTTTGCACTCACAAAATTTGAAATTGGAAAAATACCATAAACATTTGATGGAGCTTATTCACCTTTACTTTTGCTAAGGACAAATTCAACTTTCTCTAACAAATTCTTATTTTTAAACTCATTACATGTAGTAATAGACCTAGATGCATTCAATTTGAATTCTTCCATCTCTACTTTATACATTTTATGATCCTCATTATTTTGTATTCTTTTAACTCACTAATTGCATTTATTTTTGACTTGCACTTAACATGTGAAATTTTTTAACATGATGCTTGAATTAGTTATGTTTATGTGGCTATGTCGACCTGTCCATTTAGCATCATCTAGGAAGATATTAGCAATGTCATGGAGCCTAGTTTACACTTGTTGTAGACACTCAAAAACTACCCCATTATTTATGTCAAACACCCTTAAACCCTTACATGACCTTTGGATCTAATTAAGCCCCTAGTGGACTTAGCCCCCTTTTTAACATACTAACTTAACCTTTTTATCACACTTCCTTTTAACCACTTTTCACCCATTTTCCTCTTGGACCTTGACCATCGATGGTTAGTCTAACAATCGATGGTTAAGCCTAACCATCGACTGTTAGGTCCCCCAACCTATGCCAACATAATTTACAAATTAAGTGTGAGATTAACTTCACACTCAATTTAGCAACTTTCCGTTTGGTGATACAAAGTGGCTTTGTAATGCCCAACTTAGCATTTTTATCCCTTACCCATTTAGTAACTTATTCTACCCCATTTGGCAACTTCTTCCTATAAAAGGAGAGCTGTAGGAAGGAGAACAGATCCAAAAATCTACAAGTACATGCTACCAAAATATATTTTTTAGGTATCCACCCTTACTAGAACACTACCCAAATCATTCTCAGAGGTTGGAGTATCGTTACACTATCAAAATTCCTCCAAGTCATTTCTACCCTTTCTCCATTACTCTTGATAAAAGGTATCTTCCATTTGTTATCCATTCTTTATTTATTTTCTAATGTTTAATACCTTGATTAGATTCCATTTGTATTATGTTCTTCTTAACTTAACATTTTATTAGACCTCTGCTAGACCTAAATTCATATACAAACCTCTTTTTGACCATTTACCCAACCTACAATCCTTGTTTTTTGTATTCCCAAAATTTGACAGGAAACCACTGATGGTTAGCCCAACTGCCACTAGTTACCTTAACCACCATCTGTTACTTATATGTAACCAAACCAGCAACCTTTTACCCCTTTACCAAACCTTTGACCAAACTCTATTTTCGACCTTCTGTCATAGACCAAACCTAACCTAACCTAAACATCTCTTTATAATAATTAGCATTTACCTTAATGTTAACTCATTAATTCATACATTTTATATTGAAAGTATTTACTTATTTAGATTAATTTCATGTTATTCAACTTTTATTTCTTTTATTTATACCAAATCTTTTATCAGAAAGGGGATTGACAACCATCCTAGCAAGCTATTACTTTCTTGAATCTAGCATACGCTAGGCAATCCCCCATTTTATTGTCTAACCAACAAGTTTTCTTTAGTCTTGGCTTATTACAGGTCTTCCTCCCTAGCCAAAGAGGATCTCTCATTTCATCTAGATATCCACATGTGTGCACTTTCTACCAAGTACCCTTACACACCCCTTTCTTTTAGTTTTACTTCTACTTTCATAAACTACCACCTGAACTAGTTACAATGTTAATGGACTAGATAAGAAAAGTAGAGTTATCTATTTCTAGTACCCATGACCAATCAAACCTTATCTAAAACCAATAAAATTTCAAATTCAACCAACCAACAACCTATCAACAATCTTTTAACTTTTACCTTACTCAACCAATAACCTATCAACATCTACCACATCCATCTCCCCAACCGTGTCAAAACTTGGGCCATCTACCCCAACCCTCATATAAATTACCTCAACCCACCTTATTAACCAACCTATCAACTTATCAATTCAACCTATCAATAAAACTATCAACCTATTAATCTAACAAACAACTAACATACAAAAATATCGATCCAACCAAACCAATCATGCCAACCCACCTTATCAACCTTCTTCAACTTATCAAACCAACCATCGTATCAATTGCCTCAACTAAACTTATCAACCCTAAAATATCAATGAACCCATAAACAAACCCATCAACCCATCATTCCATTAACCTATCAACCAAACCAACCTATCAATCATTCAATCCAACCAAACCAATCAAACCAACCCGCCTTATCAACCTTGCCAACCTTGCCCAACTTATCAACCTTATCAAGTCCAACCAACAACTACCTATCAAACCTACCTAACTTATCAAACCTATCTAACTTATCAAACCTATCCAACCCACCAAACCAACCCATCTCATCAAATCTATCAAATCCATTAAATCGATAAACCTTATCAAGCCAACCAATTAGCTCACCAACTCAAGAGCCATTGGTGCACCCTCTTTCTAGGTAGTATACCCCATTGGGGGAATCATATGCCTCAATCCTTGATAAATTCTTGGAGGCCTCTATCATTAAAATTCCTCCAATCAAATCCATCAATAATTCTCTTCCAAAACCAATTTGGTTCATAGAAGATAAATTTTTTGCCTATCATTGCACCAATAGACATGGGATAAATAGATATGGCTCTTTTAAGATGCTCATCCAAAAACCTTATCAATCACAAGGAGGTTTTAAATTAAATTCTCCATGTTCCCTCTAAACTAGACTTAAATATCATCAAAAAATCAATCATTAAACCTCTTCCTTCGCTCATTGTTGAGGAAACCATAGTCTAACCCTTAATCAAACCACTTGTCAACCAAGTGGACTCTTTTTTACTTTCCTTTGAAAACACATTCAAGGAACCAACCAACCAAAATATTCCACTTACATTTGTGGAACCAACCAACCAAAATTTTCCACTCGCCCATGTGGAAGAAACCAATCAATCTATTCTACTTACCTTTGTGGAACTAACTAACTTACCTTTTCCACTTACCAATTCTATAGAACCTATTAACCCAAAATTAATGACCATCAACCAAACCAAACCCACCATTAACCCAAACTTACCTATAACCATTCACGCAACCTTACCTTATCAACTAAACCAAATAATCAAACCAATCGAACCAACAAACCAACTCAACCATTTATCTTACCTCTCTCAACTAGTCAAACCAATCTCTACCCCAACTCAATCAACCATATTAAACCTACCTTTCCACTCTACCATAACTAACCTACCTAAAAAACCAAACCAAAATCTACCCATCAAACCTACCCTATCCTACCTAAATCAAACCCAACTGCCTTTTCCTAGCCTTGGTGCATTAGAGGAAATCCCACCAAAACCACCACCTATGAACTTGACCCACTAACCACTAACCACTAACAAATATGTACCCTTGGGGGGGTGGGTGAAGTCATCTTCACCCCTCCTAAAACCTTGTTACTAACCATCACCTAACCTCAAGATCATTTTCCCCTGTTCTAACAATCCATGGAAAAAGCAAACTAGGGGAACTTCCCCTCCATACGAGTTTGACCATCTGTCAACCCAAACCATACCTTAACAATTGACCAAATTGACCTTCGATATTTTTACCTCAAAATCATCTACCCAACATATCCAACCAACTAACCCTACCCATAATACCTAACCAATCAACCTTGTCAACCTTATTCACCTTATCTAAACTTATCAACCTACTTAAGCAACTCTATCTAACCTACCCAACTAAATAATCTTACCCAACCTCATCCACAACAAACCAAACCTTACTTATCACCTATAAAACTTCAATCATAACCTAAAAATGAACTTTCAGCACCACCAACTCATTTTGGGAGTCACCTTCTCCCCCCAACCCATTATATATTACCCTTCTCTACCATTTTATTTAGAGATTACCCTTCTCTGCCAACCTATCCATTGGAGATTACCCTTCTCCACTCACCAACCCACCAACTAACTAAATAATTTTAACCTTATCTATTTTTGACTACCTTTGACACATTATTATTCTATCTTCCTCCATTAAAATGTCACCTAACCAACCTCATCTTTTTTTAACCCATACCTTTTCCCCATCTACCCAAGAGTCGTAAAGTAATTGGGGGACATCTACTCTTTTGATTGACATTAACCATCCATGCAAACATAGATTTATGGAATATCAATCTTGAACCTCTTAAATGCTTGGCATATATGTTTGTTCCTTAGTTAAAGCAATGTCCTTATCATTTTATGTCTAATTCAAGCTCATCCCTTATTTTCAATCACCTTCATCTCCTTATCTTTAAGGACAATCGATTAAAAATAGGATCATGTGATTATCTGTCACAAACTTTGCCTAATCCTAAGCATGGATAACACATATCTACCCATGGAATGATCCTCATGGATACTTTTTGTCTCTAATCAAATGGAATCCCATGGTTTTTGTCACTTAAAACCATGTCTTCCACCCATCATCAACATTCTTCTGCCATGGCTTTGCCTCCATAAAGGAAAACCTTATGGATTTATAGATAGTCCATTTATAAGCAAGCATATAAACATTTGGGATACCATAAGATCACTTGGGTCAACATATTTAGTATGAAAATTTCTCCCTTGAAAGACAATTATTCAAACAATCAATAATGCTTAAACTTAAAATAGACTGCTCCCTTGAAGGACAACTATTAAATATGAAAAAAACCAAATATAGACCACTCCCTCAAAGGATGGATAAGTCAAATTTATCAAAATAAATCATTTAAAGCTTCCCACATCGATTATCTTCACCATCATATCAAAAAAAAAATATAAGACCATATATTAAAAAAATAAGCTATCCCAAGAAAACTGTAATCGGTTTTCATCAATAGACTTCCTGCATTGATCAATATACACCTTGCATATGACATGGACTTGTCTATCATGGTTTGTAGGTCACCTATAGAAGGGGAAAGCCATTCCCAAAATAATATTTCCATGCATATCACCTACTACCTACAATCTATTTCCCCTTTTGTCCTTTACAAATCGAGGGATATTGAGCTTACTTGACACCATGCGATCAAGTTACCTTTTTTAACCATTAAACTAATAATAAAGTAAAAGTGTGACAAGATTTTTTAAGCCCACCCATTTTACCATCATGGTCTTTTTCAATTAGAAAATTTAGCCTCCCCCTTATACTTTCATGATCATTTAGAGAGACGTGTCTTCCTCCTTTTGAGCCATTTAAACTACCTACTTACCCTAACCATCAAATCATTGGGAATTACCTTCCCTCGTAAACCTTCAACTTGACCAAATCAACCCCACCCACTTGGAGATTGCCTTTCTCCTACCTTTGCCAACCCTTTGACCATCATCCTACACACCCAATGACCCATCAACACCAACTTAACAATTATTTTTACCAAACTCAACTTCAACCTATCCAACCTCATCAAGCATTGGGTCATCCACCCCCAACCACCATCCTAACCTAATTTTCAACTCAACTAACCTTATAAACCTTATCTACCTTATCAAATAAATAACCATCACCCCATCCTATCTATCTATTAACTCCAACCCATCAAACCTATCAACTAACAACAACCAACCAACTTTACCTACCTTACCCAACCTATACAACCAAATAATCTTATTAACTTCAGCCAACCTATCAAATCAACCTATTTAACTAACTTTACCAAGTCAAACCCTTACCTACCAATTAAAATTTTTAAACCTTACCTACCATGATTAAAACACCTATCTACCCAACCACCTATCAACAAACATTATCCACTCAACCTAACCTATCAAATCCAACTTTAGCTATCCTATCAACATTATCCACCCTATCAACCCAAATCAAACTAAGTGGTACACCCAAGTGAGGAAACCCATTTGGACATCCACCAACCTATTTAAGAGTCACCCTCTCCCTCAAAATGTGGAGCTTACCCTTCTCCACTAACCTATTTGGGAGTCACCCTCTCCCTCAAAATGTGAAGCTTACCCTTCTTTTGGGAGTCACCTTTTCCCTTAAATTTTATAGATTACCCTTCTCCACCAAATCAACCAACCATTCGATCATGTCCACCTCGGCGTTTCCCCATTTTGACCCAACCTATTACATGTTTTGTGATGACCTTGCCTTGGTCTTTTTGACTGTATAGACCATTTTTTCCACATTGAACATTTACATTTACACCACCTCATGTACAACTTGACCATTTGTGTTTTTCTTGGGAGCACTTACTACCCTAAATACCTGAGAAAACATTGACCCTATCTAGGAGACTTGATAAGACAAACCCAATCAACTATGACCATTGTTGGGAACTAGTTACCTTGTAATTTATCCTAGAACCTAACCTTATTGTTACCAACATGGTAGTCTTAGTCTTTACACAATCTTGGCTATCGTACTTAGTTACATTTTATGTGCATGTTTGTGTCTCAAATATCCAACCTCACCTTTTTGTCACCCACCTCATGACTTATCATCTACCACTTATCAAACCCTGACCCAATTCAACCTTTGTCTCATTATCTCCCAGTTTGAGGGGGAAAACCTCCTCCCATACTCAAAGCAATTAGAACTTTTAGAGATGACCCTTATCTATAAACCTTCACCCAAACCAAACCACGTTATTCTTAAATTTGGGGTAACCTAGTTGAGTATCACTACCTTACCCTCAAAGCACACTTGTTCTCCACAACCTACCCATGAACCATTTGAGAACTACATTTGGCCTAAAGTTATTTTTGGATATTACATCCATGGAACTATGTAGGTAGTGTTCACTTGCCTAAAGCATCTAGAGTCAGCTTAGCCATCACCCTTCACCTTTAACATTACCCAGATTTTGTTTTTGTTTTGTAGCTTATGAACCCAAAGCTGCATAATAAAAAGGGGCAAAATGTAGACACTCAAAAACTACCCCATTTTTTATGTCGAACACCCTTGAACTCTTACCTAACCTTTGGAGCTAGTTAACCCCCTCGTGGACTTAGCCCCCTTTTTAACCTACTAAATTAACCTTATTATCCCACTTCATTTTGACCACTTTTCACCCATTTTCTTCTTAGATCTCAACCACCGATGGTTAGTCTAACCATCGACAGTTAAGCCTAACCATCGATGATTAGGTCCCCCAACCTGTGTCAACACAATTTATAGATTGAGTATGAGATTAAATTCACACTCAATTTAGTAAATTTTCATTTGGTGATACAAAGTAGATTTTTAGTGCCCAACTTAGCATCTTTATCCCTTACCCATTTAGCAACTTATTCCACACAATTTGGTAACTTTTTCCTATAAAAAGAGAGTTGCAAGGAGAACGGATCCAAAAATTTGTAAGTACATGCTACCAAAATATTTTTGTAGGTATTCACCCTTACCAGAACATTGCCTAAATCATTCTCAGAGGTTGAATTATTTTTACGCTAGCAAAATTCCTTTAGGTCATTTCTACCCTTTCTTTATTACTCTTGATAAAAGGTATCTTCCATTTGTTGTTTGTTCTTTATTTCTTTTCTTAAGTTTAATACCTTGATCAAATTCCATTTGTATTATGTTCTTATTACCTTAAACCTGTATCAGACCTCTACAGGACCTAAATTCATATAAAAACCTCTTTTTGACCATTTACTCAACCTGTAACCCTTGTTTTTTGTATTCTCAAAATTTGACAAGAAATTATCGATGGTTAGCCCAATCGCTACCAATTACCTTAACCATTGATGGTTAGCCCAATCACCACCAGTTACCTTAACCTTCATCAGTTACCTATCTGTAACCAAACCAAATACATTTTACCCCTTGATTTACCTTAACCTTCTAGAAATTTTTGTTCATCTAGAGACCTATGCAATTGATTCACCTTCTCAGAGAATTATTTATCATTTGTATAAAAAAGTTATTATTCCTCTAGTATTTTCACAAAATTCAATCAAATAATACTTTCTTCCATTATTTGAAGTAGGATAAAAATATTTCACATTATGGCTCCCAATAAAAAAACTAATTTTAGAAGATTGGAAAGGCAATTCATTGCCACCAACCTGTTTATTATTTCTTTCTTTATTTTATTCTATCTTTTTTCCACATGATATGGTCATACTCATAATTTTCCTATGAAAATTGCTTCTATGCCTCTTTGATATCCCATACAAGTTTCAAATTCTCACTCAATTACCTTTCTTCACCCAAAGCTTTCTTTGATCAATCACCTCATAGCTACTAGACAGACCCTCCTAGCAAGTACAAATAAGCCAATTCTTTTCTTTTTTTTTTTGCAAATTCCTTTTTTAAAAAAAAAAAAATACTGGTCATCTTTTTTAATTTAGGTTAAAACATTAAAAATTGATCACCAGTTGCCCTTCAAGCTTCCATGAATTTATACAAAATTTTCACTTTTTTGTCAAAAAACTAAAATCTTGATTTTTGATTTTATAAATTTCAAACCTTCAAAATTTACAATGAATTGTACAGTCTTTTATTTTTTAGATAAAAATAAAAAAAAGTAAATCTGATTTTTTATTTATTTTTATAAATTTTAAAACCCCATTTATAATTTGAAATGTATGGTACTTTTGAAATTTGAGTCCAAAACAAACCAAAATCTACAATTTGTTCTTCAAAAAAATTCTTAAAAAAAAAACCTTTCACTCCAAATGGGTCGTATGACCTTTGGCATGAAAGAGAAAACTTAAAAAAAAGAATGTTTCTCTTTATTTTTAGAATTCTTCCACCTTTCCTTCCTTTTGCATGGCTATACGGTCTCTTAGGCCAGTCCAAAAGATAAAAGTCACATCTTTATTTGCTATTTTTCAAATTTGTACTCCTTTCATGAGGTGTATGACCTTGTATGACCTCCTAGGTGGCTGTAAACAATAAAAAAAATATGTTATTTTAATTTAATTTTATCTTATTTCTTCCTATTTTGTTGGGTGCCACTGTATAACTTGATTTTCGCTATTTACAAGTTCAAAAATATGATCTTTTATTTTTATCATTTCAAAACCCTCTTTGTGGGATTGTATGATGCTTTGTGTAGATGAAAAAAATAAACACACACACACACACACACACACACACACACAAAATTGCAACTTGACCCCAGGGCACCATAGCCATATAACTCGATCATTTTATAGAAAAAAGAACAAATTAAATGTAGTCTTTTTATTTTTACTTCCTCTCTTTCCCTGGGGCAAACTACTATTGGTAGGGGAAAAATAAGAAAATGAATTCAAAATAATTCTTTCCCTTCACCCTGAATTATTTCCTGGTAACCAAGAAGAAATAAAAATATGATTTACTTTTAAAGAAGCTTTCAGAGGAGAAGAAATCTTATTTTGACATGTCTAGATGCAAGTTGAATAAATCTTCTAAATTTGCAATAAAAAGTTATACTAAGTGGAAAAAAGAAATTACAATGTGGAGGTTTGCTTTTACATGACTCGGGGAAGTCTAAATTTTTTTTACATGACTCAAGGAAATGTGATTTCAATTTTCATCACTGGAGAAAATAAAATTTGAAATTGCATGGCCTCAAAAAATAAAAATTTAATTTACACGGGAAGTGAAAATACAAAATTAATTTGCAAATTACACCAAGTGGAAATTTGAATTTGTAAATTGTACCAAGTGGAAAATTAAATTTAAAAACTACATGACTTGCATAATTAAAAATGTAAATTGCACTGTGTGTAAAAATGAAGTTGCAAATTGCATGACTTGGAAAAGTGTTGGGTCATTTTTTTACCAATTGGGGAAAAGAAAAATGCATTTGCACAACTTCTAAAAATCTAAATGGGTTTTATAAATTATGGGAAAAGCAAATGACTGTTTACATGGGAAACTTGAGAGCGTTTTCGCATAGTTTGGGAGATAAAGCCTTTTTTCCCACAACTCAATTTTCAATTAAATTAATTAATATTAATCAACTAATTAATTAATTTTCAAAAAATTTAAAATCTGAAAAATTTTAAGCCCAAACTCAAAAAATTAGCTATTAAAAATTTATTTTTTTCACTAATTTTTAGCTTGTCAATGATTGTGACAATAGGCCATCATTATTCCTACTACTCCATAAGGATTTATCATTCCTACATCCTTTCATACTATTTTTCATTTCACCAACAATATGGTAAAATATTAAGCACTCATCGTAGGACTCCATCTCATTGTGCAGTGGAACATTAAGTAGTTAATGCTATATGGGGATTCCTAATTGATCATTAATCAGGGTTTAAACCAATATCAAACTAGAGATGAGAAACTAGTGCCCTATAAAGTCATAGTGGATAACCTCAAGCAAAATTTTGAATTTATTCAATTTGAGCATATATTAAGAGTCAATAATAGATCAATATATGTGATTTTAACAATTTCCATGATAGTAGTGGCCAAAATTTTCAAAGATTACCAATTTATTTTTGAGAAGCTTCTTCAACTGACTCATTTTTAGTCATATTTCAAGATGGTATGTGATATTGCTAGTCCCAATTACCCTTGGCACCAAGAGTTATACACCTATCTCTAAGACTAAATTCTCCCTATTAACTTATCACAAAGCCAACACAAATTCTTCATTCATAATGTCTCTATTTATACCTTACTTGGTAGCACACTCTATCATAGAGGCTATGATGGAATTTTGCTTCATTGTTTAACCTTCTGAAAATATGATTTAGTGCTTAAATATATACATTAATGTATTTGTGGGCCCACACTAGTGGTATGGCCCTTGCTAAAAACTCCTATGAACAAGGTACTATTGGCCAATAATGGAGTCAAATGCTTTCAAATATGTCAAAAAATGACTTGCCTATAAAAAATATGGTGATTTGATTCATGATCCTTCACAAACACTTCAATCAATCATATCTCCTTGGTTATGTTCAACATGGGGACTCGACCTTACAACAAAAATAAACCCAATTTCTTCTGATGGCCACAAACATGTCCTAACTGCTACTAAATATTTTACTAAGTGGGTAGAGTTAATCCCTCTCATTTATGTAACCAGAAATATGATTTCCAAGTTCATCTTTTATCACCTCATCTACTACTATGGCATTCCCTCCACCATTATATCTAAAAAAGGTGATTATTTAAAAATAAGGATGGAAAATCCATTTGTACCTATTTCCATA
The DNA here is from genome assembly GCA_037957365.1 of Torreya grandis. Lineage (NCBI taxonomy): Eukaryota > Viridiplantae > Streptophyta > Pinopsida > Cupressales > Taxaceae > Torreya > Torreya grandis. The sequence continues at coordinate 1,845,324 of JARHVA010002530.1, read as the reverse complement.
TTAAGCATAAAAGGTCCACACCCTATTTACCTCAAGGTAACATCCAAGATGAGGTGTCTAATAAAACCATTGTTAAGATTATTAAGGATATTTTCAATGGCACTGGTTACAATTGGTATTTATAATTATTCCTAGCCTTATAGGATTATCATACTAGTACCCACACACCTAAAAGTGACACACCATATTTCTTAGTTTTTAGATCTGAGACTATCACCCTATAGAGATCATGTTCACTTCCCTATGAATCTCATTGTAGAGTATAATTTATAAGAAAGAATATAGAGTCTCTAGATTGTAAGAGTTGAAACTCTTAGATGAGAAATGGCTAGCTACATTAAACCATTTGAAATCCTATCAAAATTGGTTATGCCATAGTTAAAAATAATGTATCCTTCCTAAATAATTTGAAGTCAGTGATTTAACACTAAATAAAAATCATAAAAACACCAACACAAAAATTAAAAATAAGGGTAAGTTTGAGGCCAAATGGTTGGCTCTATATATTATTACAAAAAACTATGGTTCTAGAGCATACTAGTTGGCTACACTAGATGGGAAAGATTTAGAGGACCCCATGAATATTATGCACCTCAAGAACTAATATGCTTGATTTGGTTGAAAATTATCTATGAAAACCCTTGCTTGGGGGCATCCATTTCACATCTATTAATATTTTTCCTTCCCTTCATTTTCTATACCTTGGTCGATTATTATCCTTGTTCCCATTTCATATTACCATCATGATCTTGGTTATGACCAATAGGTGCAACATGTAGATTTTGAAAGCATGATAAAAAGCATTTCCATTTGATCAGCATCAGTGCATATTTTTAGACAAGTGTATCAAGGCACTTCACTATAATTTTCTTGATTGACAATTCTTTGAAACAACTTCCTTTCACTTCTTCACATTTATCTCTCCCATTGTGTACCTTAATGTTCCTATTTATTGTTTCATGGTATTCCATTTACCTTAGATTTTTTTTTGGTTTAGGGAATCACCATTGCAACCGATTTAGCTTTTATTTAAGTCCCTACCTAAGGTTATTTTTGCTTTGTTAGATAGTTCCTTGTACCTTGGTTTATATTCTCTTATGTCCCTTATTCAAAAAGTATCAAAAACATTACAAAAATTCTAAAACCCTAAAAATAATCATATCCAAAAAAGGTTTTTGTATCTCCATGAGAGATCTTAAGCCATAAATTCTTTATTTAACTCATCATCTTGTTCACTGATGGCCTTCTTCTAGGCCTTGTTCTAGGGTGGTTTTCCCATTAGTTTGTTCATCATTATCTCTTCATTTTTTCTCCCATTTTATGGGAGAACTCCATTGGATAGAGGTCCACATGGACTATTTAGGTAGCACTTGGATACATGGGGTATATCAGGGTAGCTTAGTCACCATCATCATTATTATCTTTTTTTTTACTATTTAGGATTGATAACTTTATAAGTATCACACAAGTTAAAACTCTTATTTTATTCCTCTTTATCGTCATCCTCATTTCTTAAATTTTTTTCCTACACTCCCACCATTTTATGTGCATAATATTTGATGCAGAAGAGTTAGTAAAAAATTATCAAAACACAATCTTTGCTTCTAAGCCAACCTTTACTAGCCCTCTTGAGGCACTAATTTCAATGTTCATAAAAATATATAAGGTTATACATTAGAAAAAATTATATTTATATACCCAATATAATCCTTTATCAACTCTCAAAATTTAATATTCTAACTCTAAAAATAAGGTTTTCTATTTTCAATTTTTTGGCTTTTTAGGGCTTCTTCTTGTAACACTTTTGAGGCAGTTTTTTTGGGTTCTATTTGTGAAAATAAATATTCCAACTAAATTTTTTTACTTTATAGATACATTTTAAAGGTTTACATTAGTATACCAAGTTTTTTATTCTAACTCTCAATGAAAGTACAAAATCTCAACCCTTCTCTTAAGCAATTAGGTCTTTTAGGCCTACAATGGTATTATGGCTCTAACAAGCTCCACACATGATAAAGTGAAAAAATAATGTTTTATTCACCTTTAGTATATAAAAATAAACACATGTGACAAATTTAGATGTTTGGTTCAATCCCTAGATACCAAAACCATGAAATGGCTTTCGCCTTTCACTAACTTCCATACACAGGCCAGGTAGGAGTAAAATTGGTTTTCAAGGAACAAAATGAAATTTCGATGGATGATTCAAATTAGAAAAGGCATGTGAAAAAATTATAAACACTCAATAAATGATAACCCTACCTATTCAATGATAAAAGTGTCCAATATTGACAAATATGACTTATCAGATGTTTTCTTGAGAGGCTTGTTTAGGCTTATTTGGGTAGAGTTATGAACATTGAGTAAGTTTTAGTATTGTCTTGTGTTTCAAATATTTAAACACTCATTTTATAATTATATAACCCTTATAATTTTCTTTTGATGGAAACTCAATCTAACTTGTGTTGACACCTGAAATTGGCCACAACTGGCCTTTGACTGGACTTTAGATCGATTCCTACCAACCATTACAAATAAAGCCTAGGAATCATTGAATGTCCCAAATTTTATTTCACATCATTCATAAAATCTCATAATTTCATTGATGCATACCTAATTGGGTTACTCTACCATATATAACAATAACATCTCATAGATTCATCCCTAATCACCTTGTGGCATAACAACTATCAATTTGGCTTATGGACCTATTAATTGGGGCACTTGCACACTTAATCAAATCTTGAAATAGATAAAAATCTAATCAAAATAAATTAACAAGATAAATAAGATTAAATATTTAGTTTAATTATCCATTTACAATAAATGAATAGACAAAAAAGAAAATTAAAAAAATCAAAAGCCTGTCATCATTGCCTTTACAAGTTGTCAATCTCTTTAAAAATATCCTAAAATATCTAATTGGAGAGCCATGCCTAGTAATTGAAAATCATAATTACATGACAATTACTAACTCAACTGGGAGTTAGTTTTAATTCACCTAGGTTTACTTTAAACCCATTCTAAGCCTAAACTCAACCTTGATTCACCTTGGGTGAGAATTAATTCCTAAAGCTATAAATACAAGGCCTTACCTATTGAACCATAAGCTATTTTGGTGAAAAGTTATTATGCTCAAATATCTTCAACAAACTTGGACATTATATATTTATTATGCAAGATTTACTCTATGAAACTCATGCAAGTAGTGTTACCATGCCCAAATCTTAAGCCAAGCAACATCATTAGCCAAGGTGCCAAGGAGAGAAGGAGCTAAGAAACCTTCATTATAAAATAATTATTGATTCACAAGCCAATCAAGCCATTCAACAAAGCATTTTGAGCTCCCAAGGAAGGTAAAAGAATTATGTCTTTTATGTTTTTGTTGTGCTTTCATTTAGTTTTTGTTACCTAAGTTCTCCTTAGTGTCTAGGATAGAGGTGTTAGGATTTTAGTGTTTTCAATTTTTTTTTTAAAGGAATAACATAATACTAACCTCCCCTATATGTCAAATTCCTAGTTCACAACTTGAATGTAAATTTTATCTTTGAAGACTCAGCCTATTGTAACAAGACACAATATAACATAGAATTTTCTCAAACTCATGTTTTCTCACTTTCCTATCAAATTTAATGGATACTGATTGTTAAGATCAAAATATAGAATTAAAATAATATCTAAAATCTCATTGAGAGTTCCTTGATACAAATAAACACATCAAAAACCTAGAATTTTGCATTGAAGAGGCATCAACATGTGAATACACAGGATTGCATAAAATAGTATTCTTGTTTTATAACTGTCACCTTCATTATAAGTATTGGAGGCTTAAAAAATTTATCTTATATTTAAATTATAAACAAAATCCATCTTTAAAAATCATTATATATGTCCTAAAAACCCTCTAACTACTCAATAACCTTCCAACTTAGGTTTTGTATAAGCTTGTAAAGTATTGATTTAATAAGATTTTTGACTAACATAGTAAAAGATGAGATTCAAGATGTTTAACACACTATAACACTCATGTATAATCTATAGAAACATAAAAAAAACTAGAACCATTCATGAAAAACATTAGAATTTTCTAAAAGTTTTCAAAACTAAACATAGTTTATTCAAAAAATTGAATTTGAATTTTGACGGGAAAATGCCAAATTTAAATTCTAGCCTACTTAAGCTAACCTAAACACTTGGAAATGATTCTAAAGTGTGTGATATAACCCTTAAAACTTTTATAACAATCTAATAAATATAAATGACTCCTCAAACAACCTAATCAATCCAAAAATGAATAATACAAGCCAAAATTTCATGCTTGGAGTGATGCTCCTATATCATACTCCCAAGAGGCAAAAAATGAACTCATGAAATACTATTCATGAGGTATCCAATTTTATTTACATGGTTTAAAAATTATTCTTCTATCATCCAAGTGGCATCTTCAAGAGGATGATGTTTCAACTTGACCAAATATTAGAAATACTCCCTATTTCTTGTCTTCTTGACAATCTTCTTAGCCAAGATCATCTCTAACTCCTTCTTAACTGATTAGAATTGACTTGACCACTATTAAAATATTTTACCTAATCATCCTATTGTTTTATCACTATCATCACCTTCCTTGAATAGATATAGGCCTGCAACATTGAAAATGGGAGAGATGCCCACTCCATTAGGCAACTCTATCTCATAGTCATTGTTAGAAAACTTGTTAAGAAATTTGCAAGGACCTAACTTATTCATTTTGATTTTGTTATGATCACCTTTTGGAAACATATTATCCCTTGAGTGAGCCAAAACTGAGTCACCAGTGTCAAAACTAACTTCTCTTCTTCTCAAATCTTCTTGTTTCTTGTACTTCTCCACACTTGTCTCTAGTTGCCTTTTCACCTGTTCATGTACCTCTTGCATATCCATAAAAAATCCTATCCTTCAACACTCTTCTTCTCCATTTTGATAAAATCTCTAAGTTTAAATAATATTCTTGGATCCATACCATATAAAACTTGAAATTGACTCATATCAATGATCCTATTGGAAGAGTCATTGTATGCAAACTCTGCCTATGGGAATACCAAATCCCATTGCTTGGGATTGTCTCTTGATAAAAACCTTAGAAAGTTACCTAATATTATATTAAACACATTATTTTTTTCATGAGTCTAAGTTTGGTATGCTGAACATAAATTCAAATTGGTTCCAAGCTTCTTCTACAAGGTCCTCCAAAAGTGACCAAAAAATTTGGTGTCTCTATCAGATATGATACTGAGTGGTGAACCATGTAGTATAACAACCTCCTTGAATAATAAGTTTGATATGTGTGTATCATCACTAGTATTATTGAAAGGTATAAAATGTGCCATTTTAGAAAACATGTCAATGACTACAAAGATATAATCAAAACCTCTTTGAGTTCTAAGAAACCCTATGACAAAATATATACTAATGGAGTCCCATTGTCTATTTGGGACTGGTAAAGGCCAATACAAACCTATATTTTTAATTTTTGACTTAGCCTTTTAATAATATTTTTATCTTTCTACATGCCTTCTTACCTCTGCTTGCATTCTAAGCCAAAATTAATGTCTAATAGGCTTCTCCAACATCTTGTCAAGTCCAAAATGTGCTACCATGTTTCCACACTACTTCTCTTTGATCAAGTTCTCCCTCATTGAAATATTTGGTGCACACAACTATATTCCTTTGAATAATAATCCATATTGTATCATGTAATCCAACCATGGTTCTTTATTCAAGGTGGTTGGATGTTGACAAGCCTTATAGGCTTCTTGAAAATCTTCATCATTCTCATACAACTCCTTGAGAGAATCAATGCCTACACTCTAAGGCTGAAGTTATTTGACTAATAATTCCATCTTACTCAAAACATCAACCACCTTATTTCTTTGACCTTTATTGTGTTTGATATTAAAGGTAAAATTCTACAAATACTTTATCCATTTTATATGCCTCTGATTGAGCTTGGGCTGACTAACGATGAATTGTAGATGTTAGGAATAAATTTTACATTTATGTAAAATTAAGTATTTAAAGGATGGTAAATAGTAATAGGTTGATTTAATGAGAGGTAAATATTAGTTATTGGGTTGTTATAACCATATGGTTAATACAGTAAGATTATTTAGTTAGAATATTGTATTGTGTTATTGAGATATATTGTTATTTGTTATAACAATATATCATAATAGGTTTGCTTAGTTATAGGATTCATGTGAGAGAATATCAAAAAGATTTCAAGTGAGAAATTAGTGGAGAGAATATAAAATATGATTCCTATAAATATGTAACATGTCTTGGATGTATTATTATCAGAGAATAGAAGAGTGGAATAATATATTAATAGTTTTTTGAAATATCCTTTTCTGTGCATGAAGTAAATCTACATATAAGCTCTTTGAATTCATAACAATGGTATTAGAGTGGGAAAATGGCTTGTTAAATATATGAAGGGGAATATATACTTCAAGCTATGGTTACCTTGGCTCATGAGAGATTTCATTAATGAAAGCTATGCTTTACATAGTTTTAGAAAGTAGTTATTGCATTTATTTGAATTTTTATAGAGTCACATGCAGTTTTTAGGAGGCATTGGTTTTGTTTGTACCATCCACAACATGTATCACATTGGTTAAAATAAATAAATATACAAACCCATAAATATCAAAATATTTTCAAATTTGAGTGTTTGTAAGGTACAAAAACCTGCTTGGAGTAGGGATACTAGAATTAGTGCTAGTGTCCAAGTATTAATATAAGTGTTCAAGAAGATAAAAATTTGTTAAAGTTTTATAGATGATAGTGAAAGATATTTATCAAGTTTTAATCATATTATGGCCTAAATGTGATTTGGGTAATCTTAATATCAATTTCAGACTATAAGATAAGATTTAGGTGCATTGAGATGGTAAAAAGGAGACTTTCATCCGTAAGGCAAGTCAAGAACTAAATGGTAGAGACATGATTGATATTTTATAAGTTTAAAAGTCAAGTTTAATATATAAATATATATTTGAGTATCTACATTTTCTCACCCTTTAATCTATTAATGTATAAGGATGAAAGTAGTAGGTTAAAATAAAGAAATGTGTATTGTGGTGTGTATAACACACCTTTCTTTGACTTGAGCCATGTTTAAATTTTATATATGTATGTGACCTAAAAACAAGAGAAGGTTACAAGTGTAATTAGTATATATAATATAAAAATGAATAATTGAAATTTATTGAAATAAAAGAGAGCAAGGAATGTGTATACTTGTGCATTGCTTCAACCATGATGCCCCTTGATTCTTTACTTTGATAATGATGCTTCCTAACTGAAGCATTAGAGAAAGGTTCATAACAAAACCTTAGATATATGAAGAGAGGATATGGAGGGTGATTATTCCCCAAATATATTATGAGGATGAGTTATACTAAGTCTATTGAGAGTACTGAATCTTATTTGCACAACTAAAGTGTAAACATAATCTAGATGATCTCACCCAATTCAAATGGTGTAACCATATCAACCTACCATAGATATAAATAGTTCCAAGTCCATCAAGATTATTGAATCTTGATAGCACTAATCAAAGGATCCAATTATTAAATATTTATTTTAATCAATGTACATTTATTTATTTATTTTCTAAGTTCAAATCTCCATCATCACTGGTCTATGATCCCTCACCTTCAATTTAGAATTGGAAATATTTTTGGATTATGTCTTAGCCTGCATCACATCATTGAATATCAATCTGATCATTTTGTGTCAAGTCACCTAGGAAATCTATCACACTATGCACTACATAGAGGTGCTACACTTTTATTCAGATATTTTTGCTCATCTGAGTCAGCATCTTATGTTCATATCTCATTTTTATTTGCATACACAATTGTGCAATTCTTATCAGTGGAAATAGTGAAAAAAAGATTTAAAAAATATATATATTTCAAGATTCTAATGTCTACAAAGTATTCAGTTCATTGCGTTTTTATTTTAATATTCTATTAATCTTTTGCAACTCTTATTCAGACCATGTGTTTTCAAAGTTATGTTATAGGTGCAATTACAGACTATGGGAATTTGCAAGGATGCAGGGCACATGAGGACACCAACATGGAGCACAAATTTTTCTCATGCATCGATCTTGTCAACACCAAGTTCTCTACACAAAGATTAAATGTATTTTGTAGGCATCTCTAGCATATCCTTCATCAGGCTTTATGTTAGTGGTTATCCATTTTCAAGCTCATGATTAGGTGTATATATTTTTCTTTATAGTTCAAATAGATTATAGTGAGAGAATTTTATTATAAGTCTTAAAGTCTTGTTTTTATATATGGTTTATGTGCTTCAGTTTAGTAACGATGAGTTTAGAGGTTAGTAATGGTAAAAATCGGTATATCTATATGGTCAAAGTCATTTTTTCATCAATTGAGTATTTGAGTTTTTAGCGAGTTAATAGTCTTTTTGATGTTAAGATTAGATGTGTCAAATGTGTCAAAATAAAAAATTCTTAAAAATATCAAAAATTTTAATAGTTATTATTGTTTATCATCATGGTCATTTTTGTGTCAAGAGTGTACAAGTCATCAAAAATATTGTCATTTGTAAAATTTTATTATGTCATTAAGTAATAAAAATTTAAAGTGTCAATATTTTGTTTTGGGTCTATAGTCATGTTATGAGTCAAAAGTTATTTTTTAAGTATGTCATATTTATCAAAGAGTCAAAAGTCAAAATTTTAAAAATAAAAAAAATTTGCCTTACAAATGCAATTTCACTTATACACGTTGTCTGTATTATGGGGGGGGTGGATTTCCCTTAAAAAAATCATGTACCTGAGATTCATCAAGATATCGCCTAAGTAATTAGTGAGATACTAGAGGTCGGAAGATACAGAAAATATGGAGGTCTTTCAATGACCTCTCATCAGTCACTAATGACAGGGTCACATACAACTTTGGTGGCATAGTGTGGTGTGCTATTTTTAGTGTTTTATGTTTTTCATTTTCACTATGTAAATAAGAACAAAAGAATAATTCATGTTCATGATATTTGTGTGTGAAAATTCCAAAAATTATTTCCTGATGTGAAAACATTGTAAAAATATAGAAAGCACCAATGTAAGTCAATTCATGGATATTGAAAAGGTTTGTGGTAGAGATCCAAAAAACCATTAAGAGGTGAATAATGTTTTGGTAATAGTTAGGAGAGCAACTAATGTAAATATCTCATGACTACCTTACTTATTTATGGATATGACCCTCAGTGACACATCCATTATGGTCACATAATATAAATGTGGGATGCATTCCTTCACATATAGTGATCATGTGCAACAAGATTGCATCAGTAGTATGTAGACCTGTGAGTATGCAGTGGCATACAGTTCTGTTCATGCCAATTATTGGAGGTAGATGGTGTTCTTATTCATTTCAAGGTTTGTGTTAAACCCATAAAATAATGGGAGGAGTGAGGCTCTTTTTATCAAGGTCATGAGCCAAATAGGGCATGATACAAGAGGTGAGCATACTACAGATAAGAGTGTGAATGCTTTTTGTACCATGAAAAAACTATGGGGGGGGGATGTTAGGAATATCTTTTACATTTATGTAAAATTAAGTATTTATGGGATGGTAAATAGTAATAAGTTGATTTATCGAGAGGTAACTATTAGTTACTAGGTTATTATAACTATATGGTTAATATGGTAACATTATTTAGTTAGAATATTATATTGTATTATTGAGATATATTATTATTTGTTATAACAATATATCGTAATAGGTTTTCTTAGTTATAGGATTCATGTGAGAGAATATCAGAAAGATTTCAGGTGAGAAATCAATGGAGAGAATATATGAATATGATTCCTATAAATATGTAACATGTCTTAGATGTATTATTATCGTAGAATAGAAGAGTGGAATAATATATTAATAGTATTTTGAAATATCCTTCTCTGTGCATGACTTAAATCTATATATAATATCTCTAATTCCTAATAGCAGAGCATGGTTATATGTGAATATTACAAACTCCTTAGGCATTAGATAATGCCTCCACTTCCTCAAGGCCTGTACCATTGCATAGAAATCTTAAGATGAATACTTTTTATAGCATCATTTAGTTTTCCACAAAAGTATGTTATAGGCCTTCCCTCTTGAATTATGACAACCCCAATGGCTACTCCACTTGTATCACACTCCACCTGGATGACTTTATTGAAATCTAAAAGTGATAGAATGGGTTGCTCAATGATTTTTCTCTTCAAAAACTAGAAGTTTGTTTCAATCAAGTTAGTCCACATAAAATTTTTCTTGTCTCCTATAATAGTGTATATGGTTTGAGTACAAATTTCTCTGAAGTTTCTAATTAATTTACTATAAATATTGCAAGGCCATGAAAACTTCTTACCTCTCTAACTATCTTGGGAGTTGGGTACTTCATGATGGATTTCACTTTGTCCTTATCCATCTTCAATAATTCTTGAGATATCACAAAACCAAAGTAAAACAATTCTATCTTCATGATTACACACTTCTTGACATTGATTAGTAACTTCTCCTCTTGAAACCTTTTCATGACCAAATGCAAATGATGGAGATGTTCTTTTTTACTATGACTATATATCAATATGTCATCCAAATAGACTATAATAAACTTACCTATGAATGGATTAAGAACCTCATTCATGAGTCTCATGAATGTACTAGGTTCATTAGTGAGGCTAAATGGCATGACCAGCCATTCATACAATCTGTCATTCATCTTGAAGGTTATTTTCCACTCATCTCCATGCCTAATTCTGATTTGGTAATAGCTACTCTTGAGGTCAATCTTGGATAAGTAGTTTTACCCACTCAAATAATCCATCAAGCCTTCAATTCTTGGGAGAGGAAAATTATACCTTATAGTGATTTTGTTGATTGATTTTGAATTGATGCACATACTCCAATCTCCTTACTTCTTAGGCACTAACACTATTGGCATTGCACGTGGGATAAGACTCTCCTTGACCAGCCCTTTATCTAATAGTTATTGAACTTGATTTTTCATCTCAAAATTTTATTGAGGTGTCATCTTATAGGCAACCTTATTATTCAAGTTTTCTCCTATAATAAATTCAATATGATGACTGATTTGTCTTATTGGTGGTAGCTCACTAGGTAGTTCATCAACTATGATATCAACATAGTCCTTGAGTATATTTTGTACCTATTGTGGTAATTCATTCACCTTTATGGATATTCTGACTATTCTAGGCTTGATCACCATTAAAAATCCTATATCTTATTCTCTTATTGCATTCACAAACTCCTTTTCACTTACCACCATTACACTTGAACTAACCTTTTGGTCACCATATTCTTCGTTCATAGGCAGCAAGGTATGGATTATACCATCCTTCTTCAAAGTGTAGACATTTATCTCTTAATCATGTGATGTCTTCCTATCATATTGTCAAGGCCTTATAAGGAGTACATGGAACACATACATTAGCATGATGTCATAAATAATTTTGTCTTTATAACTCCCAATTTGAAACTCCACCCAACATTGTTCATTAACCAAGACTTACTACCATTTTGGTAGGCATGAAAATTTGTAGGGAGTGGGATAAGGCAGCCTTATCAACTTTAGTTTATCCACTATCTCAACTAAAACTAAGTTATCCATGCTACCTGAATCAATGACTACATTACAAAATTTACCTTGGAATTTAGAGGAGGTCTTGAAAATTGTCTTTATTTGTGCAAGTTCCTTCTCTTTAGGTGTCTTTATCATCACCCTTATCATAAACAATTATTCACCTACTTATGGTTCTTCCACATGATATGATAAACCAACACTCTCCCTTTATATTTCTTGAACAATCTAGTTTCTATTTTTTAGTTCTATAGATACATTCTTGTTGATCTTTTGGACACTCCCAAAACCTATGTCCTACAAATTTATTACATTTGAATCACTTACCTATGAATCCAATGGATCCTCTTCCTCTTGGTGCGTATCCACCTCTAAATCAACCTCTTGGAGTAAAGGACTATTATTTTGAATTGATAGCTTCTCCTTGGTTTCTTTTTGAGGTATGTCTACCTCCTTGATGACCCCTTTCTATATAACTTTTTCCTCTTCCTCTACTCTATTGTGTTTTCCTTATTTTAAGCTTGGATTCAACTTTCAATGCAAATTGATAACACTCTTCAAGAGTCCTAGGGATTAATAAGCTTAGTTCATCTTGTAAATTATATCTCAACCCTATAATATATCTAAATTTTTTTATTTATCATATTATATTATGGCCTGGTCTAATAACAAGCTTATATAACTCTTCTATATATTCCTTGACACTCAATTCTTTTTGTTTCAATGTTTGCAACCTTTTGAAAATAATTGTTTCATAGTCACTTAGCAAGAATTTGCCCTTCAACTTGGAGACCATCATGTCCCAAAACTTTATATTTGTCTTACCCTTATTTCTTCTCTCTTCTTGGATGAAATCCCACTAAAGGGTTGCATGTCCTTTAAGCTTTATATGATCAAACTTCACCTAGTTCTCCTCTGGAACATATTCATAGTCAAAGTATTTATCTAGTTCTATAATCTAGTTAATGAGTTCTTCTCCATCTAAGATTATTAAATATGTGGGAATTTCCACTTTTGGTTTAGACCCTTGTTTCAAAACTACCTTTAATATTCTTTCCAGACCTTGTTCATCATGGTCTCCAACTTATTCACCTTCCTCTTCTAGCTCTTGGAGTTCTCCCTCTCTATCACTGTCGTCTCTTGTTATGACTCCCCTTATTTGAGTAGCCTTTAATACTAAAAGTTGAGCATCAAACCAATCCTTAGGTTCTAGAATTATTCCAACTTAATTTGAATATTATCTTTGTTACTTCTAGGTGGCATCTTGCCCTTGTACCTTTCAAGCTATTTGATAAAAAATCACTCTACAGGATAATTGACCAACACACAATCAATCAACTCTTGTTATTTATGAGTGTATACCTTATTTTCATCTCCATAAAGTGTCAAACCTACTATGATACTGAACTGATGTAGAGGAGTTAGTCAAAAATCATCAAAACACAATCTTTGCTTCTTAAGCCAATCTCTACTAGCCCTATTAAGGCACTAATTTCAATATTTAGACAAATATAGAAGTTTTTAGATCATAAAAATTGATATTTATATACCCAGTATCATCATTTATTAAATATAAAAATTTAAAATTCTAACTCTAAATTGAAGGTTTTTAATTTTCAAGGTTTTGGTGTTTTTAGGCCTCTTCTTGTAGCCCTCTTGAGGTAATTTTCTAGGGTTCTTTTTGTGCACAAAAATATTCCAACCAAACAAATGTAATTTATAGATACCCATTAAGGGATAATTTTACCTATATTATGCACCTTCACATTTCTTACATCTTATTATTTATCTACAACACTAAGGTAAGTAGATGTATGTGTTTTTCAATTCTATCATTTCATTTATGTTATGTGCTTCTTACTACAATTTATTCAGCTTCAATGTTGTGTGTTGCTATGTTCTTTTCCTAAAGAACCATCCCTTATTACACCTTCATTACATGTGATGAGATTCAAGTGGGTCATATGTATACACATAATATTTTTAAACTTTTATTAATTATTGATGTTTTTTCTCTTACAATTGAGCCTTAATCTCTCTAAGTGCACACCTTAAAGGGTGTACTGAGAAAGGGGTGGGAAAACCATTATTACTTTGTAAGATTATTTTCCCTATACTACCACTTTATATCTACACAACCATCTCCTAAAAATAATTCCCTAATCTTTATCTTCTCTCTTGCACCCTCCTCCAACCATTTACCACCTTTATTAGCCCCTTCCTAAGCCCAAAATCCTTTTTGACAGTTTATGTTACACTGTTAGCCCCATCAACCTTTTACTCAAATTGATAAAACTAATTTAAGGTCTAGGTCATCCCTTGGCCAATCTAAACCAAGACCTAATTTATTTTTATCAATAGTTATACAGAGTTGATCGGGCTAACCCTGTCAGCTAAACTTTCAAAAAGGTTTAGGGTTAGATTCAACTAGATATACACATTTATTTAGGAAGAGAATAAGCATAATAATATATTTCAAATATTCTTATCCACCATTCACTTGAGGATCATAGCTTAGGGTTTCAATTATTTCTTTGGAGATATAGATCTTATCTTATGGAGAAGCCTTTTAGATGCATAGAGAAGTTGTGTAGCCTAGAGATTACTTATCCTTGTTATCCTTACATACCAAAACAACCTCTTGCAAAGGGAGATATTAAGGCTTAGTGGTTTTGTCTCAAAGGTAGGTATTCCTAACTTTGTTCCTCCTTTGTAAGAGTAGATAGGTTTACATTTTTACTTCTCTCTCATGCATTAATATTTCCTATACATTGATGTGAGCATAGATATTATATGCATTTTTAATTTTTATGTTTATTACCCCCACTTTATGATACAAGCTTTGGTGAGCACTATATTATATTTTACTTTACTTAACATTTACTTTGTGAATATGAAAACATATGACTTAGCTAGAGTTATTGCATAGTTTTTCTTGATTGGAGGCTTTCAAACCCTCTCTAGTGATTTTATTGTGGTAAGAGATCCATTGGTTAGGTCTAATGGATCCATCTTGGTCATGACCCTAAAGATATAATGTATCAATAATCAAAAGTGTAATTAGGATTTATCTTCTCTAAGCTTCCTCCCTTAACTTTATTAAAACACTTGGGTAATCGTATGCAATATTAAATCTACCCAAAGTACATTCCAAGGCTATGATCAAAGATAAATTCCTCCTCTAGAGTGTGTTTATATTGTTATCATAGATCCTCTTATCATTATTTATATCAAAGTAATGATATCTAATTTTACATTATCATATAACATCTTACTCAGTCAACCTTGGACACACTGCATGTGAGTTACAACCTCATCATCATGACAATATGTAAAATTTCCTTACAATGATTCTATCTACAAGATTCAAGGAGACAAACCCTTGGAAATTTAAACAATTATAGGAACATGGTGTTTTCAAAATACCCACCCTTGAACCCTTACCTAGCATTATTTTTTATGACTATCAATGATTTAATTATCCCATAACTCTAATAGAGGATATATTAGTCACCCTTAATTTATGGGAAATACACTACCTAATATTTTACATTCTAATGATGATGACCATGATGAGATCAATTTGAAAATCAGAACTTTATATCTCTCCTCACATAATTAATCAATTACCTCGTTCTTTACAACCTCAATATCATCAAAAACTTATTGATCATATTTTTCTTACCATAACAAAGACTAAAAAATCCATTCATCATGATTCTTCAATGGATAAGATCATCGATGCTTATATTATTTCATATTCCTAATTATGATTATGGATATTAATTAGATGACCCATTTTTATCTAGTTTTTATCAGGTTAAAAATACATAAATACTTAGATATCATTATTATTTACAACACTCTTTTCATAGTAGTATTTTTATCAATGTAGTTTCTCCTTATACTTCACCTAAAATTATCTCTTCTTCACTTAATGTTCATAGGTCTAAGATGGAGCATGCACACACACTAATTATCACCTAGTCATAGTTGAGCCTCTTCAGAGTATTATTTTTGATCATGCCATGATGATACCACATCATTTTTATATATTTTATTATATTTTGAGCATTATCCCTCATAAGATGTTGGCTACACTACACCAACCCACACTATAATCTTTTCTTATAGGTATTAAGCCTAGTCTAGATTCCACTTTGAGTTATCCCACTAATGGTGATGGTATGTTACATTTTCCTAAGCTTGATCCTCTACCTACATAATGGGAAGATGATCCATATTGTGAGATATATAAGGTTGTCGATCATTAGACTAAGGATTTCTGAGCACATCAATGATTCCAAGTATAATAGTAGGCTTTAGGTTCCATTAATACTATAGATATCTTACCCCCATAATAAGCTAATCATAGATGCATTTATTATTTTCATGGCATTAACATGAATTACTCTACTCATTGCCAACAACTTTGGCAATACATTAATGTAATTCGTCTAACGAATACATAGTCTAGTTATAAGAATTTACCTCATCCTAAGATACTTATATAGTACATTCCTAAACATGGGGAGGTTTATTGTATTTAGCATCAGTGTGATACACATCATATAGATAGGTGCATATTCTTACATCAGCATTTTGATGATTTTACATGGCTTACACCATCATATTCTCAGTAGATTACCCAAGGCTATTCACAGGTGAAGGCTAACCCTTCCCCACCTCCATCATCCCAATAATAATATTCTCTTAGTCACATTGTAGTACCATTTCCTCACATCAAATATAATTTACAAGAGTTTCCATATGCACATCCTTCTTTTAGCATACCTACTTTATCCATAGAGATAGTGTAGTAGGAATGATCAGTGAGACATAGAGACAATTACATTTTGTATGTAAAATATAAATGAAGATAATTAAATTTTGTAAGTAAAATATAAATGAAGATAATTACATTTTTTTAAAATATCAAATACATTCATCCGCATGAAAAAAACTTCAATTAATTATATTTTATTTTATCCCTTAATATTTTAAGAATTTTTATTTAACCTTGGATAAAAAAAACTTCCCATAATATTTTATTTTATAATGACATGGAGAATATCTTATATGTATTACAAGAAGTAGATAAGAGAGACTTAGAATACAATATTATTTTTTTGGCATCATTTACAAACCATTTCTTTTAGGAATGCGGAAAGGAGAAATAAGGATTAAATAGTGAAAATGAAAAAGTAAAATAATGAATGAGAATACAAATGAACAATATAAGGAAAATAAAAATAGAATTATCCTTAAATAAGGAAACTTAAATTGGCATAGACAAATCAAA
Organism: Torreya grandis; assembly: GCA_037957365.1. Classification (NCBI taxonomy): domain Eukaryota; kingdom Viridiplantae; phylum Streptophyta; class Pinopsida; order Cupressales; family Taxaceae; genus Torreya; species Torreya grandis. The sequence continues at coordinate 1,828,361 of JARHVA010002530.1, read as the reverse complement.
ACATCACATAGTGATAACAAAATAAGGTAAAATCAAAGAATGTAAAACCATGCTGAAAGCAAATACTTGAAGAAACCTTGACATACATAAAAAAAAATCGTGAAAAAAAATAGAATTAAAGAAAGCAACATAAAAAGCATTAAATTAAATAACAATTAAAGAAAATTGAAAAGATGAATTATAAATAATAAATAAGAAAAAGATAAACATGACATATTATTGGAAAAATTTGAATAAAATAATGAAATTTAAGTAACAACATAAGCATATAATTAACTAATCTAACCAATAATATTATCAAAATGGGTGGATGCACAAAGTTAGGGGAAAAGGGGGAGGGGGTCATTCTTGTAAAATTTATCCATGACTTATAAAGGAAGAACATGTTTTTAAAAATGGTGCACACCATTTGAAAGCTGTATCTAAGCCTAAATTTAAAATTTCTCAGATTACCAAATCTTAATGGGTATTATAGGCAACCTTAAATGGTCTAATTTCTATAGAAATTTATATATCAGTATCCTCTTAGATCTCACTATCTTTAAGAGATGTGAGGTTTTTTAAATTAAATTTTGCTACACCTATAACTCCCACAAATGTCATAAATAAATTTATAAAGTCCAAAAACCTAAAAAATTACCATTGGTTTTCTTAAAACTAACATTAGGTGAAAAAATTATACTTAGAAAATGTTATGTTCAATTATGAAATTTTGAAAATGACTAACTAGTAACCAAATTATATTTTTAAAAACTATCTTCTAAACGTTAACTTGTAAAACTATAGAATAAATTTTATAAGACCCAAAGTGGACCCAATTTATTATATTTAGTAAAAAAATAATTACAAGATTATATTTAATCTATTTAATATTTAATGTAAAATAAATGTAAGCTCATACTTAATTTTATTTTACTACATCGATAACTTCTAAAACAAAACAAATAATATGAAATATAGTTTAAATGGTACACTCTCTTTACAATAAATAGGGTGTATGCCCTTTATAAAGGGTGTGCATGCCATAAAAAAATCTCAACCCTTCTCTTAAGTAATTAGGTCTCTTAGGCCTAGAATGGTATTTTGGATCTAACAAGGTCCACACATGCCAAAGTGAAAAAATAATTTTTGATTCACCTTTAGGATATAAAACTCATCACAAGTGCCAAATATGGAGGTTTGGTTCAATACCTAGATACCAAAACCATGAAATGGCTTTTGCCCTTCACTAACTTCCATACACAGGACAAGTAGGAGTAAAATTGGTTTTCAAGGAATAAAATGAAATTTTGATGGATGATTCAAATTTTAAAAGGTTTTTTCAAGCATTATAAACACTAAATAAATTTTAAATTTACATTTTCAATGATAAAAGTGTCCAAGATTGACAAATCTAACTTGTAGGATGTCTTCTTGAGAGGCCTATTCAGGCTTGTTTGGGCAAAGTTATAAACCTTTAGTAAGTTTCAGTCTTGTATTATGTTGTAAAAATTTAAACACTTATTTATAATTTTATAACCCTTATCATTTTATTACCATGGAAAATCAATCTAATTGTAATGCAAAGTTTATCCTTTAAGACTCGGCTTGTTGTAACAAGACACAATATAACACAAAATTTTCCCAAACTAATGTTGCTCACTTTCCTATCAAATTTAATGGAGTATTACTGTTAAGTTTTGAATATATAATAAAAAAAATATATAAAATATAATTTATATTTCCTTGAGACAAATAAACACATCAAAAAACCTAGAATTTTGCATTAAAGAGGCAAAAATATGTGAATACACAGAATTGCATAAGATAATTTCCTTGTTTTATAACTATCACCTTACTTATACATCTTGGATTCTTAAAAACCTTATCTTATCTTTCAATTATTAATGAAATACATCTTTAAAAAGCATTATATATGTCCTATAAATCCTCTAACTACTCAAGAACCTACCAACATAGGTCTTGTATAAGCTTGTAAAGTATTGATTTAATAAGATTTTTGACTGACATAGTAATAGATGAGATTAAAGATGATTAACACACTAGAAGACTCATGTATACTATATACATAGATGAAACAAATATAACCATATATGATAAACATTAAAATTTTCTAAAAGTCTCCAAAACTAAACATAGCTTATTTAAAAATTTGAATTTGAATTTTGGTGGGAAAATGCCAAATTCAAATTCTAGCATACCTAAGCTAACCTAAAAACTTGGAAATGATTTTCAAGTGTGTGATATGACAAATTTAAAACCTTTATAAAAATATAATGAATCTAAATGACTCCCCAAACAACTTAATCAAGCCAAAAATGATCAATACAATCTAAAATTTCAAGCTTGGAGTGATGCTCTTGCATCAATATTTGTCTTACGCAATCATCATTTTGAAAGCAAAATTTGTCTTACATTCTCTATTTTGAAACCAACATTTGTCCTATTCTCTCAATTTTTTTCAAGCAACATTTTTCCTATTCTCTCTTCATTTTATGAGTAAATATTTTCCTTATGCTCTCACCCTTTTATGAGTGATTCCTATTTTTCCTCTACAAATAATATTTATCTACTTATGATCACTTTTTATTATTTCCCAATTCTAGGGAGAACTACATTTGGCTTGAGCTCTATATGGGCTATGGGGTATCATCTAGTTTCATGGGGCATCTAGAGGCAACTCATCCACCCCTTCCTTATTCTTTTATTCTCTCTACTACAACTAAATTATTGCATCATCCTATCCATTTGTCCCCTTGACTTATGGGTAAAGTATCCAAGCATAATGCCTTCCTACTCACACATGCACAGTTACTAATTCCTCAATTAATATTTAATTTTTGTGTGTTTGGTTTGTATGGTTATATATTTATTTGTTTAAACATTTCATTATTATTCTTTTTGTGTTTAGTGTACTATGTTTTACACTTAAGTCTTGATTATTCATATCTTGACCTTGAGTTGTTTACATTTATATTCAAACTATTTGTGGTTTGTATTTATTTGTTACATTATGTTTTACACTTATATCTTGATGTTCCATATCATGATATTAATTTTTAAATATTTTCACCTAAACTAGTCCTTCCATAATTGATAAATAATGCTATCATAATTCAATCATAATTATGATGTATACTATCCTTCGATAAATTTAAAACAAGTTCTTAGATATTATACACAATCTTGTGCCAATAACATATCTCTAGACATGATTTATCTCTCACATAAATAATTGAGACATAAGTAAATTTTCCACATTCATAATCACCTGACAAAATTTTGAATAAACATGGATATCTCTATGATAGTTAGGATGTGCATCTCCAAAATAAGCATATATCAAAAAGTCATAATAATGTCACATCAATGAAATAAATGCCATAATAATTATGATTTTCTTTGACATTTTCTATCTAAAAATGAAGATAAATGCAATATCAACTATAAGTAAAGATAACACAATCATGACAAATCATAACATCTACATCTAACATGTAATTGAAATAGAAGCAACATCACATATACCAAAATAATATTAAAGTACATGTACATTATATATACAAAAGGGATTAAATGTCATATAAATCTCAAAATCAAGGTTTATACATCATGATAATATATTCATCTCATGTGCATAAAAAATGTGGAGTTATCACCAAAGTATCAGCTCTAACTCTACCCATCCCTATGAGGACTATGGTCAAAACTCTACCTTGAACCCAATTATGGTAGACATAGTGGTGGTGGCCCCATCACTCTATGATGTGGTGCAGGTTATGCCACTAATATCTAAAAATATTAAGTATGGCATGATATTGTAGTGTATTTATACCTATGACTATGGGTATACTCTTTAAAAGTATGTGCCCTTCCTTTAGCCAGTAACATTGACTCGTATAGACTTTGGTAGTATGCAACCTTATACTTCACCTGTAGGGAATCATCATTGGATTACATCAAATTAGATAGTTATTTAGACAAGTCCTAATCTAATATATTTTTTAATTCCTCATCTCTATCCCCACAAAGCATCTAAACATCTATATGGACCTAGTTTTTCTCTACCCAAGCCTTATCCTATTCACTAATTGCCATCACAAGCTCTACATCTCACATTATGAGATGACTCTAAAGGGTGGTCATTTGGTTAACCTACCCTCTTAATTTCATATCTCTATATATCAAGCTATAATAATCCAATGTAGCATCATGGTATCCCCTTAGGTTGTCACCAGTTCAGCCCATAACCTTGCTACATCCTACTCAAGGCCTAAAATCTCTATTAATCTCATAGTAATATCTATAAGGTCTTGATCCTCTATTGATTTAGTGGTGCCTAAAGGACCTACCTTATCTATGCCCTACCTATATCTCTCAACTATGGCATCTACCATATTTATGTCTATGATGTGACCCTATCCTTCATTCCCATCTCCACCCATAGCCCCATCCTATCTATCCTAAGTATATGATCTAAAATATAGTACTAGAGGTACAAACCATGTGCTTAGTATTTGGAATTCCTACTACATAAGAGCCTATAAAACCTATTATGGGGGTGCATGTGGTGTATCTTTATACATAGGGGATTGTACCTATACCTATACATGTACCTATACCTATGCTTATACCTATAGGGGACCCTATGTAGTTCTTGCCTATGTCTAACCCTCTTTTTGTGATGTCATGGATGATAAGGTTGGAGTTATGTCAATTTTTTAGGCTATACCTTGTCTACCATGAAAAATAATCATCTATAACTCCAACATTTGTTATGCCTCCTATGTAGGACCATACCACTAGTTGTATAACTCGATAGCTCATGATTACATCTACCCTCAAAATAGGTGGGCCCTACTCCCTAGTCTCTTGGGTGACATGGGTGAAATAATGTAGTCCATTAGGCACATCCATCTAAAATATGAATTGTCACTACACCCAATCAAGCCTATACCACTCCACTATAAAATCATAATGGCCTGTAATGTAGTATGGGTTAATCAGAGGGTCACATATCCATCCTTTACCTAGCCAAACTATACTACCATGTAAGGATGCCAGATAAATCCCTATCCACCATCTCATTTATGGCTTGTTGATAGTAATTTAAATCCCCTTTATGGCCTCATAGGCCACCTCTAGTCTGATATCAACAAAATTCCAATGAGTCCTAAGCACCTCACTATAATATATGACCAGTTGACTACTCTTTATAAATATTTTCCTAGGCCTAGACCTATAGCAAACTAGCAGTGTACTTAGCCCAATGTTCTTACTATTCTAGTAGGAAACCATATGAAGATCCCTATACAACTGGGCCAATACTATGGGGCCCCATGTAAAATGGATGGTTGAATATAACATGTCTCATACCACTCCTATCAAGACAATATATAAGAACTAACCACTCTTTTCAAATACCAAGAGGCCATTGACACATGCCATCAATATCACCACCTCTATAAGTATCAATGCTTATGCTAATGGTAAAGGAGGAGTATGTCCCTATCTTTGACCTTGTATTGGTACCAATGCATGTATCTATCTTGGTTATTAAATATATGCGGGCACATTTACCTATACTTGTCCTCCAACCCTCTTGGAGCCACTCCTACCACTACCACTGCTCCATCACCATCCCCTCCTAGGATGACATCAGGTGGGAAGACAAGGTCCTCTAGGGCATCAATATTGATGGCCCCACCCTTAATCAAAATATCTATAATACTGATCAAATCTTATATCACTATTATCATACCATGTTACATCTATTAGATCCTATATCCTTGAATCAGAAGCCACAAAATCTATCATACATCCTCAAGGGTCACCATGACCTCACGTGTTAGAAAGTGGAAAGTAGAAATCCTAGAATGCTAATGCTCAGATAATGCTAATAAATAATCTCTATCAACTTGAACCACTATAATTTGTGACATGTGAAGTAGTTTGACCATATCTAGGAATGTATCCATCTCCTTGATCCAAAATTTAGGAAGGTGTAATACATGCAACCACTGTTTGCTCATCGTCACAACCTCAACTCGCTCTTGCATATCAAAACATGGAATTTAAACTTAATTTATTTTATCTATTTATATAACTAATCTTAGAAACCACATTATTATAAATTTTTAGACTTAACAATTTACTCTTCTAGCCTAATCATAATCTTCTTCTAATTACATCCATTTACCTTTGAGCGATCTCACCATTTCTTGGTGATCTCACTATTTTACAGGGTATTCCCACATTTTTTATAGGATTTTACCACCAGTATCTCTAGTCTATTTACATTCTCACCATTTTTAATTCAAGTTTGTTGTTTAACATGCTAACCCCACTAATTGATAGGTAATTCTATTGTCTAGCAGTCTTTTGGGCTTTAGCACAAGTTCGCCATTTTGGGCAAATCTCGCTCGAAAAGGAAAGATCATTATTATATTAATTCTATCACCATTATTAACAATTTTTACTCTAAATCAAACCATCATCATTTTACTGATTTATAACTATTTTAGTGATACCACTTAATTGGTCATGACCTTACCATTTTGACTAACGATACTACCATTTGGGTAAATGACCTCACCATTTTAATTTTTATGAAAATGATGAGTTCATTGATCTACCCACTTATAAGGGGAATTACATGATATTAATGACATAATTTAAAAATAATGAAAGTACTTATTGATTCCTCACTCCCTATCAATTGATGCTACTCTTACACTCGCTCATCAAGGTATTTATGGTGCATATTTTGCACCATTTTATTAACTACTCTCATGCAAAAATATAGAGCTCAAAATTCCAATAGATGAGGGTTAAAATGAATTTTTTTCACCCCAAGGGTCAACTTATAGCTATAATTTTTATTTTTTAACCCCCTTGCTCTGAAAGTGCTTCATTTTTCATCTCGGGAGGCCTATTTGGCTCTTTTATTCATTTTTTTGTCTTATTTTCTTATAATTAATTTGTTTTAAATCTATTATATTGAGAAATGTGTTGTTTTATTCTTTTTTAGTCCTCATCAATCAAAAATACTTCTTGGCTATATGGTTGAGGGGGAATCATGTGCTTCTAAAAAACCCTTTAGGGCATTATCATGAGCTCATTTTCCCACAAATTAGGTGAATTCAATAAAGTCTTTAACACATCAATTCTTCTAATTTTAATCATTTTAAGTGAATTTGTTTTCCATTATTTGAAAAAATTATTGCTTCATCTAAATGTTTCACCATGCCCTTTCAAATAGCGGGAAAATGTAGACATCCAATTTCTACCACTTTCATGTCAAAATTATAGGTTAGAATGAATTCCTATAAGAATGTACAAACTAGGCCAAATACCATTAAAATGTTTTAATTTGTTCACACAAGTCATGTACAACTTTTGAAACATATTGGTGCAATACACTATAATCAACCTTCACTTTGTCTAAATCAACATGATTCAATTTTTTGATTTATAAGCACATTTTGGGTAATTAATTGGAATGAATATCTAAATTTTGATATTTCATAAAACACCCAAAAGATTATTAGGATTAATTAGCCTAAAAAATTAAATCAAGTAGTTAAATGGAAAATACATAAAAATAAGCTAATATACAATTATGTAATATTCAAAGTATTCAACAAATATATAAATCATGACATCGTCCATAAAGTTGGAAAGCACTAGGCATTAAACATAAAAAATATAAGAATTAATTTAAGCCATGTATCATAAATGAAACCTCATCCCAAAATATTTATGACATTAGGGATCCAAAATTGAATTGAATTATGGCCACTCATCTTGATCTTAATCTAATGACCATAATCAATCTAAAAAAATTATAATCTATAAATGAAGCTTTTTATGCAAATAAACTATGTATAAATCCTTTGAAAGTTTCTCCCCTTTCATAAAAATGGTCCACAAATAAGTATATAGTGCTTGGAGATATGTTAATGGATTTCATACTGCAATATTGATGAATACTTTGAGCTCTACATCTAGGCATAATCATGTATGTGTGCCAACTAGCTAATGACACCCATTTGTAAGGTAATAGATTTTTATTTCTTTCTATTTGTTTTCATTAGTTAGACCTCCCAATCTGAGGAATCATGCTTGAGAAGTTATGTTTTGTGAATTTGTTTGATTTTGAATACGAACAAAGAAACTAACCTCCATTGTAATCATGGTTTACAATAATGACCAAAGGTTTTTGTACAAGTCAAACCAAGGCCCTGTGAAACTTTAGCATACATCATGTTATCAAAATATCTAGTATCAATGATACAATTACTTACTTTACAACCCTTGAGGAAAAGGGAAATATAGAAGGGTTCAAATTTATTGGATTTAGATGAAATAACTACCATGGAGTTTATTGGGTTTGAAGAAGAAGGGGTTTCAAGTATTCTTTTGACATTTTTATTTTTCATGCTAGGTTTTTTGCCTTTGATAAACTTTTCTAGCCTATTTAATTGGTTGGGGTTTGACCTGAGATAGTCAACTTGAGACATTTGGATTTTAGTTTTATTTATATGTTTAATTATATCAAAATTGGGAAAACTAGTAGAATAAAACCTTCAAGGGGTTGAGAAATGTTTAATAATTATTATATTTTGGATAAGTGGAATAAATTATTTGAGGATATTCACTTGTTTTATCCATTGGTTTATTACCTTTAATTTATTTTGGTGAAATAGTTCCTTGTGGAAGAATGACTTATGGGGTTTTTCTTTATTGTTCAATTTGTTGTTTTTTCTAATTCTAAATTTTAGTGAATACTACAAATGATTGACCATTCATATATTTAATAGTATCATCACAGTCATATTTTATTGAATCATATTATAGAATGCATTAGTGAAGTCACCACCAAATTCTTCTATCTCAAACTCTTGAAGATCCATATTTTTGTTTTAGTTTCTTCTTCAATTTCTTCAAATAAAAAATTATCTTTTGTTTCTAGAACAACATTCACAAGAGCATTCGTATTTGGATTAAGAGGTGCCTATTTAACAAGTTTTTGTTGAGGAGCTTACAACTGAGGATTATTGCCTTGAAAGGGCACATAATTTATTCTAAGAATGTCTTGATAAAGAGTGATAGTTTTTTAAGGTGGTTGTTTTTTCAAAGCTGTTATATCATTGGCCATCTTTTATAGAAGTTATTCAGTGAAAGATTGAGATATACTTTGTGATTTACCTTTAGAATGCTTCTTATTCATTTTCCCATCCATTTTCATGTCATATTTAACATCAATGACTAATGTATGAGCTGCATTAAATTTGACTACTTTGGCTCTTCTCAACTCATAGCTCAACTTCGGTAATTGAGAATTGATATAAAAACATTTCTAATTTTCATTTTTTAGTTTAGTATTCATTAGTATCTTATGAAGTAGTTTTTTGGATTTAGATAAAAATTTCTCATAGCTTCATAAGCCTATTTATTCATTGGAGTGAGTTATGCAGATAACACATTTGTATATTTTGTCAATTTGAATATATTCTCAAACTAGTTTTCATGTCATTCCAATTTGTAATGACTCCTGGATCAAGATGATATTATTAATCTATAACTCCATTATGGAGAGTCTCAAAGAAAAACCCAACTACAATGTCCTCATATTCGACACTTAAGATTCCACATGCTATAGATAAGGAAACAATATGTTCATTTGAATGTTTCTTACCATTACCTAAAAAATTTGGAAAATTATTCTATGATCCTTTTGAAAGTTTGTGCATTTGTCCCAAGACTAACAGATCAATTGTGCTACCCCATAACCATGCCATGGTTGTAAAAAATATCTATAATGAGAAAATAACTCCTAATAGGACAAGATATTGACTTATTATTGAACCATCTTGTGACTATTTACTGTAAATAAAAGCAAAACTCCATTATTGAGAATGAAATCAAAATAGAATAGAATTATGATAATATTGCATTTAGAACTCATTAAAAAGAGATTAGATGAGAGGCATATTTATAGGTACAATTGAGGCATAAAGCCAATACATTTGACAATGTGAACACAAGACATTTGCCAAATGGTTTGTGTGCTCCATGTGTAATATGTCAATATTGGTGGGTAAATGTCAAGGGTATCCTTAACTACAATTTTCACATGTGCATATGCACCTTAATTACCTCATTATTAGTAAGAATAATCCATAATAATGAATACAAGGAAAATAATATCCTACACTAACATTACTTTCTCTATTAAATCATCTTTCTACCAATTTAGAAGGAAAAATATTATTATTTAGGTTAATGTTGTATTTAGAGTGCTCTCTAAGCTGGTCTTATTTTTCATACTCTTCATGTAGCTATTGCTTCATAACTTAATTCTAAAATGACATGATCTTCTTCTTCTTCTTCTAATATGTTAATAATTCTTCAAAATTATGTTGCACTGGTTCTATTATCCCATACAAATGCTAATAAATTTGAATAAATGTCTTATTGTGTTTCATTTAACTAATTAAGATTTGGTTGAAGTACTAGAGCCTAAACTACTAGGATGGTCATGATACTAATTCCTTACTATAGAAGATCTTTAGGAATCTATATGAATTCTTCTTCTCACTTGTCTCCTTGAAAATTTTTAGCATTTATTTAGACAATAGCAGCATGATCTTATTTTACATTAATTACTACAATGATAATATTTAATTGGGCATAACTTATTCTATTGTCTTAGGTGAGAAATTAAAGACTTGAATCAATATCTTCTTTAGTGGCTTCTATCCAATTGAGACTAGGTTGGTGATCAGGATCTTGGTTTATGGTAATAGTCATATGCATAATTTATTATTCAATATTATGAGTTGTTTGATGATCTAATTGGGATATCCTACTCTCAAAAATCCTTTATACTCTTTCTACATAGTCCAGTTCATGGTTTAATATTGTCAAAATGATATGGAATTGAATAATAATGACCTCATCACAATCCCAAGCACTTTATATGATATCAATGTTAATACCAGACTGTGTAGGTTGATCCCACTCAATATCAGGTTTTTAAAATTTCCCTCTAACTATTAGAAGAGTTACGTCAAAAAAAAATTCATATGTGGGTTGCACAAAAAGCACAAGAACATGCTCCACATTGGGTGCTGAAAAATGTTGGATGAGTAATTTGTCAAGAAGATAAATTAGGGAGTTTCATTCAATAATCATGGGATAAAGTCCCTCTCCTATCAGTAGGTGGAGCTACCTTTATTGAAATCAAACATACAATAGGAAAAGTAAATTATTTATAGCAAAAATGTTGTTTTCTAGGGGGTTCAAAATTTTAAATTAAAATTAAAAGAAGGTGAGTAGAATAGAAGATGAAGGAAAAGTGATAAGGAAAAGAGAAAGGAAATAAGTATTATAGAGGGAGTAGGATGATCTTGGCTGATTAAATATAGAAAATAGCCATAAATGCCCTGAGAGTGAAGCTTTTTGAGAAGGAAACCTTTACCATTCAAATGAGATAGGAAATACATATCTTAGTCATAGATTAAAGTACATAAACTAAAGAAATTGAGTGACTTAAAAGACATGAAACAACTCAATATTTCCTTATGAAAAAAATATCAAATTTGTTTTCAATCTCATAAAGGCTTATCAAATACAAAACCTTTAATACATATTTAAATGGAATTTTAAACTAACGTTTTGCATGCATGACTATCTAACAACATTATAGTATTTTATAAAATTGAAAGAATAAAGATTGAAATAAAATAAAATATGCATGTGTATCATTCATTCAAGTAAACTTAAGGCATACAGTCCTACCAATCTTTTTGGTATTGATTCTTTACGAGGTTGTACATGTAATTTCCTATCTTTCCAAAATCTCTTTCCCCTATTAAACATTCCTTCAAAATGACTCAATAAATCATTTTTATAACTTCTCAAGGTAGTTATAAAAGTTAGTTAGGATTTTACAAGAAAATAGGACCTATAAAGTGACTTATGAAATAAATAAAATGTGCATTTATTACATCATCAAATTTATTGATAAAATAAAGCAATTTATAAAAATAAAGTAACTTTATAAAATAAAGTGAATTTACAAAATAAAATAAACTTTATTAAATAACCCATGGTTGGAAAATTTGGGACCCTTTATAACTTGTGATTTTGTTTGCATGGTCCATTTGCTAGTGAAACAAAAGTGGGTTGGAGGCTTCACTGACGGTTGACACTCTATCTAATTTGATTTGCCCAACTAAAAACCAACTCACATATCCCAATCATATGGGAATGAACATGGGCTATTAGGCTAGACCACATATTTTCATGTTCATTCATTGAGGCTCAGAGTTTCCTTAAAAAATTGAGTGCCTTCTTGATGTCTTCTAATTTTGTAAATTACTGGTTTATGAAACAAACTTCATAAACCATTTTCACTTTATAAATGAACTCAAGAATGGGATGGTATTCAGTCAAATTCTTTTATGTTTCTTCAAATAAGATTTAAATTTTGTTAAACTTTGTAGTAGAGGAAACATTGAAACCTGAAGATGAAAAATATTCATTCTTGACCAACTATGATAGTTTTTATTTGAGTTGCATTATATAATTAAATTAGTTCTCATCATGAATTAAATCATAAGGGATTTATTTAATGAACTCTTGGATGTTGGATATTATTTTTTTGCATCTCTCACTAATGCTATCAAGTTTCAATTTTGCATTCTTGAGCATCTATCTTCAAAATTTAACACCATTGCACCACTTGACATGACGATAATAATGTTGACTCTTAAGAATTCCATCAGTGATGAGTGAAGACAAACTTGATTGAATCATGTCATGAAAATTAGGGAAGATTGATTCAATGAATAACAGCTCTTGAGTGAACTCTGATTTAAATACTATCAACACTTTCAATCATATTTAAATCTTATCAAATATCTTCATGATGTAATCGATCAACTTCAATCCATGAACCAATATATTTTTTGACCATGTCTTCATTATTTTTCCCATGTTTTTGATTTATCTCAACATTATAATCATGTCTATATCTATAAATGTGATTGATGAAGGTACTAGGACTAAATAATATCCTATTATATTGATAATATGTTAAACATATGCCACCAATTGATTTTCCTCCTTGTATCATGTTTCTTGAGATTTGTAATACTCCATGCATTGAATTATCACATTCAATTATTATTATGCATTCACTTTGTCTTCATCCATTATATGTCTTCCCAGAATTATTGTAGAATGTTGATAGTATTCAATTGACAATTCTTCTTTATTTTATAGGTAATGGTTTTCACGATCTCTATAAATCTTATTTCTTGTTCATTTGTGGTGACTTTAAAAATCACTTTGAGCTTCTTCATAGGAGGAGGACAATTCGACAAGGATGTGATTACTTCAAATTCAATAGTGATTGGTTTTAAACTCTCTTTATTTTATTGATTAATTCATAGAACCATGTTGATGTGTCAATGACAAGAAGATCACTTTGGTTTTTTGAATGCACTTCAATTTGGGTTTGAACCCAAGGAGGTGATTGAACTATAAATGGTATAGTTTGAGCATGTTATGCTTGTTGTGATATTCTAGGAGAATTTAAGGAGGTGATAATCAGAGATTAATTTTTCTCAAAGGTCATGTATTATAGAGTAGTATTGGTAATCAATCTATGAGAGTCAGTGCTAGCAATAATAGATGGAAAAAAATTGGATTATGATAATGAATATTTTTAACAAAAAAAATATTGCCTAAATGTCACCATGTTCTATTTTTAATCAAAACCAAGATTACACAATCAATACCATGCATTTGAATTTCAAACCCACCATGGTGAGAAGAAAAATCATGCGCTTGGTGGCTAACCTCTTTTGAATAGATAAATACCATGAATTTAATACATAAAACCACCATTAATCTTAAAACCAAACTTGAAACAACCTTCAAAAGTCTAATACCATGAAATGGTTCATAAACCACTCTTTTACAGAAAATACCATGAATTTAAATCCAAAACCAACTATCATTCTTGAATACCATGAGTTTCAAGGATAAAACCACCTTTCATTTACATGAATTTTTTGTAACTAATTAAATGTGTTTGATGGTTGTTTACTCACTTAGCATGGCATTAGAACTAGATTTGCCGCCATAGAAAACACTCTGACATGCAATTTTTTAAAGAATTAATAATATTCATTTGAATTTTCTAAAAAAGGTGTGATACAGGGAAATTTTTTAGTTTATAGAAAATATGAATACATGCAATATTTTCTTTCTCAAAGAGCTTGAGGGAGATATTTTAGTCATAAATGTGCTTTTGAAGCTTTAAATACCATCCAAATTACTTTCCAAGACCACTTTATTTCTTATTATAAAATTATTATTATATGCACTTTTATGGAGTTATTTATGATGGGGCATCATATTGGAGGATTTATAGCTCTTAGAAATCATGTTTATATGCATAAATTTGTGTTTTTAAGGATCCAAGAGTGGTTATGTAGTCATAAATGATCTATTGAAGATTTAATATTAACCAAGAGTCTTTGAAAATCCACCTTCTTGTTTGCCTTTAAAATTATTCACTTTCTTACATGAAAATCTTTAAAATGTTAGGAATCAAAGCTTCAAAACTAAAGCTCTAATACTAGATGTTAAGAATAAAGCCTTGATACTAGATGTTAGATTAATGAGCTATATCTAGTGCAAATAAATTAATTCAGAAAACAAGCTACAAAAACATAGACAAACAAGAGGACACATTACACAAAGATTACATGGAAAATATTACAATGTGAAAGGAAAAACCACAAGAAAAATAGTAGCTTTTAGATGTCATTAATTCACAACATTAACTATCTTTTTAGCTCCTCTAACAACTCCACTAGTGATAACATACTAATCACTCAATACTTCCACCTGAAGCATTCAGGTTGTGAACTAAGTTAAACTAGCCTACATGATCTAAGCCCCAATCATGTAAGCATAAGCTTGCATGGATCCACTAATTGGATGAATTACAAAGGATAACCCATGCTAATAAATATCATCTAAAACATAGAGATAAAGTAGAGAGAGAGGATAAAAATGCACCATCCTTGAGTGGGTAGTATTGTTCATGAATAGGTAATCATGTTACCCCATGTGCAAAGTCAAGCCTTTGAATGGCATCTCATAATGCCAACTTGACCAATCCATGTGATCACCCATGTGCTGATCCCCACTCCACATGTGACCTCAATCTAGCATAGTGATCCTTGTATCCCACTTTCTCATGTGCACACATGTGTGAGTCAAAATATTTCCACTTTTGACCTCAAAAAATAGGATCCCATAGAGAAATACACCCCACATGCACATGCCTAAGTAGCAAACATGTGATCCACTATCATTATGTCCTCACATGCTTTCACAAGCCACCCCATGTGACTTAATGGAAAAATGTACCCCATTTCTCTCTCCTCCTCTTTTCACCATCAAATATGCTCTATGGGCCATACTACCCACCATGGGTCATGCCAAGTCATCACCTAGCCAAATCACTAACCATCCACATCACTAATAAGCCACATCACCATGAATAGTGCTTATGAATAGTGATTCATGAATGGTGACTATGAATAGTGACTTCACATCCTAACATTATCCCACTTGAATTCAATATACATAGACTTTTACCACGCTTGAGAATTCTTTAACCAGTTGTTCACCAATGCCCTCTACTACCCTGACACAAACCCAGTAGAAGTTTTATTACACTACTAAAACTTCTTTGTCCTAACTAGCTTTGTCAACGTCTATTCATATATAGAATATTTGATGTACAAGGTTATGAAAATAACCTTATTCCATTATCCCTGGCTGTGATCATGATCATTGATCTCAACTTGCAAATGTCTTGCTCTGTTCTTGAGCTTCAATCTTTCAATACCCTTTTAACTTCTCACTAGGCTTGATAGCCTCCTCTTACATGAACTTATTCACTAAGCAACTTTGAATCATTTCTCAATGTCTTTAGACCCTCTATAAACCTCACACTCATCCACTCATCTCATTCCATTCATTTTCCCATATCCTTTCTTTCACTTGCTCACTAACTTCACATTAGTTAATAGTTCCTCAAGGCTCAAAGATATCAAATCTTGTTTTAGATCTCATGAACACAACCTTCCATCATGGATGACCTCTCCTAGGCATAACATAATTTCATTAACCCATTTGAACCTCTTACTTACTCTTCATTATTTACTTGCCCACCTTAAGCTCAATCGTGAGACTACTTCCTTGAAACCTTTTTTTACACAAATATCCTTAGTTAAATTTTTTTTTAAGTCATAAAAAATATATAAGGACATATTTGGGCACCATTTATCTTCATCCTATTTCCCTAGAAGTTTCATAACCTCACTCTTTTTAAAAATACACTTTCTCTTCTAACCACCTTGCTAATTAGGTCTCCTAGTCCTCCATACACTTTCCTAATCATCAAATCCATATAAATCCATACCATACCAATGCAAACCTAGTGAATCCTCTTCTCCTTGTCAAAATACACCTATTTAACCATTTTCATGATTTTTCACAAGTTACAATTGGAGATATCTCACATTCCAATCACAAACCCTAGTCCATAACAACTCAAAACTGTACTTACCCAAGAAGCTATAAAAATTAGCTATGAATGAATCTGGGCAATTTAAAAATCCTCTGACTCTTATATTATGCCTATTCATCCCTTATTCAAATTTTCTCACCATTATTTTCTCATGAATAATCACTGTAAAGGCCAAATGTGTTATTATACAAAATTTTGGGTACTAATGAAACATTGTGTCACTGAATTATACTAACCTTTGTAGTTAGGTTCATGACTTTGAAGACCTCAAGACATATATTCACTTCTTAGGGATTTTTCTACCCTCACTTGACCTATCCCATAGTTTCTTGGAGTTAATCGTCCTTCATAAAGCTCTCACATGTAAAGATACAAAGTTCTTGATGCTTGTAAATGATTGTGCTTTTATAATTTATTCCTACGATGAAAGTCCATGACTCTAAAAAAACCTAACTCATACAATACCTTCCTCTCATTAATTACACACAACCCAAGATTTAATAACTCTTAAACAAAATCATCAACCCTATCCATATTTCCTTTTATTCTAAATTATGACCAAACATAATGGTTTCCTTAAAGAACTAAGAACATGGCATAAAATTGGGTTAGAAAGTTGACTATCTAGGGCTTCAAGTAGTGTTCTTTACCCCATGACCATTATTGTATCAACATATAGATTCAACTCATAAATAACTTGTTAATCTAATCTTTCATGGACCTTAATCCTCTCATCTTTATTGATTAGAACCTCATTTTCCTTTTGGAGTGTAAACTCATTTCTTGACGCAGACCTGAAAAAACACATAAGAAGGTCTATCTATATCCTCAAGGGATTTTATAAAACAAAATATGAGAAAGAACATCCATTATAATTCAAATACGAGAGTGAACACACAAAACACAATTCTTTTCTATTAACATGCAACATCAACATTTACATATACAATCCATTCTTGTACTTTGCCATTCTTGGAAAGTGTCACATTTTACTTTATTTTTCCCTCTTTCTCATCTTTTAAGCTCTCTCTCTCTTCCTTCTCTCCTCTCTTTCTATGACACTCTCTCCTCCTCTCATGCAACAACTTCTATTTTCATGCAACATCTACATTAATTTTTTTTAATAAAAATATGCCATTCTTGGCTTCTAGTATCTTCCTCAAGTATTGTACATTATGACCACATTCAAGACTCACTTAAGACCATCTAAGACCTTACCTATTTATTTGACATCCTTTACACTACTTTAAAACACTAATTTCAACCCTCACTAGGTCCTTTACAATTTTAAATGTGTAAAATATCACTTTTGGTGGGAAACACCAGGAGGACCTCAAACACTCAACAAAATGACTCCTAAAGACTCCAAAGTATTTAAATGGACTATACAAGACCCCTAAAAAGCATATGACTCTTCAACAACTAAAATAGTGTTTATTTACTAGATGCTCCTACATCATACTCCCTAAGAGGGAGAAAATTGAGTGGCAACCAAATAGCTTTCTTTCTCTTCTTCTAATTATTCTTCATTTGTCTTTATTTTTTAACTTCCTTTTAGCTTTTCTCATATTTACCTTTCTCAATTATATATTTCTTGGTATTCATCATTCTATTCCTTTCTTTATTATGCCATCTTCTTTTCATCAACTCTTTCTCAAGTGTAAGTATCCATTATTCCATTTCATTTTTAGTCAAGTCATGATTCTCATACACTTCTTCATCCTTCTCTTCAAATTCACCTATACAAACACCATCATTCATATGCATTGTATGAATGTCATGAGGCCAAACTAATTCTCCAATAACTCCTTGAGCTTGTATTCTTGCATTGAGATTCTTTTTAGTTGTATTTATCTTCATATTAGCTTGTTTATCTTCTTTAACCAACTTACCTCTTGGAGACACTTATTGGAAAATTGTTCCACTATATTCCTCATGTTTTTGCTCTTTCAACTCAATTTCAATATCATGTAAACATTTTATTTTCTCACCTTGTTTTAAACTCACTTGTTTATCTTTACCATGCTTGATCATGATCTCTTGTGGCTCATCCTTTCTCTTCTTCATTTTCTTATGAGATTCAACCTTCTCTTATTGGTCCATACCTGCACTATCCATATCATCTATGATTGTCATTCCTTTTTCAAGATTTTTGTTAGTATATTCATGGTTGTTATCACTTACGCCATTAAAATTTTCCTTAGTTGACTCTTATTTGAGCTCATTCATGATCTTCTCATGTTGCTCTTCACTTGCATGCAACCCTTTTAATGGACTGAATAACTTTTTTAGCTTCTCCAATTCCTCTTTCAAAATGAGATCATCTATCTCTCCATGATATTCATCAAATTTAGGACCTTGTTATCCTTCATCTTCTTCAAAATTTTGTTCTATATCAACATGTGCAATCATTGCTTCTTCATTCTTCAATAAGTCTTCATTCTCCATCAATGCTTCATCTCTATTTGCATTTAAACTCTCACCTTACTGCCCATTTATGCTTATTGACATAATTTTCCATGATTTGTATTCTCTCTTCATGACCTCATTCATTGATTTAAATATTTCATCATCATACTTATCATAAATGACTTGCTTACCTTTCTATTTACTTGTGCTCTCTTCACACTCTTCATCTTGATTCTTTATTTGGTTACTTAGCTAAATCTTTATCCCTTTGTATTTGTTTTCTTCCATCATGTATTCTTGCTTCTTGAATTTTCAACTTTCTTATTTATTTATGCTTTCTTGGAGTATACCTATAATGCTAAATTTCTATACCCTTTCCATGCTCTTCATGACCCATATTATACCTTGCATATTTTAGGACTGAGATTGACTTCTTGTATCACCTTCTTCATGCTTATTTGCTTGATAACTTATCATTTTAACTTTATGTAACTTGATCTTTATTATTTTCATCATTTTTTGCTCTTGTCTTCCACCTAAATTCTTGGCTTGAATGACCTTTTTCTTGAGGTTTACCTTCTTCATCTCAGCAACTGATTCCTTGATCCATTTAAGCACTACATATCCTTATTTTTGTACTATCTTTGAGGGTTTTAATTTGATCTTCACTTTGACAACCTGTATATTAGTATATTTATTCTCATACACATTCATTTACCTCGTTGAAGGACTTCTACATCATTATTTCCTCTCATGTCTACATGGTTTGCATTCATGTCTTCTTTGTGTGTTTCCTTTCTTGCTTCAACTACAATTCTTGTCAAAGCATCATGGAACTCTTCTTCTATCTCATCCTTAGCATGGTGATAATTTTCAATATTCATCATGTTGTCTTCTACAATCTTTCCTCTTCCCTTATCATCTTCATTCATCTTGATTTACTTGACCCATTTATCACAAGCTTTAAGGTCTCATTCTTGACTTTCATCCAAATTTGCTTTACACCTGCATACACACTTAAATTCAATGTTAGAATATACAACAAGAGGCCACATTGTCTCCATGAGTGCCTCTTTCATGGTCACTTTTCTCTTTTTCTTGTCTTCTCCTTCAAGTGCTTCTCTTGGCACTTATCTATTCTTGTTCTCTTCAATGATTTTTTTTTTTAATATCCTCTCTTTCGTGTTTCTCTTTTGGAAACTCTTCATCCTTCATGCCTCTATGGGCTATGATATCTTTGTTCTTCTCTTTCCTCAAATATTTCATCTTATGTCTTTTCTCTCTCATAAGTAGCTTTATTGGCCACTTCACTCTTTTTCTCACATTACAACCAAACCTTTGGCTTTCTTGATCCTTCATGAGCTTCACCTTGAGCTCTATTATTTTAATACTTTTCCCCAACTCTCTGTTTATCTCTTTCACTTCTTTTTCTACATCTATCTTCTCTTTTTTTCTTCCCTTTTTAGGCCTCACTTAGACCTATCACTAGGCAATTTTTCCTACTTGATGTTCTTGGACCTCTCTTGGGTATCCTTCTCTATCTATAGTCCTTTGTATAGGACTTATCTTAGCTCTCTTGACTCTCACTTGGAGTCTTCCTCTTTCCTATTGAGATTCAATTTTTTTTCACTCTATCTTCTTCTAGATTTTTCTTGACTAGTCCCAAGTCCTTCATATTAGACTTAGGGGATTTATCTTCTTTATTCACTAATATTTTATTTATCTATGATGACCTCAATAGGTCATACCTTCACCACACTCTTTTCTCACAATGCCTTTGAAATTTCACTTCATTCAATCTTCATAACATTCTTTTCAAATCTTTAATAAGTCAAAACAAAATTAAACCAAGATCTTACCTTGATTTGATACTAGAATGATGTAGAGGGTTATAAAAATAACCTCATTCCATCATCGCTAGCTCCGATCTTGATAATTGATCTTAACTTACAAATGTCTTACTCTGTTCTTGAACTTCAATCTTTCAATAGTCTTTAACTTCTCACTAGTCTTGATAGCCTCCTGTTACATGAACCTATTCACTATGTACCTTTGAATCATTTATTAGTGTCCTTAGACCCTCCATAAACCTCACACTCATCCAATCATCTCATTCCATTCATTTTCACATCTCCTTTCATTCACTCACTCACTAACTTCACATTAGTTAATAGTTCCTCAAGGATAAAAAATCTCAAATATTGTTTTAGATCTCATGAATACAACCTTCCATCATGGATTACCTCTCTTAGACATAACATACTTGCCTTAATCCATTTGAACCTATTACTTACTTTTCATTTTTCAATTGCCCACCTTAAGATCAATAGTGAGACTACTTCCTTGTAACCTTTTTTACACAAATATCCTTAGTTAGAACATTTTTTAAGTCATACATAATAAATAAGCCCATATTTAGGCACTCTTTATCTTCATCCTATTTCCATATAAGTTTCATAACCTCACTCTTTATGAAAATACCCTTTCTCTTGTAACCACCTTTCCAATTAGGTCTCCTATTCCTCCATACACTTTCCCAATCATCAAATCCATACAAATCTACACCATATCAGTAAAAATCTAGTGAATGATCTTTTACTTATCACAATACACTTGATTATCCATTTTAATGATTTTTCACATGATATAATTGGAGTTATCTCACATTCCAATCACAAACCCTTGTCCATAATAACTCAGAATTGTACCTACCTGAGAAGCTATAAAAATGAGCTATGAAGGAATTTTGGTAATTTAAAAATAATATGACCCTTTTATTATGGATATACATCCCTTCTTCAAATTTTCTCTCCATTATTTCCTCATGAATAATCACTGTAAAGACCAAATGTGTCATTATGCAGAATTTTGGGTATTAATGAAACACTGTGTCACTAACTTGTACCAACTTTGTATTTAGGTTCATGACTTTGAGGACCTCAAGGCATATATTAATTTATTAGGGTTTTTTATACCCTCACCTAAACTTTCCCATATTTCTTGAAGTTAAGCATCATTCATAAATCTCTCACATGTAAAGATATAGAGTTCTTGATCCTTGTAAATGACTATGCTTTTATAATTTATTCCTATGATGAAAGTCTGTGACTCTATAGAAACCTAACTAATAAAATACATTTCTCTAATTAATTACATTCCACCAAAGCTTTAATAACTCTTGAATAGAAACACCAACCTTAGCAATATTTCATTTTATGCTAAATCATGACCAAATGAAATAATATCCTTAAGGAACTGAGAAAATGGCATATAGCTAGTTTAGAAAGTTGATTATCTAGGGATTAAAGTAGTATTATTTACTCCATGACCATTATTATATCAATATAGAGATTCAAATCATAAATAACTTATTAAGCTAATCATTCATGGACCTTAATCCTCTCTTCTTTATTGACTACAACTTCACTTTCCTTTTGGAATGTAAACTCATTTCTTGACTCAGACCTGCAACAACACACAATAAGGTTTATCTATAGCCTCAAGGGATTTTATAAAAAAAATATTGGAAATAACATGCATTATAATTTTAATGGGATAGTGAACACACAAAACACAATTCTTTTTTATTAACATGCAACATCAACATTTACATATATAGTCCATTCTTGTACTCTGCCATTCTTGAAGAGTGTCACATTTTCCTTTATTTATCCCTCTTTATCATCTTTAGATCTCTCTCTCTCCTCCTACTCTCCTTTCTTTCTCTTACACTCTCTCCTCTTCTCATGAAACAACTCCTATTTTCATGCAACACCTACATTGAAAAACAATTATAAACATATGCCATTCTTGGCTTATAGTCTCTTCCTCAAGTATTGTACATTATGACCACCTTCAAGACTCACTTAAGACCACATAAGACCTTACCTATTTATTTGACATCCTTTACACTAATTTAAAACACCAATTTCAACCTTGACTAGGTCCTTTACAATTTCAAATATTTAAAATATCACTTTTAGTGGGAAACACCAATAAGACCTCAAACACTCAAAATTATAACTCCTAAAGACACTAACATATTTCAAGGGACCACACAAGACCCATAACAAGTATATGACTCTTAAACAACTAAAATAGTGTTTGTTTACTATATTCTCCTATATCAATATTGCACCACTGAAGTGACAAATCACTTCTCCACACACAGACCAATCCTTCAATTAGGATTCTACCATGAGCCACTCACAACTCTTACTAATTTGGAATATTTGGTTTAGTGTTCACTGTGACAACATGAGGCTTCATAATCCTGATGAATCCAATACATAAGACACAACATGTCTTCTCCTCTTCTGAGACTCTCCTGGGAAGACAACTCAAAATGCAAGAAGTGGGGCACTTCATTGCTCTCATGTCCTTGTGCATCTCCATCCTTGCTTTTCTCCTCAATACCACCTTCATCTCATGTGTCTCTACTAATCCATCACACTAGTGATCATGTTGGGGCTTGTATCCAACATGTCACAAGTCATTGTAACAATCTCTGCTAAATACTTGGCTCTCTATGAAAGTAATGGATATCTTGTACTCCCTTAGCACATCTAGTGAAACCTTGTACAGTGACTTATTTAACATGAAAAATAAAAAAAATCTACCTCATTCATCTAGAACTATATGTCCTTAAGAGAGATAACCAGTTAGGAATAACACTACTCCAACTCCTTGAATAACAATTAGTGCACATAACACTCTTTGATAGTAGTGAGGAGAGAAGATCTCACATAAGTCAAAATGAGACTTCCCCACATAGCCTTCAAGCTATCAACATGACACAAGCGAACCAATCATAGCTCTAGGGAAGTGATTGCACTAATCAGTACACAAATGTACCTAATGAGATTTTTATCCTCAAGAATGCATTTAAAATGCATCATGCTCTACCAAATGTTGCTAAAATACTAACTCATATACCTATACTATTAGTCCAAGCATCAATCTACCTAGATAATGCCACAACTACATACACATTAATCCATCAGCCTGAGTTATATGGTCAACACTAGCCTTCTCCTTCTAAGAAAACTAGGTTTCACTTATTCATCTACATATTTATCTTCCTCATCCTCAACCACTTAAAAATAGGTACAACTTCAGGTTTCTCCATACATCCTTCCTTTGAATGGATATTTTCTTCTTCAACATATCAGATAACAACATGTGGTCAGTTAGATACCACATCAACACCCATTTTGTTTGTTGCCAAGAACCAAAAGGTCATCACCTTGTCCTCAACCTCATCTAAATGAGACTAGATTACTCCTCAAGCTATAGAGTTACTTATCTATTAGGAATATTA
The DNA here is from genome assembly GCA_037957365.1 of Torreya grandis. Classification (NCBI taxonomy): domain Eukaryota; kingdom Viridiplantae; phylum Streptophyta; class Pinopsida; order Cupressales; family Taxaceae; genus Torreya; species Torreya grandis. The sequence goes on along the minus strand of JARHVA010002530.1, from coordinate 1,804,008 downwards.
TGTAGGCTACTGACCTATCTAGCAAATATTTTTTAGCTTTATCCTTTAACTCCCCTATAGGCTTATCCTAATCAACATGAAGAGAATAGGATCTTCACCAGGAGATCTTCCACCTTGATCCACAAAAAGATACCTACCAAAAAATAAAACCTTTTCTTCTTCTTCTTCTTTAATCTCCAACTTGGTCTCTCCTCCTATCATGGTAGCTTCAACTTGAACATAACCAACAAACAATAGAAAACACTCACACATGGAGTTTTTCACCATGGATTTGATAGTAGATGTTAGGAATCAAAGATTCATAACTAAATTTATGATACCAGATGTTAGGAATATATCCCTGATACTACATGTTATATCAATGAGTTATATCTTACAATGTAATTAAATAAATGCAAAAAATAAGCTATAAAAACATAGACAAGAAAGAGGCCACATTATGTAGAGATTACATGAAAACCTTACAATGTGCAAGGAACAACCATGGAAAAAATGGAAGCTTCTAGACATCATTTATTCACATCATCAAATCTCTTCTACAATAGTTCCTTTAGCAACTCCACTAGTGATAACATACTAAGCACTCAATTTTTTCGCATGAAGCATTCAAGTTTTGAATCAAGATAAACTAACCTATAGGATCTAAATTCCAAGCATTTAGGCACAAGCTTGCATGGATCCTCTAATTAGATGAATTACAAAGGAGAGATCATGTTAATAAATAACATTTACAACATAGAGATAAAATAGAGAGAGAGGATAAAAATGAACCATCCTTGAGTGGGTAGTATTGTTCATGAATAAGGAATCATGTCCCCCCATGTGTAAATTCAAGACTTTGAATGACATCTAACAATGCCTACTTGACCAATCCATATGCACACCCATGTGTTATGCCCCACTCCACATGTGACCTCAATCTAGTATAGTGATCCTTGTCTTCTACTTTATCATATGCACACATGTGTGAGTCAAAATATTCCCACTTTTGACCTCACTAAATAGGATCCCATAGACAATTGCACCCACAATCACATGCCTAAGTAGAAAATATGTGATCCACTTTCATTATGTCCTCACATACTTTCACAAGTCAACCCATGTGACTTAGTTGAGAAATGTGCCCCCTTTCTCTTTCCTCTTCTTTTAACCATAAAATATGCTCTTTGGGACATACCACCCACCATGGGTCATGCCTAGTCATCACCTAGCCACATCACTAACCATCTACATCACTAGTAGGCCACATCACCATGAATAGTGAACATGAATAGTAACTGTGAATCCTAATATAAAACCACCTTCTAAAATATTTAAAACCACTTTATGTTTTATAAAAACATCTTGGAATTATTGAAAGTTGTTTGATAATTATCAAGGACAATGAATAAATAATATTTTACCATTAAAATAATGTATAGCTTTCAAAATCAATTAAAACTCATTCACAAGTCTTGAAATGGGATGCCATATATAATAGATTGTAGCTCTTTGAAAACACATATGCATGTATTATTTTTAGTGTTGGAAGATATTTAAATGATTTTATGGTTTTAAATGAGCTATTATAACTATTTATAGATTCTCCATGTATTTCTTCACTTCTTCACATCTTCTCAGAGGCATTCAAGATTTCTTCACGACTTCTAACCCTAAATTGAGATGATTGAATATAGTATAGGGTTAAGAATATACAAATGAATAATCACAAGGGTGATAAATAGATCTTTAGTAGACCAATTAATATGCAAACTCAAATAAAAAATATTATGAATTTATAATACTAAGATATGCTAAAAATAAAAAGTATAGTTATTGATTGATATTATAATGAATTGAAAACAAGAGTACTTAGTTGGGTTACTGTGTACATGTAAATATGGGTTGAAACAAGATAGAGTTGGAGTTGATATATATTCTATAAAAAACCATCATATTATGGAAAATTGCATTATATGGCATCATACTCTTGCATCGGATATGGATGGCTAGGTTGACACTACTATCCAACTTGGATGTAGGTGTCCAGTACATCATATCAACTAGATATGAGTTCAAGCACTTGAAAAATTGTGGGTTTTATGTTGTATTTTTTTTCGTTCATATATTTCACATAGACTGTAACTCTTTGTCAAACGGTCAAACCTAGCCTTTTTAACCTTGGAGTGACTATGAGAAAAATGGGTTAGTGAGCACATGATGTTGAACTACACCAAAGACCCTTTTTTTAATGGGAACTACCTAAAGTTAATACTATGAATATGGCATTAAAAATATGTAGTTTTCACTTACGTGTTAACTTGTGTGTGTATCAAGATGTAATGTGTGATAAAAAATTACATAAAGTGATCTAACTTTTAACTTGGTAAATATGGATTATAGAGTGTTCATTCAATACTTTAGACTTATACATGGGTTGTACCTATGAATGATATTGAAATAAAATATAAAAGGTAAGATTTTCTCACTTGAATGCTTGATTGATTACCTTTGATAAGTTACCTTATGAATTGTTAGATATATACTAGGTGAGGAATGAACGAGGGTTGATATTGTGTGTGTGTGTGTGTGTGTCAATTCATTTTATAAATATCTCACATTAAATAAATTATCCCAACCATAGAGAGATGCTAAAACTACAAATTTAATAAATTTAGGGCACTAGACACTTAGTTTGGCACAAGACAATAGTGTTGACGTAGGTGTCCAACTAGGATGCAACTATATATGGAGATGGAAAATAGGTATAAGTATAAAAATTATAAAGTATCATAATAATTAGTTTAATATCATTTTTAATGGTAAAAAATATTGGTCATCAAAATAACATATGGTCGAACTAATAAATAATCAATTTGCATAAGAGATAATAGATGCGAGCCTTTAGGTAGCAGGCATGTCTTAGAATTGAAGGCTACATACATGATAATTACTTTATAAGTATACAAGATTGAGGTGTTATATAATTAAGATTTAGTTTCTACATTCTCCCATTTAATCTAGTAATGAAATTGCTACTTTAAAGGAAAATGAAAGTGGACTTGGGTGTGTATAACACACATTGTCTTTGCATGAGTCCCACTTAAGTGATTTGTTGGTGACTAACCTACAAATAATATTATATTAAAATATATAATTAGTGAATATAATGTTTAGCTAAAATAATTTGAAATTCTTGAAAGTAAAGAGAGCAAGGTTAGGAGTACACTTGTGTATCGATGTAACCATCTTGCCTTTTGGAACTTTGATTTAAAGAGATGTTTTATTGTGAAGCTTTGGAGATGAGATTAAGAAAATAGTAAAACTAAAAGTACAAATATATATAAATATTGGAGGGAAAAAATCCCCAAATCTTGGATAAAAGGTGAGTTTCTACCTGGTATGATGCATAGCATCACAAGGTAGTTTGAGAAGTTAGTGTGTTTCAATGTTTAATATTAGCCATTTATAGTTTTATATGGGTGTGAGGGGTCTTATAGGGCCCTTAGGTGGTGTTATAGTATTTATAAGTATTATAAAGGTGTGTTATTATCTCTTTATATATTTCTTTCTAAAATGCATAATTTAAAATTTTGAATTAGGAACTAGGCTCTAGAGTGGTATTTTGGCTTTGTTTGCAATCCAAATGATTGGTGATTGTGTGTAATAGGTCCTTGAAGGTCTATTGACTATTTTGACCACAAATAAAAATAATTCAACCCCATATATAATTTTTTTTAAAGGGTATATTAGGATGTAATATGGTATGTCATGGTCTCATTTGATGTCATGCAATATGCTATTAACCTTGGTCATAGTCAAATTTAGTCCTAAGTCATTTCATGTCATAAAAGGTCATATTTGAAATATTAATTAAGGTTGTATAGTTTTCCTTGGTATAAAAGTGTTAAAAATTTCTCCTCAACATCCCCTATGTCATAATGTTGTTATTAATGTCAGTACTAACTAAAAAATTGCAGGTATTAAGTTAGATCAAGAAAATAGTTAAAAAGAGGAAGTTTTGGTAGTTGTACGGCATATGTAAGTGTTTTGGCATGTGTGGAATGGTATTGAATGACTATTAAGATTAATTAAGTTCAACACATTTTATCTACCTTTTAATTCTCAAAATTGGCTCAAAACCATTATGCTCTTCCATCACTCTTCTTGGCATGTAAAACTAGTCAACAAGGTTTCTCATGGTATGACCAGTAGGAGAAGTTTCAAGTCAAATGATATTTTGAGGTGTTATTATAATTTTAATGATTAAAATTCATGTAAGTATTTTAAATATTTGTTTTATATGATTTATTAACCAATGTTAATAAGTTGACTACTCGTTATTGCATGTTAATCCCCATACCCTACATGTTTTTTCCTTGTCTAAGCTGGTCCATTCAAACCAATGGATTAAATTTATCGTATAAGGTATGGACATATTTATATAATTTTTTACATATTTTATTTCATGTATTAAGGTGATTAGATGAGCCAAACATCTCAAGTGATAGGTTGAGTACACTAATGAAGTTGCAGTCATGTTTATTAATGGTGGATGTTTTCATTTCTTGAAGTGGTTTCAAGTAAAGGTATATAAATGTTTAATGATTCTCATAAGTCATATAAATCACCTTTACTTTCAAATATTAGTCTCAAAATCAGGCATCAATGAAATTACAGTCATATATGAAAAAATAGTTAGTTCTCTACGTATATTCACTTATAATCATGGTGAATGAGGTGTGTGAAAGTTCTAATCACAATCATGGAGGTGTAATGAGGAGTTTAAATAGGTTTAATACACTCTTATAACATGATAAACCAAGATAATATATTAAAATGACATATGATTGAATATGATAATTGGTATCTCCTATATACACAACAATCTAATGTACACCTATAGGTGCCCTAAAAGAGAATAATCACATGGAATGAGGAAATGAGAAATGGTTTGAAGCCATTAAAGGTTAAAATTATAAATTTCAATACTATATTGAGGTCTAATGTTGACCATAAGGCCATCCAATAAGCATATTATCCATGTTCTACCTACATTATCCTATGTCACCCTTGCATATGCATCGACAGGTCTCCACAGAGGTTTGAGTAGTTGAAAGGAAAATGTTAAAAAAAATTGAGCCATACTGAATATATTTAAAAGTTGAAGGTACCTTAATAACTAATAATATATCCATAGATTAGCAGGTAGACTTGAGGAATCATGTTCTTATATGGAGAAAGAGTTTAGGGACTTGTTACCTTAAAAACTCTAAAACATGGCCTTGTCCATTCTTTGTACTATCATATAATACGGTGTCATGGATTATATATAAGTGAGAATGATTCCATTACATTTCCCACATGTAGGGGTAATGCCATGTAAAATAACATGGATGTTGGACAAAGAAGGGTGATATTAGAAGGTTTCAAAATCATGCAATTCTTTCACTGTAGAAGGTCAGTGTTCTCTGTAGTATGTTGAATTTCAAAAGAACTCATAGTAAAAGGTGTAATAATAGGATAATATTTCCATGTAAATTGACCTTATTGATGTGATAATGATAATGGAGGTTCAAATAACATTGAGAAGAGTTGAAATGCAACCTACAAGTGTACTTTGCCCTAAAAATGTCACCTACAGTCTGATTGTAGGTACATGCAAGCTCATGAGATAAATATAGAGGTGAACACCCTAAAAACATGAACACTTGTTAGGATGAAGATAAATCCAAAGATTTTATAAAAACCCTATGTTTTTTAACATAGGGTCCAAGATTTGAAATGTAACCTACAAGCATCTTTTGCTCTTATAATGACCATCTACAACCTGATGGTAAAGTGATTGTGCACTAAAGCATGATGGTTGAAGTGTTGGCTTAGAATATACATGAGGTGAGAAATTATAAGTGAAAATTATATTATATTTAGGACTAAAAGGAGCATATAATTATGACATAAGGTCAAAATCATAGTAACACCCTACAGGCATAACCTCATTTGCTTGAAATGCACCTACAGTCAACACACAATACAATGTCTGCAGACTAGGCCTAAGTTTGGAGATATGTGAGGAGTTGGTAGAAGATTATAGATTATTATAACACATTTATAATGATGATAACTATATCATATGATTCTCATCAAATGGAAATAGGTTAAGGAGGTTTCTAATTCCCAACTCACAATCCATATACCAACCTTGCACACAGTCAATGTTAAGTCAAAGTCTATCTTAGAGTTTTAGAATGTTTGGAGATGATATAAATGTGATAAAAACATGAAATTTTTTAAATAATATCCCAATCACTTTAAAATCCTCTCATACCTTTTTTTTCTTGGTACAATAGGGGAGATGCCCTTTGTTCTATCTCAGACAAAGGGCACTCCCAAAGAAACAAGTACTGTAGGTTGAGTGACTAAAAGGAAATAAATGTATTGGGAGATATTATTTAACTAAAAGGAGATGTAAGGAGTTGAGTTTAACATGAACCAACATGGAAAATAGCTCACAGGTGCTAGAATCCAAGCATGGTAGCCTAAACCCACATAGGTACAATCAAACCTAGTAGGCCTAGACTAATCCTAATGCCTAAAAGGGATCTAATACTACTTTTAGGGTCAAGTGAAAATTAAAATAAATTGGAGGACATTAATGGGGAGTTATAATAAGCTTTTAGTTTGTAGATAAAGCCATGAACGAGTCATTTATTGGCTTAGAAACATGGTAGGGTGCATAAAATTTAAAGAAGAGCTCGAGAGGCTAGGTTTGGAAGCTCATATCTGTATGGATGCTTAGGATAGGAGTATAAGGAGTTAGGATATGTTGGAAAGGGTCCTGAAATTATATTTTGTGTAATTTTTTCATAGGTTGAACTCTACAGTTTTATGAACAATCCTTAAGTGGTAAAATCATTTAAAACCCCCATAACCCTTGATAATGACCTGATGGGAAAAAGGTGAAAGGAAATTCACATAAATGAGATATTTTTTTCATGGATATGATTGGTACATGTAGAGTAATCCCCTATGCTTCTTCCCACTATATTGTCTTTTACCCTATTTATACGAATAGGGTACAAAACTAGTTTTGTTGACAATTTGATGTTTTTTAGGAACAAAGGAGTCTCAAAAGATGAGGATCACTTTGGGAGATATAATTAAACCTAATATAACTCCTCATACTCATTAATTTCTTCAGATAATCAAACAAGTGCCTATGTAAACACCTCCACTTCAAGCAATCCAAATAGGCATAGTGAATGAAGAGTGATCACTAAGTGAGAAGGTGATAACTCCAAATCAGAGGCATTTTAAGGTCTAATTTATGGATTTAGGGATAGGAGGATCCTATAAAAGTGTCATAACATCCCATGTATGGATTATATTGAACAAATAATGATCATCATGGTGCCAAATGTGAAGACATGTCTAAAGAAGGATGATGGTGATTGTACGTAGTGAAAACACTTATCCAAAAGAATATAAATGATTAGGGACACATCCAATGCATGTTAAAGATTATTATTAAACCCATAATAATATTTCATATGTGTCATCTATCCCTAGTCTGATGTGGGGTGCTAAAGAGAAGTCAATTATGAGGGCAGTTTTAAGAAGCCAATTGAGAGACCTCTACACTATGTTTAGGGAGTTTGATGCTTTCAAGGGAAATTTGTCTAAATATACCTTGCATGGTATTTTTAATAATCAATTATCATACAAACATAATTCCTTATCTCATCTTGAAACCTATTCTTGTGACTCTTGAGCTTCTTTCTTCTCTCTCCCATTTCACATTCTATAAGTACTAGCCATTTTGGCTCTTGTAAAACATTACACACCATGTATGGTGAAGACTTTTTAGTTTGATTTTTTAATTTGAATTTGAGTAATATAATAAATATAGTTTTTAGTTCACAAAAATATTATCTAAGTGTACAAAGTGATGAATGGTGAGGTCTAGGGATAAGCTTCTATCCTTCTCCTTATCCTTTCATGTCTAGTGCAAGAAGTTCTCATTCTAACAGGCCATATGGAGTGTCGCTAGTGTTTTTGGATCCATTAAAGTGAGAAAGTGTCCTTAAAATGTAAAATATAACCTCTAGTCCACTTACCTTGAGTTGTCTCATGCATATCACCTTCATATTGAAATACTAATGTTAGAACATCTTAGGAATTTGAATTTAGTGTTGTAGGTCTTATTTTTTAATGCAAGAAGTATGATGATATTGTGTAAATACCTATGGTGTATCACCCCCTTATATTAGTTTCCTTTAATGCATATTTATTCCCCTTTTCCCACAAGAAATTAGTTAGTATAGGTGATAAGCACTTAAAGATTAATTTAGGGAACTAACCCTTAAACCTAGAGGTTTACCTCTACTATAGGAAACCCACATGCCTAGAGGTATTATAATGTTACCCAAATATTAGAGTAGTATTTAAAAACCTCTTCTAGGGTGAAATATTTGGTGACAATAGTTCTGGCACACTCAATGGGCCCATTGTCCTACATATAACTTGTTAAGGTGAATGATAGTATTGACAACATCAGCTATATATGGTGTGTTACTTAGCATTTGGTGACTCTATTCAAGGTAAAATATATTTTTATACCATTATTTTGTTATAAATTTGTGCTCATACTTCATGGTCCTTAGTAGGTCCTCTTATAGTAGATTTTTTTAATCCTATCAATCCACCTCTTTAACCTGAACTTCCTCTTTAAGTTTAATACCCTCAACCTATTCTGCCTTTTAAAGAGCAAGAGGAATTTACTATCCAATAAGACTAAGAGAGTGAGTAATAATTTGAAGAAAACATAGTAATTAAACATTCCTTCCTAGCCTTTAATACTAAAAATCCAATCCATCTTGATGCCTATGATGACATTCCCCCTAATGTTATAAAGAGTGTTCCTACATTTAATGGTGAAGGCCATGTCAGTCCTAGTGAGCATATTATGGATATATCAAAATTCCATAGTTTTCACCATATTATAAAGGTTAAAATTACCATTAAATTCCTTTAAATTTCACTTATAGGTAAGGCACTTTATTGGTATAGGACATTGCCTAATGGTTGCATTACAACATGGGATGACTTTAGAGTGTTGCTAACTTCAATTTTTTAGGATAAGAGTGACCACACTTCACTCATCCACCAACTCAATGTGATCAAAATATCCCTCAAATAAATAATGCATGAATTTAATGAGAGGTTACAAAATACTTGGCATAGGTTGCCTCCTTTCATGAGACCACCTACTAGCTTTATCTTTCCTACATACTTGAGGGCCATTGGTACTCATATTACCATCATGCTGCAATCATTGGGTGGTTTCACTATTAATAAAGCATATGACCTTGACATTAGAGCTTAGGATAACCTTATTTAATTATGAAAGTTTCCTTAAAAAGTGTCTATGCCTCTGCTACCTAATTTTCCTACTATGGCTCCAAATATTGCCCAAGTTCTTAATATAAATGCTAAATCAAGGATTGCTCCTATGAAGGCAAATGATGCCATGGATAAAGATGCACATATTCAATTCTTATAATCTGATCTTAATGATAGAGAATGAAAAAATGTGTGAATCAAAATACTTACCCCTATCATCAATAATATGGTCAAAGGAGAGATCAAGGGCAACCTTATTTCAATAAGCTTGCCAATGCATACCATCCTAATTCAACATCCAACACAAGATAAATGGTACCATTGCATAGAAATCTAATTCAAAGTGTTGAGTGTAAATAAGGATAATTAATGGACGCCAATGAAGGTGGAGAGAAAGATCTATTTTCTCAAGGATAAATCACTCCTCTATATTCAATAGAATATGAATTCTTAATACAATCAAGTGAAGGTTCGCAGCCTCAAGGAGAAAGCTTCACTAACTTCTTAGTTGAATACAATCATGTACTTAACCAAGGAAATTTTATTATAGACAATAAAATAGATAAAAGGAAGGATTTATGGGATGATAATGGTTTTCTTACAAGCTCAATTGGTCCTCCTACAAGGCAATAAAACATGGTTAGAAGCATGGTAGTCTCTAACAGTATTACACCTCCTCCAAATTAGAATGTGGGAAGGTCTATTCAAAGTGCTTTAATTCCTCAAGATAAAAACACCACCTTGCCTCAAAGGAATAAATGAAAAGGTAATAACTTATACTCTAAATATTTTATATTCATTAAAGAGTGCTAACGCATCCATTTCCCTTTGGGATGTCCTTCATATGCTTTTCCAAAAATAACTCTTGTAAAAATAGTTGTCCACTATCCATGTTAGTCCTCCATCATCAAGCCATGGTAATTGTCATGTATCTATTACTAATTACTTTAATAAAATTTTGTAACCATATACCAAATTTTAGAAGCATCCACCTTTCTATCTCACTCTCATTGTGAGAGATAAACTAGTCCACAAATGCATAGTTGATAGTGGAGCCTCTATTTAGTGATGCCCAAGGTTGTAACTAAAAAATTGGGTATAAAGTATGAACAAAATAGTAAAGGAGTGATTAATTTATATGGAACACCTACAAATTTAGTGGGATTGATCAAAATTTTGAAGGTTTTCTTTCATTATTGTCCTAGTTTTCCCATCCTCGAAGACATTGTTGTTGTTGACTTGTTTGCCCGCTTTGCAATATGCCTTTCAAGATATTTTATAGCTAAGATAGGAGGTTACCTCTTAGTTGATTGGTCATTATTAGCCTTCAATAACATATGAATTAAAAGTGACCATAAGGACTCAACCACTTACTAGTTTCCACATTGAGCCCTATGTAGAAGCTAGCTCTAACTTGAATTATGTCATTAATGAGAAAGAAGAGCCTATTATAGATGATGGTGATTATTCTAATATTTAAGGCATATCTAATTTTTTTATAGATGATTATGGTGGAGATGCTTATGAACATGATCTATATACACTTTTTGAGCAACCTAACCTAGGCACCTATATCATCCATAAAGGAGCATATGAAGAATCTGAAGGTGAACATTGAGCATTCTTTTTCACAAGCTAGTGAAGGTAATTATTTGATCCATGTATATGATGATGATATATTGAAGGGCATGATAGATCACTATGATGAAAATAATCATGTCATTCTACCTAAAATTAATGAAGTAACTCTTGAAGATGACATTCATGAGGTAGAGGATGATTTATGATAAAGGTTCAATTCCATATTCAAGAATTTGATCATGTAGGTAATACTACTTATCCCCTGAAGAAGTGTATATCTAATGAGTGTGTTAATCAGACTTATGAGCAAGTAGAGTGTTTGATCAAACCTGAAAATGAGTGCCATGTTATGAATGAGGATGAACATCAATCTATTGTCTGAGGATTTATAGTCATGGAGAATCCTAGTGAAGTCAAGGCAGGTGTGTGATTATTGAATAGTTAATACCATAATATGAGATAGAATCACATTCAGATGTATTGGAATATGGTGAAGAATAAATTGATGATCATACATATCAAGCACATTATATCTTAAAAGAGAGAAAAATTAAGACAGCTATCATGTCTCCCAACCTATATTTTTAAGAACATCAAATGGATATGATAGAGATAAAGTTAGTTGTAGTCCAAAAAAGATCCTTCAAAGTCAAGAAGAAGCATTCATGAAAGCACAAAGTATCCCACTTGCAGACATGAGAAGACATAATGATGGTAAGATTTTTGACCATCAACATGAGCAAGTGTTTGAGTATGAACATGCTTCACATGACAATTTACTTTCATGGAGAAATAAGGATGAAAGAGGAACCATCTTTGACCCTGGTTGAAGCATGGTACATTATTTTTTCACCTCAAGAGTGAGATCTTGTAAATATTATGATAGGTGTGTGTTTTTGTTTTAGTTAAGTATGTGTGTTCCATAAGTGTTCTTGAGAACACATGTGTGTTTCTTTTGGTGTGTGATTTCCCTTATTATTTGGTGTGTTTTCAAAGGAAATTTAATGCTAAACTTGTGTATAGGTGACTCCATAGCCCAATAGAGAAGAAGAGGCTACTAGTCTTGGCATAACAAGCATACCACCCCTAGGAAATCACCAAGAATATTGACTATTATGACCACAAGTCAAAATAGGTCAACCCCCTACAATACAAAAATTGTATAGGTGTATATTAGGATGTAATAGGGTGTGTCATGATCTCATTTTATGCCATTTAATATGATATTAACCTTGGTCATAGTCAAATTTATTCCTAAGTCATTTCATGTCACAAGAGGTCATATATAAGTTAATAATGAAGGTTGTATGGTTTTCCTTGGTATAAAAGTGTTAAAAATTGTTCCTCAACATACCCTATATCATAATCATGTCATTAATGTTAGTACTAACTGAAAAACTTGTAGGTTTTAAGTCATATCAAGAAAACAATTAGAAAAGAGGAAGTTTTGGTAGTTATATGGCCCATACAAGTGTTTTGGCACATGTGGAAGGTTTTATAATGACTCTTTAGATTCCATTAGTTCACTTCCATGTTTTATCTACTTTGGAAGTCTCATAATTGGCTCAAAACCATTCGACTCCTCCATCAATCTTCTTGGCATGCAAAACTAGTCAACAAGTTTTCTCATGGTATGACTAGTAAGAGAGGTTTCAGGTCAAATGCTAATGTGGGGTATTATTAAACATAGTATAATTAAAATTCATGATATTATTTTAAATATTGGTTTCGCATGGTTTATGAACTAATGCTAATAAGTTGACTACTCCTTTCTATATGCTAATCCACATACCCTATAGGTTTTCTCCTTGTTTGAGTTGGTCTGTATAAACCAATAGATGAAAGTGATTCTATAAGGTGTGGAAACATTTGTCTCATGTTTTTCATATTTTATTTCATGTTTGGAGGTGAGTAGATGATCCAAACATCTCAATTTATAGTTTAAGTACATTAATGGAGTTGTAGTCATGTTTATCAACTGTGGAGGTTTTCATTTCCTGAAGTGGTTTCAAGAAAAAGTATATTAATATTTATTATTTATCATAATTCATATCAATAACCTTTCCTTACAAATACTAGTCTCAAAATCTAGAATTAATGAAGTTGTAGTCATATATGAAAACACAGTCAACTCTTTGTGCATATTCACTTACAATCATGATGAATGAGGTGTGTGAAAATTCTAAGCATAATCATGGAGGTGTAACGAGGAGTTTAAATAGGTTTAATACACTCTTTTAATATGAAAAAATAAGCTAAGCTATTAAAATGACATATGATTGATTATGATAATTGGTTTCTCTTATATTCACAGTCTTACAGTTTAATCTACACCTATAGGTGCCCTACAGGAGAATAATCACGTTGAATGAGGACATGAGAAATGGTATGAAGTAATTAAAGGTTAAAAGGATAAATTTGAAGACTTTTGGGAGGTGTAATATTGATCATAAGGCCATACACTAGGCATATTTTCCATGTTCTACCTTCATTGTCTTGTGTCACCCTACATATGCATCTACAGGTCTCCACAGAGGTTTGAGTAGTTGAAAGGAAAATGTTAAAACTTGTTTGATCCCTCCTTAATGTATGTAAATTTTGAATTTAACATAACAAAAAATATTATATCCATAAATTAACAGGTAGACTTGATGAGTCATGTTCATATATAGAGAAAGAGTTTAGTGATTTGTTACCTTAAAAACTCCAAAAAGGGGCCTTATCCATTCTTTGTACTATCATATAATAAGGTGACATGGATTCTACATGAATTTGAATGCATCCATTATATATCCCACATGTAGTGGTAATACCTTGAAAAATAAGATGGATGTTGGACAAAAAAGGGTGATGTTAGAGGGTTTCAAAATCATGCAATTCTTTCATTATAGAAGGTCAATGTTCTCTATAGTATGTTGAATTTCAAAAGACCTCATAGTCCAAGGTGTCATAATAGGAGAATATATCCATGTAAAGTGAATTTATTAAGTTGATAATGATAATTTAGGTTCAAATAACATTGATAAGAGTTGAAATTCAACTTATAGGTGTACTTTTCCCTCAAAAAGGTCATCTACAGTCTGATTATAGGTACCTACAAGCTCATGATATGAATCTAGAGGTGAGAAGCCTTAAAACACGAATGCTTTTCAAGATGAAGATGACTATAAATACTTTAAAGATACCTCATGGTAAATAACACAAGGTCCAAGAGTTGAAATGCAACCTATAGGTGTCTTTTTCTCTTAGAATGACCATGTACATCCTGATGGTAAAGTGACTATGCACTAGGGCATGACAGTTGAAGTGTTGGCTTAACATATACATGAGGTGAGAAATTATAATTTACTATGATATGATATTGAGGAATGTAAGGATCATATAATTAATATTAATGTATAACTTGTAGTGACACCTTATAGGCATAACCTCATTTGTTTGAAATGCACCTACAATCAACACACATTACACTGTTTGTAGATTGGGCCTAAGTTTGGAGATGTGAGGAGTCGGTAGAAGAGTAGAGATTTGGATATGTTTTATAACACCTTTATAATAATGATAAATATACTATATTATTCTCATCAAATTTAAATAGGGAAAGGAGGTTTCTAATTCCTAACTTACAGTCCATATTCTAACCTTGCATAGTCAATGTTACGTCAAAGCCTGTCTTAGAGTTTTAGAATGTTTGGAGATGATATTGATGTGATACAACCCTAAAATTTTGTAAAAATTACCCACATCAATTTATTAATCCTCTCCTACCTTTTTTTTCTTGGGAAAATAGGGGAGATTCCCTCTGTTATGTCTCAAATAGAGGGCACTCCTAGAGAAACAAACACTACAAGTTGAGTGACTAAAAGGCAATAAGTGATTTGGGAGATATTAAATCACTTAAAGGAGATGTAATAATTTGAGGTTAACATTAACCAACATGTAAAACAATTCACGTGTGCTAGAATCCAAGCATGGTGGCCTAAACCAATATAGGTGAAGTTAGACCTAAACTAGGCCTAATGCCTAAAAGGTATCTAATACCACTTTTAGGGTCAAGAGATAATTAAAATACATTGGATGACCTTCATGGGGAGTTATAAGGTGATTCAAATCTTTTAGTTTTCAAATAAAGCCATGAATGAGTTATTTATTAGCTTAGAAACATGACAAGGTGCACAAAATATAAAGAAGAGCTTGAAAGGCTAGGTTTAGTAGCTCATATCTTTATGGATGTTGAACATTGGATCCTAATGAGTTAGTATATGTTGTATAGGGTCTTGAACATTAATTTTTTGTAATTTTTTTGTAGGTTGAATGTCATAGTTTCATGAACAATCCTTAAGGGGTAAAATCACTTAAAACCCCCCAAAACCCTTGATAATGACCCATGGGAAAAAGTTGAAATTAAATGAATAAAAATGAGATAATTTTGTCAGGGATATGATTTTAAATTTTATAGGACTCCCCTAGTTTTATTCCCACTAGATTGGCTTCTACCTTATTTATACAGACATGGTATAAAACTAATTTTCTTGATAGTTTTTGATGTTTTGAAGGTACACGTGAGTCTCAAAGGACGAGGATCACTTTTGGAGATATAATTAAACCTAATATAACTCTTCATTCTAATTTATTACTTTATATAATCACACAAGTACTTCTTCAAACAACTCCACTTTACACAGTCCAAACTGACATAGTGAATGAAGAGTAATCACCAAGTGAGAAGGTAATAAATCCAATTGGGAGGAATTTTAAGGTCTACCTGATGGATTTATGGATATAATGATACTTAAAAAGTTTCATACCTTCCATTTAATTGATTTTATTGAACAACTAATGAGCATCTTAGTGCCAAATGTGAAGATAGGTATAAAGAAGGATTATGGTAACTGTAGGCATTGAGAACACTTATCCAAAAGAATATAAATGATTAGGGACACATCCAATGCATGTTTGATATTTTTTTTAACCCCATAATCATATTTCATATGTTTTACATATCCCTAGTCTACTTTGGAGTGCTCAAGAGAAGCCAATGATGAGGGTAGTTTCAAGAAGCCAGCTGAGAGACCTCTATGCCAAGTTTTGGGAGTTTGATGCTTCTGAGGGACATTTTTACAAAGAGATCTTCCATGGTATATTTAATAATCCATTATAATAAAAACATAACTCATTATATCATCTTTACACCTATTTTTATTACTCTTGAGCTTCTTTCTTCTCTCTCCCCTCTCATAGTCTATAACTACTAGCCATTTTGGCTTTTGTAAAAAACTTCCACACCATGTATGGTGAAGACCTACTAGTTTTATGTTGTAATTTTCATTTGATTAATAAAAAAAATATGGTTTTTATTTCACAAAAATATTGTATAAGTGTGCAAAGTGATGAATAGTGAGGTCTAGCGATAAGCTTATCTTTTCATGTCTAGTGCAAGAATTTCTGATTCTAACAGGTCATATGGAGTGTAACTAGTGTGTTTGGATCCCTTAACGTGTGAAATTGTCATTATAGTCTATAATATAACCTCTGGTCCACTTACCTTGAGTTTTCTTATGCATATCACCTTCATATTGAAATACTAATGTTAGAACATCTTAAGACTTTGAAGCTAGTGTTGTAGGTTTTGTTTCTTAGTGCAAGAAGTATGATAATATTGTGTAAATACTTGTGGTGTATCACACCATTATATTAGTTTAATTTAATGCATATGTATTCCCATTTTCTCACAGGCAATCAATTAGTATAGGTGATAATCACTTAAATATCAATTCACGGAGCTAGCCCTTAAACCTATAGGTCTACCTCTACTATAGGCAACCCATAGGCCTAAATGTATTCCAATGTTGCCCAAATATTATATTATGCTTGAAAAACCTCCTATATGGTGAATATTTTGTGACAAAAAGGTCCTCTTTAGGTTTTTAAGTTATATTATAACATGAAAGTTATGAACAAAAAAGATAAGCCAAGAAATTTGGGTTTGTAACTACCACCCTACATGGGATTGGTAAGAAATGAGAGTTAGTTTGAATGATTTTAATAATAATAAAAGATATATGCATGTAAGTGTGTGTTTTATTATATTATTATAAGTTATAGGAGAGGATAAATTCTAAGAACAAGGCTAAAGAGTTCCAAGAAATATCAAGATTGAATGAAGAAGTCTACCTTCTTTGTAAATTTTGTATTTTGATTTTTATATGTAAAGGAAATCAAAAAATGAAATAATATTTTAGAAATAATTTTTTTATTAATTAATACTTTAATCATTATATAAATCCAAAATTGTATTTTATTTTCATAAATGGGGTTAAAAAAAATAATTTCAAGGTAAGAAGGAATGCATCTATAGCACAGTCCATTTAAGAAGCAATTCTACTCATAAACAATAAAGAGTGACAAGTAAGTTATTTTTTTATGGTTGTTGAACTTATGAAAAAAATACATTTGGAGGCCCAAAAACCAATTTAGATGTGCAAGAGACAATTGAACCTTCATACACAGTCATAATCTACACTCAAAATTTCTAAATTTTACTTGTTGGTAATGATTTATGATTGATCATAAATAAATAACTATTTTATAAGTTAAATAAAGGTGTTGAAGACCCTAAAAATTCCTTATTTTCCTTTGAAATCACATAAAACTCAAAATATTCATTTTTGTAAGCTCTCAGTCTTATACAGGCCTGCCAAAACAAAGACTAGGGTTTGGAAACAAATACTTGAATAACTTTTGACTCCTCTAGCAAAAATTGCTCAAATTTTTTAAAATAATGTAATTTAATGCGTAATAAAGTATTAAAAATGTTATAAGTTTTTATATGGCCATATATTAGAGTCATTAGGACTATGGGAGTGATCTAGGTCTAAAGAGACCTAATTGGCAAGAGGGGTGTGAAAGAAAATGTATTTACATTGAGATTTAAATATTGAAATTTTTCATGAAGATATAAAAGGATAAAGGGTATCCAAAATTTCCTTAATTTTAATTTTAATATTTTAATATTTTCCCAAATGTTAGATTTGTGTGAAAACATGGTTATAAGAAAGAGGCCTTAAAGAAGGAAAGTGGAGATTGCTTGAGAGTTTTAACTTGAAGAGTGAGTCTTATGTTTAGATCTATATTATATTTGTAATAGGTAGGTAAATTATCATATGAATATAATAAACTTATATTCATGTTTTATGATTTTAGGCCTATGTACCTATCTCAAAGAAAGAGCAAGATTCAAACAAGAACCAAGAATGAAGAGATGAAAGTGGCTTATGAAATGATGATGGTGATGTAAAAAAAGAGAGAGATTGTAGAGAATGTTGAATATTATTATGAATTCAAGAAGGATAAATACTACAAGCATGCAAAGAGGCATAGGAACCTAATGGAGACAAGAATGAACAAGGCTGACAAAGGACAAGTAATGTACCTACAATAAGAATGAAAATCAGATATTTATGAAGGGACAAAGGAAATAAATAAGATCCAATGTAATGAATGAGGAGGTTGTAGGCATAAAATCTACATAATGTTAGTTGATATTAACTCAATCATGTAACCCAATCATACTTATAACTTGGTTAGCATGAGTGATCCAATTCAACTCACATTATGAATCTAGTGTGGGTGGAAAATTTGATCACTCCATCCTATAAAATTGGTAATATTGAGTGATGTAATAACCTTAAACTTTCCAAAAGTGAACCAACTACTGCAATAGATTATCTCAATAACAATCCATTAAAGTCCATCCTAGTATAGGCTAAAGTTTATAGAAGTATTTGAAATCTAAAATTTGATTTGATTTTGAAAATTTTAGTAATATTTTTCATGGCATATGCATATCATATATGTCTCAAGATAAAAATTGAGTATAAAAATGGTACCAATGTATAGAATGTTTCCACAAGTGTGTATTTGAATCATATAACTATGTAATTTGTCTAGTTTTTAAAATTGTGTGAACACATGTTCCCATGACATGCCCCCATTGTAATCTGAGATTGATTACTGAATAAGTGTGGAAGCCATGCCTTTTTGGCATGCCTTCAATAAAATATAAAAATGTGAAGGTGTGAAATTCATGCCTCTATGACATGCCCCCCACTGATATGCCCCCCATTTTGAGGTGACGGGAAGTATAATATGGTATTCACCTTACCTTAAAAGGATAATATAATTGTTTAATCTATGAATGGATCATGTAGCATATAAGAGTAACATGTATAGGTAGATCTATAAATGAGGTACATAGTATGTGATTGCATCAAATACTAAGATGTATGATGTTAATCATGGCAATGCCTAGATAGTAACAATACAAGATCAACAACCAATCAATCACATACAAAAACACATCAAAATACAACCAAAATGAAATGGTTTAAGGAGACCTCAAACAAGGGGAACAACTTAGTCAAATGTCCATAAGGCAAGGAATGACATATTTACATTTCAACATACAACAAACTAAGACATATGCCAATATCATAATAGGCAAGCATAGGCACAAGGGATACAAACATTGGAGCATATTCAAATGCTTGAACAAGAAATTCAAGGAAAGATAATACACTCAAGTAAGTGCTTAAATGTAAAGCATGAAACATAATCAATCAACATAAACATGTCATAGTAGTCCTTGGATATATGTGTTAGCAAAAATAATTAAGTACATAACATATCAAGTTCACTGTGAAAGATATAAGCATGGATAAAGGTATGTGTAAGTATATAATCTCAAAAATGATAATGGAAAATTATCATAAAATGATATAACCTATATGTATCATGATCAAATAATTAGATGCCCCCAGTGTCCAAATAACATGAGAAGATGGAAGGCCCAACATATGAAAGTGCATAGATCATGTGTCTGGGTATGCCTGCATCACACTCCAAAAAAGATGTGTGAAACATGTGTATATGGAAAAATATTATATGATATCCACCAACATTGAATTAACAACATAAATGCCAAGGAGGTAATAGAACATGTAAAATCTAAAAATATGTTATGGATTTTTTAAATTTTTTATATGTTTTTGATTTATTTAGAATATTTGGAGATTGTATAAGTTATCCAATGATCTCAAGAGGAGGATGAGAATATTTAAGGAGTTTTTAAATGAATAAAATTTACTAAACTATATGTGTCACACATAGCAAAATGAAAAAGTGTATCATGCTCTTTTGGTAAGTCATACTTATTGTCATTATTTGAGAGATATTTTTCATTTTTTATTGTAACCATGTTTTTATAAGTTTGGAATTATATTTGGTAAAAAATGTACTGCTATGTAGTAAAATGGAGCATTAATATGATCCAAGTGAGACATTACATTTGATAGATCCAACACACAAATTAGATGCAATATCTTTATTCACATGTTTCATGTTATATCCTAGAGATGTAAAGAATTTCCAAGTACATATATTGCATTCCAAAGTTGGGTCAACAATGATATTTTGACCTTGTTTATCATCTATGAAAGGTTTAATGATTATATAGTTTGAGAAATGATTTAAAATTACTTCATATGAAGGCACACATTTTACATTACCCTTTGGATGCATTTTGTGTTCTTTATGGAATTATTCCTTTTATACCTTGTTTTCATTTGTACATTCTTTCTCTTTTACATTAAAAAATTGAATAGGCATCTTTGGATGACTTGAATTAGTTTTTCAATATATCCTGAGCCTTGACACTCATTCCAATCAGATGTGAAGATAGGATGAGTTATGCCATAGAAAAAATTTCCCAACCCTTGATTGTGACAACCATAGTTTTGTAGATATTGCATTCCAAAATCATATTGTTTGTAAAATTAAGTATCATTATTGAGAGGTAAATTTGTAACCTTTTCTTGATATAATTTTTATTTTTGAATGTTTTCTTTCTTTATGCTTGATAGTTGTAACTTTTTTCTCTAAATTTTTCTTTGGTAACTATTGACCAAATTTCACCTTAGTAAAATTTGTTCAACCATTTTCATGGAGATCCAAACAATAGTTGCAAGAACAAGACATTTTAGAGGTCCAAAATTTCAAGTCAAGGAGGCTAAAATGTTTTGGTTTTATTGTAGTGTATGTTGAGTTCTCCATAAGTCAAGTCTTGGCCCCTCATAAACCCAATTACATTATCAAAACCAAGTTAGGTTCTCTGAATGACTCGACTTATAAAAGTTTCATGAGTAAAAGTAATCTGGGTTTATGAACCTAAATTACTCCTAATGTTTTATGGGTTTTGAATGAGGCATGACTTCAGGTTTTCCAAGGAGCAAGTCTTATGACTTTTACAAGTAAAAGCAATTGGAAAACCCAAAATGGTCTTGATAATGTTTACCCCCAAAGTGTCCCTTCAAAAAATTTCAAAGGGCACTTTGTTTGCCCAAGTGTCCATTCAGACTTTTCCAAAGGGAACTTTTCTTCTCAAGTGACCCTTCAGACTATTTTGAAGGGTACTTTTTAGCCCAATTGTCCCTTCAAAAATTTTCAAAGGGCACATTGTCATCCAAGTGACCCTTAAAAAAGTTTTGAAGGGCACTTTTCTTCCCAAGTATCCCTTCAGACTTTTTCAAAGGGTAATTTGTCTTTGGAAATGCCCTTTGGAAAAGTTCTAAAGGGCCATTTCCTTTACAAATACCCTTTGAAATTTCTTGAAGGGACCCTATGCCTTCCCCAAGTGTCCTTCAAGAAAAGTTCCCAAAGGAAATAACTGTTGCCTTTCAAGAAAAATACCTGAAAGAATTATTTCAAAAAAATTATCTAAAGGAATTACTTTTTGAAAATTTCCCAAAATAATAAACCTGACTCGATGGATCCCCATGACATGCTGTAAGACATCAAGTTTAATACAACTAACTAGCTGTTAGGGTGCAAGATGATGTGCCTCAGGACGTCAAATTTAGGGTGGCCAAATAGACATTAAAATTCAATGATGACATGATTTAGGATGTTAAATTCATGCCTAAAGTCTTCAATCAAGGAGTAAAGCCATTCAGAGAACTCGACAAGGTCTTAAGCAAAGATAGTGCAAATCGGGTTTCCCAAAGAGTTTTACTTATAACTTTTACAAGTAAAAGCAATAAAAAATACTAAAAAGAAGAGATAATGCATTTTGGGTTTCCAAAATATCTTTTATTGTGACTTTTATAAGTATAAGCAATCAAAGAACCCGAAGAAGCAAGTAGAAGTAAAGTCACTTGAAAAACCTGAATGGGTCTACATTACAAAACATGGGAGCTCTCAAGAAGAATCTATTGATTTTTCAATGATTTGAGCCATGTCATATGGAGGATCATCTCACCATTAATTTTATAGTGATACTCATCATTTCAAAAGGGTGAATCAAAGAGAAGGACAAACTCCAACTGAATAAGGGAACAACTATAATTAGTTTCACCAGGATGGTGACTAGAAACCATTTTTGAGGCTTCTATTTTGGTACCCAAGAGTTCTCTCTTCTCTCCCTATTTTTCTATAAATAAGGCTATTGGGCTCATGTTTATCATACACAAATATTATGATGAATACCTGTTGGAATGTTTTGCCATTTTCTTGCCTTTGAGCAAAGAAGCATAAGTCTATTTTCTTTTTAAGTTCTAGGCATTCAAGAGACACAGAGTGACAGCAAGTGATTTTTTATCTTTCTATTCTCTATCTTTCATGTTTTTTTCAAAGAGTTGATCCAATAGGTCATGGAGAGTGAATTATAGATATATGAGATTTTGCACATGTGTAACCTTTTTTCTAGACTATATAGGTTATCTTTTCTAGTTATTTACCTTGTGTGATCTCATTCATTTTGTCTCTATATTGAAATAATTATGTTGGAATATTCTAGAGATTGAGTTATAGACTATATTCTAATTTATTGTGCATAAGTATAAGGCATACATGTGGAAACTAATTCTTGGTGTATCACCATCTTAGATGATGCTTTTCATTTATGCAAACTTTTAAGTTTTTTCACTCATACAAACTAGTTTAGTAGTCTTATTGCATAAAAGCTAATATAGGGAGCTATCCCTTTCAACCTAAAGGTTAATTTCCACTTATAGGCACACCCATAGGCCTGGAAATATCCCAAAATTGCCCAAATCTAGAGGAGGCCTGAACAACCCTCTTCTAGGGTGTAAGATTTGGAGACAATAGTTATAGCACACCCAGTGGGACCTAAATTATTACTAAGTCAAGGTGAATTCTAGTCTTGATAGGCCGAAGTAGTATAAATACCCCTAACATAGAATTTGGTGACTCTAAAAGGGTGTGAATCCCTAGTTCTAGACCAAGTTTTATACATTATCCTACATGGTCCTCACAAGACCCTTAAGATTTTATGACCAAGTCCCTTCAGCTGAAGATTTTACTAAAGAACAACACCCTAAAGCACTCCTAGCCCTATTAAATCCTTGGCAAAGAGTTTTTGGGGAAGAAGCAGAAGAGGTTGAATAATTTTAAGGAGAGGAGGAAGTTGAAGAAGAAGAAGAAGAAGAAGAAGAAGAAATAGAGGATCATAGAGGAAGAAGAGAAATGTGAGAAAGGGGAGAGATATATAGACATCATCCTTTCCCTACTTTTAATACCCAAAACCCAATGGAGCTTCCTACATATGACCCAATCCCTCTAAATACTACTAAGAATCTTCCTAGTTTTAATGAGGAGGGTCATATTACCGCATCTGAACAAATTAGAGACATCTCTAATTTCTGCAATTTCCATAATGTTACTAGGGGCAACATAGCCATTAGCCTACTTGACATGTCTTTAAAAGGCAAAGCACTTGACTGGTATAGAACGTTGGAGGGGGGATACATTATAAGTTGTGATGGTTTTAGAGACCTATTGGTGATAAGATTTGAAAATAAGAGTGATCATGCTTCCCTAATACATCAGCTAAATATACTAAGAAGAGGTCCAAATTAATCCATAGGAGATTTCAATGAGAGATTTCAAAGAACATGGTATAGGCTGCCACAAATCATGAGACCTCCTCCTAGATTTGTGTTCCCAATAAACCTCAAAGGGATTGGTATTGATGTTACTATTATGTTGTAGTCAATGGGAGGATTCACTCTTCTATGTGCATATGAGCTAGCAATTGAGGCTAAGAATAGTTTGATTCAAGCTAAAAGACTCCCTCCAAGATTTTATATGCCTTTGTTATCCCATAATTATGTTGAAGCTCCAAGCATGTCTCAGGTTCCCATTGATAATTTTAAGCCAAGAGCCTTTCCCAAGAAGGTGGATAACATTGTGGACAAGGATGAAGAAATTAGATCATTGAGAGCTCAACTCAAGTAAGCTAAATATCAAGAAAGTGCTCCTCCTAATGCAAAATACTATCCTCAACAAGGATATATAGCTCCACCCCAATACAATTATCAAGGGAGAGGACAAAATCAACAAGGTTACAATAGGTAACCCAATGGATATAATCAAAATTTTACTCCTCCTGTAAAGGTTGTTGTTCCATTTCATGCAAATCTAGTGCAAGGAAAAGATCATGTGGACCAATAAGGGCAACCTCAAATTTAGTTTACACATGATGATGGAGGAACCAGATATGCTTTGACTAAACAAGAAGAAGCTTCTCCTTACATGAAAATAGAAGAAGCATGCCCGAGCCAAAGGGATAATCATGGAGAAGGCAGCAACCCAAGTGTGAGGATGATGAACTTTCAAGGAAAGGATTATTTTATGTTGACTCAAAACATGTCAATTAAAACTAATAAAGGGTCCAAGAAGAGAGCCTTGGGAGAAGGCTAGGAGCCATGAATATTTCCAAGTGATGCCTTTCCAAAGCCATAAAATGCCAATCAAAGTGTTGCACCTCCTACAAGCCATGTTCCTCAACAAAATTAGAATGTAAATGTAGCTTCCAAGATTATAACACAGTAGGAAAAAAATCCTTTATTACCATCAAAAATTTAGGAGAAAGTGAATACTCCATCTCTAAATATTGTGGACTCATTAAATTATACTAAGACAAGCATATCCCTTTGGGAGGTTCTACATATATCTAGTCAAAAAGAGCTTTTGCAAGAGTAGTTAGAAAGAATGTAGGTGGCTCCTCAATCTTCAAGGCATCATAGTGTGGCTCTCAAAAATTCTCCAAATCATCTTTTGGAGCCTTCTGCTAAAGCTAAAAATCCTCCAACCTTCTACCTCACACTCATTATAGGAGATAAGCTGGTCCACAATTGTATTATAGATAGTAGAGCAAGCACTATTGTTATGCCTAAAGTAGTGGCTGATAAGCTAGGTTTGAACTATGAGCCACATAGTAAATGTGTGTTTTAGATGTATGGAACTCCAACAAATATGGTAGGATTGGTCAAAGGTCTGAAAGGGTTTTTACATGGCTGCCCAAGCTTCTCTATCATGCAAGATATTGTGGCGGTGGACCTTCCAACACACTTTGCTATATGCTTGTCTAGGTAATTTATGGCCAAGATAGGAGGATACCTTTATATTGATTGGTTATTTATATATTTCAAGAAAAATTATGGAACCAAGGTAACCATAAGGACTTAGCCCTTATCAAGGTTCCACATTGAGCCATACTTGGAGATAATGACAAATCAAAACTGTCTAATCAACAAAGAGGAGGAAATAGTCCTGAATAGTGAAACATCTTCTCCTCTTGAATGTATTTCTAACCTCTATCTTGACAAGTACAACATTGAAACACATGGCCTTGATCCTTACACTTTCATTGAGGAAACTTATTTGGGAGTTTACTACATGCATGATAAAAATGTCCCAATTGATCATGGACTTGATGCCATGTGGGGAATGTTCTTTGATGGTTCAAGAAGTAAAGTAGGTGCAGGAGCTGGTGTCATGTTGGTTTCCCTATCAAATAATCATTACTAATCTTCTTATAGGTTTCACTTCAATTAAACTTATAATGTGGTATAATATGAAGGCTTAGTTCATGTTCTCCAATGGGCAAAGAAGAGAGGAATCAAGATTTTGAAGGTCTATGGAGATAGTGAGCTAGTCATTCATCAAGTGAGAAATCAAGATACATGCAAGAACCCCTTGCTCAAGTCCTATAAGCATAGGGTATGGGATCTACTTGAGGATTTTGATACCTTCAATATCGAGCCCATACCAAGAGACTTGAACAAGCACACTCATAGATTGGCTACAATTGGAGCATGTTTTGACTCAGTTGTTGATGTTGAATAAGAGAAGGATCAATCTCATATTAATATCATTGTGAGACCTTCCATTCTAGATAATTAAGTGTCATGGAAAGTGTTTGAAAGTGATGAACACATTGCACACTTCTTACAAAATAAGGAAGGCTTCTCTTCAAGAAACCAAAAGAAGTTGCATGATCATTATGAAGAGCATATTATAGAGCTGAAGATAAAAAAAATACCCAAGGGGATGATTACCTTGGAGAGTGTCTTCAATGAGGAAAAACCAAAGAATGAGCATGTCAACAAAAGAAGAGAACTATGAGAGAGTTCTGATTTTCAAGGACAAACTTTTGAAGATTGGCAAGGCTTGTTCTCAGTTGGAAAGGCAAGTTTTTATTGCATTATGCAAAGAGTTTCATGACATCTTTGCCTGGGAATACAAGGACCTAAAAGGGTTTGACCCAATTATATCTCATCACACCACACCATTGATTTGGAGCATGGAGCTAACAAAATTGATTGAGTCTAGAATTATCTTTCCTATCAAACACTCAACTTGGGTAACCAACCTTTTGCTGATTTGAAAGAAGAATGGAGAAATCAGACTTTTTGTGGATTTTCATGATCTAAACAAAGCATCTCTCAAGGATCATTACCCACTCACTTCCATGGAATAAATATTTTAATTTGTTTTAGGTTCTCAATGTTTCTCACTTCTTGATGGATATTCAAGTTATAATCAAATATTGGTAAAAGAAGGGGATCAATTCAAGATAACTTTCACCACCAATTAGGGGACCTTTGCCTACAAGAAGATGCCATTTGGTTTATCCAATGCTGGAGCTACATTTCAAAGGGTAATGTACATGGCTTTCAAAGGTTTGATCAATAAGTTTTCACTTATTTACCTTGATGATATAACCATTTTTTCAAAAGATGCTACTAATCATATGGAACATCTAAGGTAAGTGTTTGAGAATTGTAGATAGTACATCATATTCCTAAATCCAAAGAAGTTCATCTTCTCTATCCATGAAGGTAAGCTTTTGGGTCATGTTGTTTCAAAAGAAGGCTTATCTATTGAACCTGAAAGGATTGAAGCTATTCTAAGCTTGTCTTTTCCTCAACACAAGAAAGGGCTGAAATGTTTCTTGAGAAAAATAAATTTTGTGAGGAGGTTTATCCCAAACTTTGCAACTGTGGTAAAGCCTATCACAACCATGCTAAAAAAGAACCAAGTTTTTACTTATACAAAGGAAGGTAAAGGAAGATTTGAGGCAATCAAGAAATAAATTGAAGCCTCTCCCACTCTCTTAAATATGAATTTTGATAAGGATTTAATTCTATATACTTTTTCTAACCTAGACATAATCTCATCCATGCTTATACAAAATAATGAAGAGGATGTTGAGCAACCAATTGCTTTCTTCAGCCAAGGCTTAGAAGACTATGAAGTGAGATATTATTTTATTAATAAGCAATCTTTAAACATGATTATAGGCTTGAAAAATTTTAGGCATATGGTTGCCAATAACAGGATTCATGTCATGGTCTCCCATCCTAGCACCAAGGAGTTTCTCCTAAGTAGGGATCTCAATGAGAAGAGAGCTGGATGGATCATGAAGGTGATGGAATGTGACATTGACATCAAGGTAACCGACCTAATAAGAGGAAGAGGTTTATGTGAGTGTTTAACATCTAACTTTCAAGAGCTAAAAGAGCAAGCCTTGGTGAATCAAGTTCAAGACCAACCAGTTGATCAAATCTAGAATCAAAGTTGGACACAAGACATCATTGGTTTTCTTCAAAATGGTGAGTGCCCCAATGGCTTGAACAAATCTCAAAGAAGGTATTTTAGGTTGTAAGTTATTATTTATTGTATTTTGGATGGCATTCTCTTTAAGAAGGATGTGAGCAATGTGTTGCTAAGATGCATTAACAATGACTAATTTGATATGCTATTAGAAAGGTTCCATAATGGTGTAGATGGTGCTCACTTCTCTCCTAGGACAATAGCTACAAAAATAATGAGAGCTGGTTACTATTGGCCTAGTCTTTTTAAGTAATATTATCATTGGGCTAAGTTTTGTCCTCAATATTCTTTATTTTTTGGTAAACAAAAGCTTGATGCCCTTCCATTGAATCCTATCCAAGTAGACTAGCCTTTTATGCAATGGGACCTTGACTTCATTGGCATGATCAACCCTCCATCAAGTGTTGAACACAAATGGATATTGACTACTACAGACTGATTCACAAGATGGGTAGAGGCTATTACTTTGAAAGAAGTAAATGAAAATTCCATCTTGGAGTTCTATGACAACATTATAACAAGGTTTGGAGCTCCTCATGTTATTATCTTAGATAATGCACTTACTTTCATAAGTGCTACAATTTTTGATTGGGCAGTAAAGAGTGGAGTTCATTTGAGTACCTTATCTAACTATTACCCTCAAGGTAATGGATTGGATGAGTCTACCAACAAAAACCTCATCAAGATCATCAAGAGGACATTAGAAACTAATCAAAGAGCATGGAATAGCAAGCTGAAGACAACCTTATTGGAAGACAAAATCACTCCCAAGAAGTCAATTGGTAATTCTCCCTTTGTACTTGTCTATGGGAGAGAACCTAGGCTATCCATATCACAAGAGATCCCTACCTTGGAACTTGCACAATAGCTAAAATTACATGAAAATACTCCCATGGGGTTCATATTGATAGAATTAATGTATCTGTAGGAGGCAAGAGATGATGTACACAAAGCTTTGGAATACCATCAAATTCTCATGAAAAAATCCTTTGACAAAAGGGTAAGGGCAAGAGTGTTCAAAGAAGGTGACTTGGTCTTGAAATGGGATGAATATAGAGAAAAACTAGGCAAACATACAATTTTTTATACGTTTTGGAGTGGTCCTTACATCATCAACAAGTGCAAGCAAAGAAACTCTTTTTATCTATCCAGAATGGATGGAAAAGATCTGCCTATTCTAGTGAATGGAATCCACTTGAAGCCTTGCTTTTGACCCTTGCTAGAAATGTCTTGTATATACTTTATTTTTGTGTGTTTCATTTA
The DNA here is from genome assembly GCA_037957365.1 of Torreya grandis. Classification (NCBI taxonomy): domain Eukaryota; kingdom Viridiplantae; phylum Streptophyta; class Pinopsida; order Cupressales; family Taxaceae; genus Torreya; species Torreya grandis. Next base: position 1,774,809 of record JARHVA010002530.1, on the reverse strand, counting down.
TTGTGTTTGTTTTCCCTAAGTAATTGTATCATAGGTGTGTTTTCCTTCCCTTTATTTGGTGTGCGTCTCTTCCTTGTGTGTGTAATCAACCCAGCTAGTGTATTTTTGAACCAAAGCTTGTTAGTTCTCTTTGAAGTGCATATATGTGTGACTCCATGCCCAATGGAAGGATTTAGGTGACTAGACTTTGACATAGAAGGCATGTCTGACCTTAGAATCACTAATAATGTTGACCAAATTTCACCTCAATATAATTTATTCAACCATTTTCATGGAGAGCCAAATAGTAGTTATAAGAATACGCCATTTTTGAGGTCCAAAATTGCAAGTGAAGGAGGCTAAAGTGTTTTGGATCCATTGTAGTGTATGTCAGGTTCTCCATAAGTCAAGTCTTGGCCCCTTGTAAACTTGATTACATTATCAAGACCAAGTTGGGTTCTTTGAATGACTCAACTTATAAAAGTTTCATGAGTAGAAGTAATCTAGGTTTATGAACCTGAATTACTCCTTCCAATACTTTGTGGGTTTTCAATGATGCATGAATTCAAGTTTTCCAAGGAGCAAGTCTTATGACTTTTAGAAGCAAAATCAATTATAAAACCCAAAATGGTCTTGATAATGTTTCCCCCCCAAGTGTCCCTTTAGAATTTTTCAAAGGACACTTTGTTTTCCTAAGTGTCCCTTCAGACTTTTCCAAAGGGTACTTTTCTTCCCAAGTGACCCTTCAGACTATTTCAAAGGGCACTTTTCATCCCAAATGTCCCTTAGGAATTTTTCGAAGGGCACTTTTTCATCCAAGTGACCCTTTAGAAAATTTTGGAAGGGAACTTTTCTTCCCATGTGTCCCTTCGAACTTTTTTGAAGGGTACTTTGTCTTTGGCAATGCCCTTCAAAAAAGTTCTAAAGGGCCATTTACTTTGGAAATTCCCTTTGTAATTTCTCAAAGGGACACTACGCCTTCCCCAAGTGTCCTTCAAAACTTTTTTGAAGGACACTTTCCTACGTATCCTTCAAGAAAAGTTCCTGAAGGAACTAGTTATTGCCTTTCAATTAAAATCCCTAAAAGAATTCTTTCAACCAAATTATCTGAAGGAATTACTTCAAGAAAATTACTTGAAATAATAAACCTAACCTGATGGATCCCTATGACATGATACAAGACATCAAGTTTAATACAACCAACTAGCCATTATGTTGTAAGACGATATGTCATAAGATGTCAAATTTAGGGTGGTCAACTAGCCATTGGGATTCAAAGGCATGACATGTCGTAAGATGTTAAATTTAGGTTGGCCAACTAGCCATTGAGATTTGAAGATGATGTGCTATAGGACATTGAATTCATGTGTAAAGTCTTCAAGAAAGGAATAAAGCCATTCAGAGAACTTGACAGGGTCTTAAGCAAAGATAAGACAAATCAGGTTTCCTAAAGAGATTTGCTTATAAATTTTACAAGTAAAAGCAATCAAAAAGCCTAAAAAGGAAGAGACAATGCTTTGTGAGTTTTTGAAAGAGATTTTATTGTGACTTTTACAAGTAAAATCAATCAAAGAACCCGAAGAAGCAAGTAGAAGTAAAGTCACTTGAAAAACTTGAATGGGTCTACAGTGCAAAACATGGGGGCTATTAGGAAGAATCTATTGATTTTTTAGCGATCCAAGCCATGTCTTGTGGAGGGTCATCTCACCATTTATTTTATAGTGATCCTGGTCATTTCAAAAGGTTGAATCAAATAAAAGGACAAACTCCAATTGAATAAGAGAATAACTGGAATTAGTTTCATTAGGATGGTGACTGAAACCATTTTGGAGGCTTCTATTTTGGCACTCAAGAGTTATCTCTTCTCTCCCTCTTTTGATATAAATAAGACCCTTAGGATCTTATTTTATCATCTAAAGATAGTACAGTGAAGCCTTGCTAGAATGTTTTTCCATTTTATTGCCTTTGAGCAAAGAAGCATAAGTCTATTGTCTTTCTAAGTTCTAGACATTTGCCTGGGCATGCAAGAGACATAGAGTGACATCAAGTGATGTTTTATCCTTATATTATCTATCCTTCATGTTTTTAAGAAAATATTTGATCCAATAGGTCATGAAGAGCACATTCTAGCTTTATGAGATTTTACACATGTATAACCTTTTTTCTAGACTATACAGGTTGTCTTTTCTAGTTATTTACCTTATATGATCTCATTCATTTTGTCTCTACATTGAAATACTTATGTTAGAATATTCTAGAGCTTAAGTTATAGACTATATTATGTTGTATTATGCATAAGTATAAGGCATACATGTGGATACTAATTCTTGGTGTATCACCATCTTAGACTAGGCTTTTCATTTATACAAACTTCTGACTCTTTTCACTCATACAAACTGGTTCAACAATCTTATTTCACAAAAGCTAATATAGGGAGCTAGCCCTTTTAACCTAGAGGTTCATTTCCATTTATAGGCACACCCATAGGCCTAGAAATGTCTCAATGTTGCCCAAATCTAGATGAGGCTTAAACAACCCTCTTCTAGGGTGCAAGATTTGGAGACAACAGTAACCACATTTGATATTTTGATACTTGTGGTTTAGGAGAGGTTTTTGTAATATGAGTGGTTTTCTTGGTTGACGTATCAAATATATGATCACTGCTATCTTTGTGACTTTATATTTTATTATTTAATGTAAAACAATAATTTGTATGATGCTCATGTATTTTATGATATACACAATAGTATTTGGATCTTTTAATAGGATGTAGAGGAGGTGATTTGATCACTTTGTATCGAATCATTTCTCTTAGGATTTTTATTGGTCTCTTAGTAACTTTTGGTATAATGGTTGAATCACTTGTTTTAGATGTGTTATATTGTAGTTTTGCATTTGGATATTAAACCTTGTCTAGTACAACATTGGTAGATGAATATGTAAACAAATGATTAACACCAACATGTTTTGGATTTTGTATATATGTAATATAGTTTTCCAATGATCTGAGCCTTGAATAAAAAAATTGATTTTGATTTTGTAATGATTTTATTAACTTGCTCAGAGTGATGTTTTGATATTGTAGAGCTTCATGAGTACAAATATTAAGTTCCTCAGATTGAATATGCATGCATGCACTGTCCACCTTACCCCTTTAAGGAGTAATAACATGGACCTAGTTATAGGGATGATAGATATCACCATCCTTAGGGTTAGGAGGAATAGGCTACATATTATTGTAATAATATTGGTAAAGAGAAGATTGATTTTTATCTTTATTAAGATTGATTTAACTTTTTTGAGAATGATGGAGTCTTATTCCTATTTTAGTTAAGGGTTTGGATTTAATAAATTAGTAAAGAATATTTCCATATATTGGGTGGATATTTTGTCAATCAGCTAACTGATGAGCAAAATAGGTATCTCTAACCATAGCATAGGGAAATTGGTCGGCCAGATGTGCAGGTTTACTACATCAAAAGGGGACAAATCTCTCTTCTCATCAAGGGGAGGTTCCCTGTAAATATGCAGGAGCTATATACTCTATATATAAGTAGAAAATAACACTTAGGGGTAGGATAAACCATCCATCTCTCTTTTTTTAGAGATGATGTTCACAAATCAAAGGAGAAATCCTGATGAAATGACAGAAGGCACTCCTCTTCTTTCAGAAGTGTTGTTCAGTAGACAAAAGGAAACTTTCTGGTAGTGACAAGTAACTATAACAGGGTGCAGTAACACAACAGGATGAAATGTAGCACAAAGTCTCCACCCCAACTACCAAAGAGTGAAATATGAAGAATAATGAGGGCACAAATTTGTCCCAAGATCCTTTACACATGAATAGAAAGAAAACACACTAAAGGCAATTTGTGGGGGCACAAAGTCTCTCCATAGTTGGCTTCAAGACACCTTTCTGATTATTTTCACTAATTCTGCTTATTCAATTAAATGGAAAAAAATGTATTAAGGAAATAGACATAAGAACAATTTCCCCAAAAACCAAGCTATTCCAGCATAAAGTCTAAAAAGTCACTTGTTTTCTTATTCAAATAACGAAATATGATCAACAATCTGAGCTCAAAGTCTCAGTAATGCCATTCAATTTGGGAAAAGTTTTGTTTATGATAATAGAAAGGGTGTTTCTACTCATTTTTTCTATTTAATATTCAGAAGAAATAAGAAACTAAAGATTAATGGTCAGGGGTTTGTACATACCCAGATGAAGCTATGCACCATTATCCAGACGTTGAAGGAGCTCTTCTTTGGCTGTGGAGGAAGACACCTGTAGAGAGAATAAGACTTAAATAGAAAAATGTTAGAGACAGATGTGGTGGACTGCCAAGCACATGCTCGGTCCCGAAAGCGTAAAGACTTCCTGGTGGGATGACAGTCCACTAGTTGATAAAAAGAATGTCGTAATGGAAAGAAATAATGAAAGACTTAAAGAAAGAAGAATAGATAATGCGTACCTGAATCTTGCAATCAGTCTTCCACAGTCACTGACGTCGGTAATTCTACCAGCATCGGTTGGTCAAGTTGCCGACGTTAGTTACGCTACCGATGTTGATAGGGGCAATGGTCCTTAGACGGATTTCAGAGAAAGTCTGTGGTAGGTAGAGGGACTCTATGGGTTTAACGGTTTGTTGTAGGGTTGTAAGGAGATGAATAAGGTTTAAGGAAGGAGTCTAGTAGAGAACAAGTTGTCAAAAAGGGTAAGGGTAAGAGGAAGGCTTTTCAGCCTCTCCAAAAAGAAATCAGGTCGGGTCTAGTCTGGTTGATAATATTTAGAAGTAGTAACTAGAATTTAATTACTAATGTATTCTAAAATAAAATGTAGAAGAATACTTAGCTTATAGGTTGAAGACCGAAAGGTGTCAGGTTGCTTGTTCTTGTTGCGGCTGATGTCGAAGATCTCGTACAATATTTCCAATCCAATTTTTGGAATAGTTCTTACAGAGTTTCTGTAGCCTGAAGAGTGATAATAGAATTCTCAAGCTTCATCTCAAAGCGTGTGCATCATTATGCAAAGAGTCAGGGAGGAACTCAAGGCTAGAAAAATGGTTTAAGTAACCAGCATTAGGGGTTCTGCCAGCGTCGGTCGACACTTGACCGACGTCGACAGATGAAGAATGCGTAAAAGGGCTAAAAATAGCCCTTTGCCCATTTCTCCATCTGCCAAGTGCATTTGCTATTGGAGAATGGTCAAAATATGAGGTTAATATGCATGTTAGTTAGTTAGAAGGTTGTAATTGGTCTTAGGAAGTTATGGTTTAAAGGACTTAGTCATGGGGTGAGTCATAGGGTAAGAATTAGTCTTTGGTGAGGTGTCTAGACGAGGTGTCTAGGTGAGGTGTCGAGGGGATGATTAATTTAAAATAAGTATTTTAAATTAATAAAGTGTTGGTTAGGCATGTTTAAAGTTAGAAAGGGACCAAGGGGGGTTGACACTATTTTGGTGTCTACAGAGAGATCCCTTGAAATAATAAGAGAGAGTCCAATATATAGTGATCCAAGAAAGACTTGGGCATTTTGTTTCACAAAAATGTGTTACAATGCATTCAATGCCTTTAATGCATTTTAAATTCTATCCATGGGCTATGCTAGAATTGAGCATCAATTTTAAATATGGGTTGCTTGATGTGTTTCTTTATGTGTCCACAGCTGTTTGCTCTACTCAATGCGGGAAAACAGGTTACACCATTAAATGTTCACATTCTCTGATGTCCACCTGGTGGACTGCTTTACCTTCTAGAAACATATCCCATGCATAAATATTTTTGATCCTTCTTCATCATTTCCTAACTGTATTTCATCCTTATCTATGTGATCTGAGCCCTCGGGCTATCTCCTTGGCCGGTCGCTGAATTTGTTCATAGGGTCTGTGCTTAATCCTGCAAGGATCAATAGTTGTTTCATTGTCACAAATTTGTCATGTTTAGGTCTATCATTGTTTGAAAGCCAATAGCTAATTGGTTGTCCTGAATTTGATGGTTGTGGGCCCATCATCCTCCTTAGCACTTCTTTCATGTTTTTCGTATTTGCTTTGGCTGCTTTTCACTACTTTTAACAAGTGACACATGGTGCATTCTACTATGAAACAGGCAAGGACACATGGTAGCATCTACTAAGAAATAGGCAAGAACACATGGCAGCATCTGCTTAACTTATAGAGGCTTTAGGGGCCTTTTGAGAGTCCTACAAAAGATGACACCTGGTAGCTTCCATCGAGCTCATAGAAACACTATAGAAACAATTGGGACTCTTTTGGATTCACGTAGATGATGACACATGGTGTGTTTAACTTGAGTTTATCCACTCACCTGGGACCCACCATAGTCCTTACTCAACAAAAGGAAGAAGCTGTGGATGTTGACACTTAGCGGCCTCTGTCGAGCTTTGTAGATGACACGTGGCACATTCTGCTTCACTTGGTAAGGGGCACGTGGTGACTTCCACTACAACTTTATGAGGGACACGTGGTGCATTCTGCTACAACTTGAGGGTTGATCTTTCCCAAAGGGAACTTGCCCTTCAGGGTCTTGAGAAATGATCCACTTTCCCTAGCGAGAGCCTCCCGCAAGGGTACCTACCCTTTGAGATCTTTCAGGCGGCCTTCAAGATTTTTTTTTCCTTGGTAGGTTTCTCCTTTTTTGGTGGACTTTTCCTTCGAATAAAAAGTCTGAAGGAATTCTTTCAAACAATTTGTCCGAAGGAATTCTTTTGAACAATTTGTCCGAAGGAAATCTTCCTTCGTTTTGCTTCTGCTTTTTGTCAGGCTTTCTGTCAGGCTTTTTTTTCTGGGTGAATTTCTTTAGACAAAAAGTCTGAAAGATTTTTGCCTTAACCATTTTGCCATAGGAACTTTTTTGAAGGAATTCCCTGTATCTGCCTTTGCTCGCTACTCTTCGCAAGGGTACTTGACTTGGTTCATTGCCCTCTACAAGGACACTTTTTCCTTTGGCTTTGCCTTAGTCAATTTTCTACCGATCTCAACAGGTAACATGTGGCAGCATCCACTGTGAAACAGGTGAGGATACATGGCATGTTCCACTGTGAAATAGGTGAGGACACATGGCAACATCCGCTTAACTTATAGAGGCTTTGGATGCCTTTTGAGGGTCCCACAGAAGATGACATGTGGTAGGTTTTGCTAAGCTTTAGAAACACTATAGAAACACTTGGGACTCACTTGGATTCATGTGGATGTTGACACTTGGTACACTCCGTTTATCTTACAAGGGACATGTGGCAAGTTCTACTGCTTTGAGAAGAAAATCATAATGTGTCTTGGTAGATGACACTTGGCAGCTTCTATAGTTTCTTCATGATAAAAAAATGGCTAAGTGTTGAACATGTTTCTCTCCTATAGAGTTCATAGAAACTAACCTATGAAGTCTATAGAAATAAGCTTGTAGAACTGACGGAGTCTGTAGAAATGAATCCATAGATTCAAGCTTGTAGAGTCCTTAGATTTAAGCCTGTAGAGTCCATAAAAATCTGAAAAAGCTTGAATAATGAAGAATTTGAATGCTCAGAACAATTTTTGAGAAGGGGAGAGAGGATTTTGGTCTGTTGGACCAAAATAGTTCAAATGTTGTCCCAAGAATGAGTGATATTTTTGGGGGACAACAGCTAGCTCCAGTTGGGGAATTCCCTTCAGTTGGAACAGCTGAGGGGAGTAGAAACCAAAATTTACAGTGCCTTGAAGTATGACATTGGGCTATGGAGTCATGCTACCCAAAAAGAAAGGCACCAAAAACAAAAATGAAAAGCACAAAATAGAAACAAAGACTATACAAATACACATGTGTACAAGTTGATCTTATCTAATACTTTAAGAGTTGAAGTGTTTTAGATGCTGCCCATTGTAAGGTAGAGAAAAGAGCATGCCATCTTGATATTTCAATAGGAAGTTGTTCTCACCATTGAGCTAATGGATAATAAATGGGCCTCTCCAAAGAGAACCAAACTTTCTATGCATCCCTTTTAGTTCTCTTCTCTTGTCCCATAATAGGACTTGATCTCCAACCTAGAAATCATGATTTTTTGCCTTCTAGTCGAAGAGCTTCTTCACTAGACTTTGATGGGTAGCAATTCGGTATACCACCATAGTTCTCTACTCATCCAACTCAGTCAAACACATGATCCTATTATCAAGGGGGCTTTCATATGTCTGATCTTCAATTGCCTTAGCCAATTTTAATGCTGGCAATTCCAAGGTGATTTGTATCTCAACATTGAGCCCATAAAGAAGTTGGAAAGGAGACATACCAATTGCCCTTTTTGGTGTAATTATATCTACCCAAAAAGCATCAACCAATGCTTTATGCCATGTCCTTTAGTTGTCATCCACCAACTTTTTGATGATAGTCATCAGGTTCTTGTTACTTGATTTAGCTTGTCCATTCCTTTGTAGAAAGTAATCAAAAGAGTGAGAGAGGGTGATCCCATAGTAAAAATAGAACTAAGTAATCTCCTGGGAAGTGAAACAAGCTGCGTTGTTTGTGACAATCTTGGTTGGGACCCAAAACTTGGAAATGATATTCTCCTTGAGGAAGTTGCATACTACTTCTGAAGTGGCATGCTTGGTTGGGATAGCTTCCACCCACTTGGTGAAGTAGTCAGTTATTATAAGGACATAATCATGTCCAACACTTGAAGATGGGTTTACAGCTCCAATAAAATCAATTTCCCATTACTAGAATGGTTCCTCTATGATTACTAGTTTGAGAGGCAAGGTAGCTAACTTGGGTCTTCCAACAAACTGCTGGCATAGTTCACATTTCCTTACCCACTTGTATGCATCTTGAAAAAGAGAAGGCCAATAATACCTAGCTCACAAAATCTTGTGGGTAGTTACAGGAGTAAAAAAATGTCCTCCACAGGCTAGATTGTGGAAAGATTTCAAAAGTTGGCTTTGTTGCTCTTTGTCCACACAATGAAGGAACACTCCATCAAGGCTCTTCTTGTACAGGCCATTATCCCAAAGGACAAAATTGGCAGCTTTCAACTAGATAGTCCTCCTTTCTTTATAAGATAGGTGAGCAGGACACTCACCATAAGTAAGGAAATGAGCAATGCCTGAATACCACTCATTCATGGTGGAGATAAAGAGGACTGTCGGTGTGTCTTCCACTTCTATTTCTTCTAGTTTTTTATTAGCAATTAATTAGCATAAGCCTTTTCTGCGTACCAGATTTATTGGCTTGATGACTAGATCAAACTCCTAGATCTTTGCAATCCAATTACCTCTTTTCATCCCAAACTCCTATTGAGTTAGTATGGATTTGATCATGGTATCAAGAAATAAGGAAGTAGTGTGAGAATTCAAGATGTATAAGCGGAAATGCTTGACTGCCATCACCACTACATAAGCCTGCTTCTCCATGTTTGAGTACTTTAGCTCATGAGCTTTGAGAGGGTAGCTCATGAAAGAAATGGGAGATTCCATACCTTCTTCATCCTGTTGAATTAGAATTTTTGAAATCGTGTGTTCATAATCATAACTATATATGGTGAACTCTTTATTGTAGTCTGGACAAACTAGAATTAGGGAGTGGGCAATGGCAGTATTGATATCCTCAAATGCTGACTTGCCTTCTTCAGTCCAGATAAAAGTGGCCTTTCCCTTCATTATGTTCACAATGTGTCGAGTCTTCTAGAAAACTCAGGGATGAACCTTCATAATAAATTCACCTTTCTAAAGAAAGAGTGAACAACAGTCTTACTTGTAGGCAAGGTAAGCTCTTGGATAGACTTGACTCTGTCTGAGTCAATATTTATGCCTCCTTTGGACATAATGTGTTCGAGAAGTTTCCCCTCTGTTACTCCAAAAACTAACTTCTTGGGGTTCTAGGAAATACCATTTTGGCGGCAACACTCCAACACTTGTTGTAAGTGACGTATATGATCTAGGTGATGCTTAGAAAAGACGGTCAATTCATCAAGAAAAACTACAATGAACTTACCCATCTCATCCTTGAAATCAAGGTCCATTGCTCTCTAAAAGGTGGTGCCAACATTTATCAATCCAAAAGGCATCCTTCTATATGCAAACGTACCCCAAAGTTTGGTGAAGGTAGTCTTGTGTTGGTCTGCTTCACTAACTTCAACTTGATTGTATCCTGAGAAGCCGTCTAGCATTGATAATATTTTTGAGCCGGTCACTGTCTGGAGCACTTGATCCATGATGGGCAAAGGATAGTTATCCTTTAAAGATGATTGATTCAGATTCCTAAAATCCACACAGATGTGAATTTCACCATTCTTCTTCCTCACAAGGACTATGTTGGCAATCCATGTGGAATGATGGATTGGGAAAATTATCCTAACATTCAACATTTTCTATATCTCAGATAGAATAGTACCTGATATATTTGGATTATATTGCCAGGATTTCTGCTTGTAAGGGACCGAATCATCCTTGAGAGGAATTTTATGTTGAATTTTCTCAGTCCTAAGCGACTTCAGATCATCATAAGAGTACACCAAAACATCCATGTAATGGTGAAGCAAGTCAGTAAATTTGATTTTTTCCTCCAGAGTACAACACTTCCCAGTGTTTACCATCTTGGGATTTTCCTTGGTACCCAAATTTATCTGATCAAACCCCTAGGGGGAGCTTGAATCCATTTGTTTTTTTTTTATGAATCTATCATGCTTGTCAAACAGTTTCTCAAGAGAAACTAGTCCTTTAGGAATCTTATTCCCTTTTAGCTGCGGGAATTCTTCACTTGCGTTTGAATTTTTTTCAAGAGCTGATTCGAGTTTCTAGAGCTTACTACCTTCAAAGTGAAGCTATTCGAAGCTATCTTTTTATTCTAGAAAGGTGATGATTTGGTTGTCACCATTGAACATTTGCCAATGATTGGCATTATCAGGCACACTTAGTCTAAATACCAATTCAATAGTGTACCTATTTCCTTTGAAGTCTAGATGAGGAACTAAGAGAGTTGCTGAAATGGCTAGTGTATCAGCTCGATCATTGAATTCTCTAGGAATGGCAAAGATGTTGAAAGCATCAAAGCTTTCAAGTTGGTCGTAGACTAGATTGCGGTAGTGGTGTAATCTCTCATTTTTGGTTTGATACAGGTTCCTTACCTGAAAAACCACTAGTTCAGTATCTCCTTTGGCATGAAGGAGTTTGATGCCTTTATCTCAAGTAGCCTTCAATCCAAGTAATAGAGATTCATACTCAGCTGTGTTGTTGGTGTTGCTGAAATGCAACTTGTATGAAGAAGGAAAAATATCTCCTTAAGGGGATATCAACACAATCCCAGCTCTTGAGTTGGTAGAATAATTATTGCCATCAAATTTTAGGATCTAAACATCATCAAAAACTGATCTTTCCTTAGATTTTTCCTTGCTTGGAAGGGGAAATTCTTCTGTTTTTGCAATGTGCTCTCTCACATCTTCTGTTGTTCTATCTGAACCAATTTTTAGATTGTCATCTTTAGAGGTTTCATTAGTTGAAACATGAATATCCTCTATGTTTAGGAAGTAATTACCCATGCCTAAAGATTCAAATAGAATTTGAGCTTCAAGGGCTGATGTCTGAGTGACAACATATTTTGATTCATTTTCAAGAAGTAGCCTCTGCATGATGCCTTTGATAGGGATCCTCACTTCAGACAGGTCCATGCTCAATTCTCCACCAACATCCTTGCAAAAAAATTACCCTAGAAGAATGCCATATGATTCTAGGACGTCAACCATTAGGACTGTCATCTTGATTCTTTTGTCTGGGAATGTTGCAAATGCAAATTGGGCATCCTTGATTTGTCTTAGTAGAGGTACTTATTTGTTCTCCATGGAAAAAAATCTTCCAAAGGTTTTGGTCAAGGTGAGTCTAAGAGATTTTGCCACTTTGACAGGCATGACATTGTCTAAAGCTCTAGAATCAATGATGTAATTGCTTAGTTTGTGACCATTTATCAATAGAAAAACATAAAAAGACTCTATTTTCCCAGGGGTAGTTGAGGGAGTAATGACAATATTGTTTGGGATGGACATGTTCTTTGGGGAATCATGAGTTACCTTTCTAACATCTTGTCCTGCAGGGGCGGCTTTATTCTTCACACACTGAACTAACCTATCCAACTGCTCAAGATTGGATTGCAAGAATTCAAATTCATACATTTGAATTTTGGTCTTCTTGACATGGTCAATTATGTCAAATGACTGAAATAGACTAGGAATAGAGGAAGATAATTTATCTTTCTAGTTTTAGGAGGGGGAGGACTAGTCTGTGGAATTGAAGTTGGAGATGGAGGAATGCTTGATGTACTTACCTTTTTATTACTCACTAGGTCCTTTGGCTGGAAAGGCAGAGAAGTTTCTTGTTTGGAAATTGAAATTACAGGCTGAGAACTTTCCCCTATTTTTCCTTTATCAACTTGCTGGGCTAACTGGTTCTAGGACCGAGTGAATATAACATATGATCCATCAACTACTTCACCTTTACCTCTGGGTTCATCCTGATAATTCAGGAAACCAATGTTGGAGTCGCCAGCTAATTTTTCTTGATCTTTCGCAAGGAGATCAGTGTAATTTTCTTGGTTCAATTTAGACTGGAGAGAGAAATCAAATTTTGTTTCAAGGTATCCAACTACTAAATTGGTTGGGGGTGCTTCAATGGCAAGTTTCCCCTATGGGGGAGGAAGATGATTTGGTTGTCCTTGATTTCTGGTAGCATTGCCTTGGTATGACTGATTGGGGAATGTCATTCTTAGCATATCTCTGTACAAAGGAGCTGAAGATATCCCTTGCACCATTTTCTTCTTGAGAGCTAGTAACTCATTTGCTAGCTTTTACACCATTGGATTAGTGCTACTTGTAAATGAATATTTGAAAGATGAAGATGATTTACCTCTATTTAGATCTCTCCTTATCTTTCCTGCCAAGATAAGGTCATTTTCTACCTCAGTAGCCAAGTCTTGAGCTATAGCAACGTCTATTTGGCCAGCATGTCTTAGCATAAAACTCTCTTTAGGTAGCTGAGAGTTGATGAAGAAACATTTGAGGTTTTCAGGTGTTGGCTGAGCAATTACATGAATCTTATTCCTCAATTTGTCAAACTTGGCTATGAAATTCCTCATTGGTTCATGAGGCTCCTTCTTCATTTGTGTGAGTTGAGCCAATAGGGCATGTGCATCTTCTGTAGGTTTGAATTTGGTTTCAAACTTGGCTTTGAGGGTGTTTCAGTCAGTCACAGTCTAGGCCTGCAAATGATAGAACCAATCTACAACAGCACCTTGTAAAGTTTTCATGAACAACCTGACTGCTACATCCTCATATTCCACACCTATTATGCCATAGGCTATGTTGAACGCTGTAATATGTTCATCAAGATGAACTTTCCCATCACCATAGAACTTGGAGAAATTTTTCCTTGAACTACGTGGTAGCTCATGTAGAGGTGGAGTTAAATTGAGTGGGCCAAAAGAGTTACCCCAAGGACCTTGAACTGCCATAGTATGACTATGGAAAGGTGAAATAACAAATCTCATAGGGGTAAGTATTGACAAAGTTTTATTAATAGCAAAAATGGAGGCTTTACCTAGTAATGGAGACTTGACTTTAGTAGGAGGAAAGCTCCTAGTTCGTTGGAGGTGAGATGGTGAAGGAAACAGATCAAAATTATTTTGCTGTACAAACTCAAACATAGGGTCAACAATACCTTTAGCCCTTTGGCTTCACGTATAGCATGGATCTGCCAGATTATAAAAAAATGGGAAAAAACTGGCCCTGCTTCAGCTTGAAGCTTGAGGCTTCAAACTGCACGTTCTATCCCAGTTTTCATGGAGGTGGAGGGAGATGGTAAGGCTATAATGATAATGGGTAAGACACAAAAAGGAGCCACTAGAGTCTATAATGGATAAGGGTAAGGACTGCTTCAATCTAAAACTTGAGGCTTCAAATTGCATGTAACATATCCCCAGTGGAGTCACCAAAAATTGTGGGTGAATATTTTGTCAATCAGCTAATTGATGAGCAAAATAGGTCTTTTCAATCATAAAATAGGGAAATTGGTTGGCCAGATGTGCGGATTTACTACATCAAAAGGGGACAAATCTCTCCTCTCATCAAGGGGAGGTTCCCTATAGATATGCAGGAGCTATATACTATATATATAAGCAAAAAATAACACTTAGGGGTAGGATAAACCATCCATCTATCTTTTTTCAGAGATGATGTTCACAAATCAAAAGATAAATCTTGATGAAATGATAGAAGGCACTCCACTTCTTTTAGAAGTGTTGTTTAGCAGACAAAATAAAACTTTTGGTAGTGACAAGTAATTTTAATAGGGCACAGTAACACAACAAAATGAAATGTAGCACAAAGTCTCCACCTCAACTGCCAAAGAGTGAAATACAAAGGATAATGAGGGCACAAATTCATCCCAAGATATTTTACACAAGAATAGAAAGAAAACACACTAAAGGTAATTTGTGGGGGCACAAAGTCTCTCCATAGTTGGCTTCAGGATACCTTTTTTATTATTTTCACTAATTCTGTTTATTCAATTAAATGGACAAAAAATGTATTAAGAAAATAGACATAAGAATAATTTCCCCAACAACCAAGCTATTCCAGCATAAAGTCTAAAAAGTCACTTGTTTTCTTATTCAAATAATGAAATATGATCAATAATCTGAGCTCAAAGTCTAATTAATGCCTTTCAATTTGGGCAGAGTTTTGTTTCTGATAATAGAGAGAGATCCCATGAAACAATAAGAGAGAGTCCAATATATAGTGCTCCAAGAAATACTTGGGCATTTTGTTTCACAAAAATATATTACGATGCATTCAATGCCTTTAATGCATTTTAAATTTTGTCCATGGGTTATGCTGGAATCGAGCATTAGTTTTGAATATGGGACACTTGATGTGTTTCCTTATGTGTCCATAGCTGTTTGCTCTATGCAATGCAGGAAAACAAGCTATGCCATTGAATGTTCACATTCTCTGATGTCCACCTAGTGGACTACTTTACCTTCTAGATACATATCCCATGCATGGATATTTTTTATCCTTCTTCATCATTTCTTGACTGTATTTCATCCTTATCTGTGTGATCTGAGCCCTTGAGCTATCTCCTTGGCTGATCACTAAATTTGTTCATAAGGTCTGTGCTTAAGCCTGTAAGGATCAATAGCTATTTCATTGTCACAAATTTGATGTGTTCAGGTCCGTCACTATTTGAAAACCAACAGCTAATTGGTTGTCATAAATTTGATGGCTACAGGCTCGTCATCCTCCTTAGCATTTCTTTCATGTTTTTCTTGTTTGCTTTGGCCACTTTTTGATGCTTTTAATAAGTGACACATGGCACATTCCACTGTGAAATAGGTGAGGACACATGGTAGCATTTGCTAAGAAATAGGTGAGAACACGTGGCAGCATTCGCTTAACTTATAGAGGCTTTGGGGGCCTTTTGAGAGTCATGTGGAAGATGACACATGGTAGCTTCTGTCGAGCTCATTAAAACACTATAGAAACATTCAAGACTCTTTTGGATTCATGTGGATGATGACACATGGCTCATTTTGCTCGAGTTTAGCCACTCACCTGGGACCCACCATAGTCCTTATGTAATAAAAGGAAGAAGCTGCAGATGTTGACACTTGGTGGCCTCCACCAAGCTTTGTAGATGACACGTGGCACATTTCACTACACTTGGTAAGGGGCACATGGTGGCTTCTGCTAAAACTTTATGATGGTCACATGGCATGTTCCGCTACAACTTGAGGGTTGATCTTTCCTGGAGGGAACATGCCCTTCGAGGTCTTGAGAAATGGTTCACTTTCCCTGGTGTGAGCCTCCTGCAAGGGTACCTACCCTTCAGGATCTTTTAGGCAGTCGTTGGGCTTTTATTTCCTCAGTGGGTTTCTCCTTTTTTTGTGGACTTTTCCTTCAGACAAAAAGTATGAAGGAATTCTTTTGAATAATTTGTCTGAAGGAAATATTCCTTCGCTTTGCCTCTGCTTTTTGTCGGGCTTTTTTTATTCTGGGTGAATTTCTTTAGAAAAAAAGTCTGAAGGATTTTTGCCTCAACCATTTTGCCACGAGAACTTTTATGAAGGAATTCCCTATGTCCACCTTTGCTCTCTGCTCTCCACAAGGGCACTCGACTTGGTTCATTGCCCTTTGCAAGGACACTTTTTCCTTTGGCTTTGCCTTAGTCAATTTTCTATCGATCTCAATAGTAACATGTGGCAGCATCTACTATGAAACAGGTGAGGACACGTGGCATGTTCCACTGTGAAATAGGTGAGGACATGTGGTATCATCTACTTAACTTATAGAGGCTTTGGATGCCTTTTGAGAGTCCCGTAGAGTATGACACATGGCGGGTTCCACTAAGCTTTAGAAATACTGTAGAAACACTTGGGACTCACTTGGATTCATGCAGATGTTGTCTTACAAGGGAAACGTGGCAAGTTTCACTGATTTGAGAAGTAAATAATAATGTGTCTTGGTAGATGACACTTGGTAGCTTCCACAGTTTCTTCATGATAGAAAAAATGGCTAAGTGTTGAACTTGTTTCTCTCCTACAGAGTCCGTAGAAAATAACTTGTGAAGTCTATAGAAATAAGCTTGTAGAACTGATGGAGTTTGTAGAAATGAGTCCATATATTTGAGCATGTAGATTTTGTAGATTCAAGCCTGCAGAGTTTGTAGAAATCTAAAAAAGCTTGAATAATGAATAATTTGAATGCTCAGAACAATTTTTGAGAAGGGGAGAGAGGATTTTGGTCTGTTGGACCAAAATAGTTAAAATTTTGTCCCAAGAATGAGTGATATTTTTGGGGGACAACACAATAAATACAATCTCGATTTGTATAATTTATTTATCTTTTAAAACTTTCTAAAAATAACAATAAATAAGGAGAAATATGACTTAGCTTGAAACTGGGCTGAGATAGCTAAAACAAAGATTAAAATTGGTTGTGCAAGACTAAGACAGTATCACAAATTAGAATCTATATTTCATTCAATGAAAGAATAGGAATATCAAAAATAGGACACTTTGGGGTCTAACA
The DNA here is from genome assembly GCA_037957365.1 of Torreya grandis. NCBI lineage: Eukaryota > Viridiplantae > Streptophyta > Pinopsida > Cupressales > Taxaceae > Torreya > Torreya grandis. The sequence goes on along the minus strand of JARHVA010002530.1, from coordinate 1,757,778 downwards.
CTATTGTCCACTTCTGCCATTATTTTCCAAACTAGTCACATAGACCTGAAACGTTTTGGGTTTTTGTATTATACTGATATGAACTTGTCTATGAAATATTGAGTTCTGAATATCTACATAGATCACTATAAAGATTATTTAATATTCAAACCCTAACCCTCCATCATGATTGATAAAATGGGATTTGAATCACTTGAAAAGGGAGGGGTTAGTGTGTGTAACATGCACTGAACATGTGATCCACACCCCTTGTATGGGTACACTGCCTACATACCAATACTCTAAAGAGGGATCAAGCCATATGTAGTTATCCCAGCTAATGTACTTTGTGTAATAGTGTTATTCAAATTCAATAATGCCAAATTGAGAGTGCTTGAGGTAGCTAGGGACTAGTGTGAGAGTTTGAATATGTTTGTAGTTGTGTTGGGTGACTGTATATAGAGAATAGGGAAGTTTGTCTTAGTAGTTTACTTGTATTATTAATTGATTTGTAATATTTGTCACTTCCCTTTGTAAAATATCTTTTGATTGGATTTTATAGGGAATAATTGGTCATGGGTTAGATGCATTCATGATAGGTTGACATAATGAAGGATAAGAATCAGATAAAAATGACCATTTGGACTCAAAGTGCAAATGGATAGGAGCACCAAAAATGGGACACCCTAGGGTCTAGCATTATAGTCTAATTATGACACTCCTATCCTAAAAGTTTGGGACCTAAGGGATAGGATTGGCCTAGGAAATATATCCTGGCTAAGGTGAAACAATCATTTAGAAGGCTCAAGATGATTGGAAATGAGTAAAAAGGTGTCTAGAAGGGTCACATGAGCATACAAAAAGGACATATGGATGGATGTCACAAGCCACAGTCAAACCATCAATTTGGACATTTTAGATGACTACATTTACCGCTATTTATTCTAGTGATACAAAAAATTGAAATACTAAGATAAAGGAAAAATAGAAAGTGTACTTGAACTTACCTATAAAGGTAAATCACATGGAGATGTGTGATGCTGAGGATGCATGGAGAGAGCACATTGTGAAACCTAAATCTATAAGAGAAAATAAGGAGTATATTAGTTCTCACTAAACATGCTATGTCAAAAATAAGAGTATACAAAGTTTGGGTAAGAGAGAAATGAAAAGAAAGGAATGAATACACATCACTGGGTACACGAACCAATACAAAACCTGTTGTGATGTTGAGTGATGTTGGGTATGTGTTGTACCAAGATTAATATCATGAATAGAGATGAGTACTTAATTCCTTGAGGGTATCTCAAGAATATAAAGGATAGTCTTTTAGCTCCATCATCTCCCACTAATTGAAACTATGTAATCATGCATGTGTTAATCGATGTTTGGACTGTGTGTCTAATCTCTCTGAGTAGGTGGCTCAAGAATTCAAAAGATATCTAGTCCTTTGGCTCTATCGTTTCCCCTAAAATGTGAAACTATGAATTGATACTAGTATGAATGTGTGTTTTATGAAATGGCTCCTAAATCCCATGAATATTTTGTAATCTGACAATGTGACATGGATAGCCAAATGTGTACTAAGAACTAGGACAATCTTAGCTACTCTAAAAGGTGGAGATTAGGCTTATATGAAAGCCACTCTAAAATTGAGAACTATGATTATATGAAAGCCACTCCAAAATAATGCCAACCACTTGCAAAAGGAACAAGGCACACAACTACTAAGAATACCTAGGTAATGCAATGAACTAAAAATAAAAAGAAGGCAAATGTGCCATGAACATTACCCCCAATCACTGGTGTCTATCACATGGATTATGATCTAGAAGTTATACCAAATACCCAATCTAAAAATAGAAGAAAGATTCATCATGTCATGCATGATGCCCCGTATATCTAGATTATCTATATTATTTGAGTAGAACTATACTAAAACTACCCAATCTGAACTAAACTATAGCTGACAAAACTGTAATTAAAATTACCTTTCTATCTATTTCTAGAAAATCTAGTTTTTCTGTTGTTTAGATAGGAACACCAAAAATAACACACTTTATTGTCCAACACTATAGTCCAAATATGGCACTCTTATCCATTTCTGTTTCTAATCACTATTCTATGTTTGTCACTGTCTTTCTTGTCTATTCTACATGTTTGGGATTCTAAATGCTATTCTGAGTGTTTTAAAAACCAATTTTTGATTGGTAAAGGGTTCTAATCTCTATGCCATATTTATTTCCCCATCTTAGGAGGGTATGAATGAATACACTACAATAACTGACCTTAGAAGAAAGATCCCTACAAGTGTGTTATATTGAAAAACACATGATATAGCAATAATAATCGAAAAGATGTCTCAAGATATAATATAGTTTATATTGGATATTGTTAGATTAATAGGGGTCTACCTAGATAGATGTAACAATGTAATAGTATGTGTAGTATACTAAACTAAAACTAGAAATCTGGTTAGTTGTTAGTTGTCAAGGAGGGATGGATCATGATGTCCATCATGGCATATAAGAAACCAAGATAATGTATGATGTGGATCATGGAATTACAAAAAATTGATATGTAAAAAAGCAAACAAGCATGCACAACAAGAAGTAAGAAGTATATAAGTGTGGCCAAAGGGCCAAGCAAATAAGGGACACGGGCACATGTCACTCAAACTAGGAAAATAAGCATACAAGGCATGTTCGAAATCCCACATATACATATAATTGAAAACATGCAAGGTTGGCATGAGGACCATATGTACATAAAAGAGTACAATCAAAGGACATTGGAAAATGTCTTAAGGCACACTCAAGAATAAAAATAAAGGACATTGGCAAATGTCCTAAGGCACACACAAGGGATAAAATAGTAACTGAGAAATGCAATCACATCTAGCTACTCAAAGCAAGAAAGGAAGGCATGCAAATTATATAAATACAATTGTATCGAACTAATTAAATCAAGTAGTGAAATTATGCAAGACATGTGTTATAAGACTAGGTAGATGCTAAGAAACACACAAGTGTTATATACTAGTGAGCGTCGATAGAGAAATCTATGTAAATTAGTAAGTAATGTACACCAATATGATAACTAGAGTGTGTGGTGTAGGAATGACATAACTTGGATGGTGTAGTCATATAAAAAAATCCCCCAGTGGGTAGATATGTCGATGTGTGTGTCTAATGTAGAAGCAGGATGCCCCCTCAATGGGTAGAGTGAAGTAATCAAGGATTTGGGTGTCACTACACACACTCAAATAAAATCAAGTGAAGCATGGTAATGTAGATAAATTGACAAATAATAGCATATAACAACAAAATGTAAGTCTAGCATAGTAGTATAAACGTAAAGCATGGATGATGCATACAATTGAAATGTTTTTAGTGTTTTTGATTGATTTGAATGTTTTTGTATTTTGACATATTTGAATGTTTTTTTATTTTGACATGTTATATTATTTTTGGTATTTTGTAATTTTTGAATGTTTTTGTATTTTTGAAATAAGCTATGTACAAGAAAGAATAAGGAAACTATGTACATGTAATTGAAAATAAGTTATATACATGTAATTTGAAAAATTATGTACAATTAAGCTGAAAGGAAACTATGTCCAAGCATATAAATGAAGCAATATGTACACAAATGATGTAAAAGACGAGGCTGGAGGGGTTAAAGGGTTTAAGGATGGAGCCCACTAGGGATGAATATGGAAGAAGGGATCATGAGCATCATCAAATGCCTCAAGATCATCATCATAAGTATCATCATATACCATAAACTTTGTATACATGGTGGCTATTTCCTCAGGTGTTAGTAAGATCTATGATCTTTGTGTAGGCAAAGATCTATCACTCATAATGGTGTCATCCTATTGAAGGCAAACTGAAGGTTGCTCTAGTGGTAAAGATGTTTATTCTCCTCTAGGATGTTTGGCTCTAGTAGTAGACAACTTTGGTGGAAGTGGTGAAGCTAGTGCTAGTGGTGATATAATCTAAATAATACCCCAAACCTATATTTTATCCAATCTCTATTGTAAAGATGTACATGATTCAGTGTCATTTTCCTTTGATTCTATGAAAGAGACAAAATGGGTGACCATCCTACCATGATAACCTGCTAATAGATCTATGTCATATTGTAGGTAGTGTGATTAATCCATGATCAAGTAACATTTATAGCATAATCTATGGTTGATGTTATGTGTTTCCCACCTAAATCTAAATGACTGGCTCTATATCCATAGAGGTAACCATGTGAACTGTATGTGCCAAGTGATCTATCAATGGTTGTGAATGTGTAATATATCTTGAGAGTGTGGTGCAAGATGCTAAGAGTGATGTAGGATGTGTGATGAGGGCTCTAGAGTCATTTTGGTACTCTCTTGGGCCAACTAGTGTAAATCTCAATCCACACAAATAGTCATTTGTGAGTATGGTTGTCATATCCTCATCTGAAATAGCTTGGGAATCTATATCAATATCATGCACATATGGTAGCTCATAATTTACCACAAGGGTTAACTATGATATGGGAGTCTCATCAACTTTAGTAATAAAAGATGGTGGTGTTACAAGAGTATCTGTAACTAATGAAGTAACTATGACTATTGTAGGAGTTGTATCTGTAGAATCAAATGGTACTAATGGAATTAGTGTTGGTGATTGTGTAAATGTAACTGTTGGCCATTTTTGGCTCACATATAAATCTCTTACATGGTTTGATGAAGCAGTAGATCAAAGGCTTACAAATGGATCCAACATTTGAAAATGGATAGGATCTAAGTAAGGTTTTATAAGGATCCAACAACAATGTTCAAAGATAAGCTTGCAAGCTAGAAGCTAAGTGCAAAATATTTTATTCAAATAAGTCTTTACTTGTTTATTCTTTCAGACTTTGCGGGGACTAAGTGTTTCTTTTCTTTTGGGACCCTTTTTGGTTAAGTTTTAAGTGTTGAATTCTTTTGGACAAGTTGTCCAAGACAAAGTTTCCAAAGGGATAATTCTCTTAGATAAAATATCTGAAGCAAAAGACAAAGACTGAATTCTTTCTAGGAAATTATTCTACAACAATTTCCCTGAAGACCTATTTCTTTCAGAAGAATCATTTTGGACATTTTATCTAAAAAAAAGGCTTGAAGTATTTTTTCTCTCAGAAAGTGTACCAAGCAAAAGTTCTAAAAGATATCTTTTTTAACGAGAAGTGCCAAAACAAAAATATGCAGGGACATTTCAAGTTTCTCGAAGGGGATGTTCCTTTTAGGAAGGCTCATTTTCAAAAAAGGCAAAGGGTCCTTTCCCTTAAAAAAGGTACATTTGTAAGATTTCCAAGGGGTCATTTTTTAAAATGCCAAAGTGTACTTTTATCAGTAAAAGGGAGCACTTGCAAAGCTGATGGGTCATTTCAAATAACTAAAGGACATTTACAAAAGTTTTAAAGGGTACTTTCCCTTTGGAAAGGGGCATTTTTGAAGTGACCAAAAGATAATTTTACTTCAGAAAGGTGACTCCTCCAAAGGGATTTTCAAAATTCAAAGGGTCATTCTCAAAAGTTTGAAGTTTAATTCCTTCAGGAGAAAAGTCCATGGAAATTGTTTAATCAAATTGCCTGAAAGAAAAGGCCCACAAGAAAGTGTCTGAAGGAAAAGTGATGTTCATGCCATTGGGATTCAAATATCCCATGACAGGCCTGCAAACATCAAAATCTAAACCCCTACAAGTAGTCATTTGGATTTATATGGACTTACATCGACATAAATGGATGTAGAAAAACTAATGTCCTTAGATTGGTTTTCCATCTATAGGAAAGATCTAGTCCAAGTTTCAAGGAAGGAGATGGTAGGTGTAATTAATGGAGAGGCCCTCATCCTTCAACATGGCCATCATTTTTGACAAATAATCTCTCAACATAGAAGCAACATGGCTTGATCCAGATGCAGAGTTATGGATATTTTGTCCTTATACATGGAAGACAAGTGAGAGATGACATGGGATGGTCGATGAAAATCAAGTGATTAGAAAATGTAGCTTGAGCATTAAAGACATTCTTGGATAATTTCTTTTCTTCTAACATGTTTTCTAATCAATGAGGGGCTCGAGGAGAATTGTGGTGATCTTAGATGGTTCATTTTATGGTTAAGGTAGTTACATGCTCTAAATGTAAAAGATTTCAAGGACATAGTGGTGATTGTATCCATTTATGACCCCTCTCTCTATTTTCTCATGAAATCCCCCCTCTTCTCTCATCCCTTTCTACTATATATATAGGCTTCTGAGCCTAAAAAAAATAATCCCTTGATTGGAGATAGAGTTACTTTGTCAAAATCACCTTGTAACACTCTCTTGAAGCAATAAGATAAATTTTTTTATTCTAGTTTGCAATGAAGTGTGGATTATTGGGGTTTTAACTTGTAGAATGTATGTCTCTTTTCATCATTTGTGAATCCTCCATGCACCTTTCTTTAATTCTTTTGGTCCCTTATAGGTTGTGTGAAGTGTTAGACATTGGTGCCTTTCTTGAAGTGTCACAAGTTTATAGTGTCTCATACAGACCTATTTCTTTATGTCCTCCAAATTTTAAGGTTTTCCTTCAACCTCCACACAAAATACTTATGCTTGTGGCCTTGAGATAGGATTAGAATAGTGTATGTCTTGGTTAGGTTCATTAGCAGTTGTTAAGGTTTCCAGGATGAAAGTGGATCATTTAATATTTTAGTACATCACCATCCTTAGCTTATATTTCCCCTTTCATGTTATTTTTCTCTTCCTTTTCCTTAGTTGGTAGTATATTTTAGTGTGGGAAACAATTTGAAGTGAAGCATATAAGGAGCTAGAATCATTAAAAATTTTAGAGGTTCAACCTCATTATAAGATACCCACAGCCTAAGGTTGTTCCAATATTGTAGCTAGAAGTGAGAGAACCTGAAAAACTCTCCCACAAGGGTGCAATTACAGCCTACAATAGTTTTTAGCATGCCTGGTGGGACCAATTTTGAGGAAGATTGGTCAAGTTTGATTTTGGTTTGATCAATTTATAGTGGTTATAGCTTTCATATTTTAGTATCTAGTGACTCTGAAGAACACTCAATAATCTAGTGATATAACATTAACTATTTTTCATGCAAAGGTGACTACAAGATCAGCTTCTAGAAGTATTCATTTTGAATTTGTTGAATTACCTTTAAACTCAGTAAAAAGGTTAAGGTTTACCCATACTCACCCATACATAGGAAACCATTTTCCTAAACTATTCATGAGGTGTACCTACACAAGAAGACCTTTGTTATCCCATTTCATTACCATCATTCCCCAAAGAGCTTTTTTTGGCTTTAATGGCCAAAGTCCTTTGAATCTACCACAATATGATCTTATGCTAGTATTAACTCTCAAAATCATCCCATATTTTATAAGAGACCAAGCCATAAACCATGTTTAACACATCAATGATAACCAAATTTTATAATATCCATAATGTCATTGCAGAAAATATAGTTATTAAACTATTAGCTGTATCCCTTAAGGCAAAAACTTTAGATTGGTATAGAGGCTTAAATCCTAATTGTATTCAATCATGTAATAAGCAAAGAGAGGCCTTGTGTAAAATATTTGTAGAAAAGAGTGACCATTTGTCACTAGCTGAACAACTTACCATAATTAAGCGAGCCCCCCATGAAGTCATGCAAGATTTCAACACAAGATTCCAAAAAGCTTGGGATAGAATTCTAGCCTCTGTTAGACCATCCCTTAAATTTGCATTCCTATATTACTTGAAGGATATAAATAGTGATATAGTTATAATTATCTAATCCATGGGAGGGGACATATTGATAGAGGCTTATGAGGTAGTTATTAAAGTAGAAAATTTCCTAGTTTAGGCTGGCAAGCTTTCTCCTAGACCCCCAATGCCTCTTTTGACTAAAATAAGACCACCCCCTATGGTTATTACCCCTATTTATTTTATTATTCCAACTCCAATAATTAATTCTATACCTTCACCTAAACAAGAAAAGGCATCCACTAGCGGATCAAGTGATTCCCAAGAGTATAAAAACTACCTAGAACTTAAGAGCATGATCCAATCCTTGGGAAATGATATGGTAAATGTTAAAATGCAGCAAGATTAGTTCAATAAACCTTATCAAGCTCCATATCATACTCAAAAACAATATTATAAAGATAATAGGCCACCCTTTAAGGGAAATTTCCAAAACCAGAATCGTGAGCAAGGGCAAGGGTAACCTAGCTATAATAAGCAAAGCATCTATAACACAAATGTTGTAGCTCTTCCAACTCCTTAGTTCCTATTAAAAATAATATGGCTCAAGAAGCTAAAAGGACCATACCTTGGGATCAATCTTTTGGGAAATCCATTATCCTAACTAATGGTTTTAACTAGGCCTTCAATGACCAATGGCAGTAGGTTGTTACTTATGGATATAATCAAGCTTTAATGGATTAAAATACAGAGATCCCCATGATGAAAAAATTAGGATAGTCTCCACAAGACAAAGGATTTGATCAGGTACTAAACCAATTGGATACTACAATGGTCATTAGTGAGGAAGATGAGTGGTATACACTCAATCAGTAGGCTAGTTCCTTCCAAGCATACATTTTAGTGGTAGCTAATACAAGGATCAAAATAAGGAAGAAGATGGTAATCAAGAGGTGATCAAAGAGCCTCTTGTAATTAATCCTTCATTATCTAAGCCTAACAAGCTTTCTATCACTCCAAAAGTCCCAAAACCTCCCAAAAATTAGAACCAAGAGAAAGGTTTTGATCTACAAAACTCATAAATTCAACAAACAATAGTAGTGGCTTGTAAATCTTAAGAAAAGGTTAGTGGTACACCAATAAACATTGTTGAGAAAATAAATAAATCTAGTGTGAGTGTACTAATTTGGGACATGCTTTTCATGCCTAGTCAAGTGGATGTCCTTCAAGAAGGTTTGTCCAAGATAGGTGTTACAACAACTGTAGGCAAACAACCAAGCAAAGAAACTAAGGTCCTCACCAATGCAACCCAAGGTCCTATGGGAGAAGGATCAAGTAAGGTGGTCAAACCTCCTCCATTCTATATTTCATTAATCATTGATAATTCCTTAGTGCATAATTGCTTGGTAGATAGTGGAGCTAACACTTCAATAATGCCAAAGTCTATAGCTAATCAATGAAACCTCAAATATGATCCACATACTAAGGGAGTTCTATAGCTTGATGGTTCTTCCATAAATCCATCTTGTATCATCAAGGATTTGAGGCTAACCTTACATGCTTGTCCTGATGTCTTGGTGGTCTAGGATGTGTTGATCTTTGAAGTGCCTCCTCCTTTTGCTCTATGCTTATCTAGAGACTTTATAACCAAAATTGGGGGTTATCTAGTAGTAGATTGGTCCTACATGGATTTAAAAATAAGGTATGGGACTAAGGTATCAATCAAGGTTGAGCACATGGCACAATTTCACATTGAACCCCATCATCCAGATAGCATAAACCTCAATTTCACTATCCTTGAGGATGAATTTACAATTGGTCAAGAACTAAATACTTAACCTGAGGAAATTCCAAACTTATTCTCAGATGAACTATGGGGGGATAATCAATTTCTCAACCCTTTTGAAGGTGTTAAGTAAAGAGACATGGGTGTCTATTTGTTACGTGAAGAAAATCAACTCATTCCTTCCCTCATTAGACCTAAATAAGACCTCAATGGTATGTGGAATTTGTTCTTTGATGGTTCAAGGAGTAAAAATGGAGTAGGTGCAGGGGTAATGTTGGTTTGCCCTTTAGATGATAAGTATTTTTATTCTTATTAGGTTCCATTTTAGTTGATCCTCTAATGCAGTGGAATATGAAGGCCTAATCCATGGCCTCTAATGCACCAATAAGAGGGGGATTAAGAAGTTGCAAGCATATGGAGACAATGAGCTTATAGTGAACCAAGTCAAGGGCCTAAACATTATAAAGAATCCTTTGATGAGGTCCTACAAAAATAGAGTATGGGACCTAATTGAATATTTTGAAGCCTTTAACATTCAAGCTATGCCAAGGAATTAGAACCAACATGATGGCAGGTTGGCAGCTATGAAAGCCTAGTTTGATATTCCAAGTATGCTAAAAGAGGCCAAGGTTTAAATACATGTCAAGGTGGTGGTGAGGCCATTAGTACTAGATAATGAAACCCACTGGCATGTCTTCAAAAATGACAAATAAATTAATTATTTCTTACAATAGGAAGCAAATTTTTCCTTAATGAAACAAGGTAAATTTCAACATTAGTATGAGGATCAAATTGTTCAACTAACATCTAACAAACTTCCTAAAGCACTGGTCACCCTTGAGAGTCTCTTCCATGAAGGAGACCATATGAGAAAGGATAAGTTAGTAATGTCAATAGATGAGGAAAATTATGAGAGAGTCCTCATCTTCAAAGACAAACTTCTCAAGCTTGGGAAGGTAAACAATAAGGTTGATAGGCAGGGTTTCATAACACTCTGCAAGGAGTACATAGACATATTTACTTGGAAGTACAATGACCTAAAAGGTTTTGATCCAAATTTAGCCCAACATAATATAGAATTGGAGACTAATGTTAAGCTTGTGAGGCAAAAACAAATGCCTGTTAAACCTAAAATAAAAGAGCTTATGAGGAGGGAGCTGACCATGTTAATTATATCCAAGATCATCTTTTCCATCAACCACTCATCATGGGTAGCCAATTTGGTGCCTATAAGGAAAAAGAGTGGGGAAATTAGGTTGTGTGTTGACTTTAGAGATTTGAACAAGGTCTCCTTGAAGGACCATTACCCTCTACCATCCATGGAGTAGATTCTTTAAATAGCTGTAGGTTCAGAATGTTTTTTATTTTGGATGGGTATTCAGGTTACAACCAAGTATTAGTAAAGAAAGAATATTAATACAAGACTATCTTCACCACCAAATGGGGCACGTATGCATACCAAAAGATGTCTTTTGGCTTATCAAATGTTGGAGTAGCTTTCCAAAGAGCCATGGACATGGCTTTCCAAGGGATGTTAAATCAAATGGTGCTAGTCTACTTGGATGACATCATAGTTTTCTCCAAGAATGCCAATGAACACATAGACCACTTGAGGTTAATCTTTGAGAGATGTAGAGAGTATGGGATATCTTTAAATCATAGTAAGTGTGTGTTTATCATGCATGAAGGTAGTTTATTGGGTCACATTATTTCTAAACAAGGATTAGCAATTGATCCTAATAGAATAAGTACCATCTTGGCCTTATCCTTACCCAAGCATAAGAATGGACTCCAAAGTTTCCTTGGGAACATAAACATTGTGAGAAGGTTTATACTTGGTGTTTCAAACTTGGTCAAACCCATCACTACCATTCTTAAGAAGAACCAAGTGTTCACTTGGTCAAATGAAGGTAAATCAACATTTGAGGCTATCAAGCAAGCCATTACCCAATCACCGACACTCATGAATCCTAATTTCTAAAGAGATTTCATATTTTATGCCTTCACTAATATTGAAAATATATCAACTATGTTGTTGAGAAATAATGGTGAAGGGCTTGAGTAGCCAATAGAATTTTTTAGTCAGGGGCTTGATGGGTATGAGGTGATGTATACTTTTTTATAAAAACAAGTCCTTGTAGTAGTGAGAAGCCTTAAATTTTTTAGGCCAATGCTCTCTAATAGCAAAATTTAACTTATGGTGTCTCATCCTGGAGTGAGAGACTTCTTTCTTAATGAAGACCTGAATGAAAAGAGGACTGGTTAGATTACCAAGCTCATGGAGTATGACATGGAGATCAAGGTCACTAAGCTAGTAAGAGGTAAAGGCTTGTGTGAGGATATGGTTGATGACCTTCATGAAGACAAATAGGTTATCTTGTTAACATAAGATAACTCAAAAATAGATGCACCTCTAGCTCACACTAGTTGGCTCCAAGATATGACACATTTCTTGATAACAGGTGATTGCCCACAAGGTATGGACATGGGAAAAAAAGGTATTTTAGACTTCAATATATACCTTATGAATTGGTTGATGGGGTTTTATTTATAAAGGACCTCAATGTAGTTCTCCTTAGGTGCATAGATAATGACCAGGTGACCAAGCTTTTGGAGCAATTCTATGATGGGCTTGCAGGAGGCCATTTTTCTCCAAGGACTATAGTGTAAAAAGTGATGAGAACTAGTTATTACTAGACCAACCTTTTCAAATATGCTCATGCATGGGTTAGGAAGTGTCAAAAGTGTTCTTTTTTTGTGGGTAAGTAAAGATTGGTAGTCCTTCCTCTTAACCCAATTTAGGTAGAGCAACCCTTCATGTAATGGGGGCTAGACTTCATAGGAATGATCAGCCCTCCATCAAGTGTAGGACATAGATGGGTGCTTACTATAATCTACTAATTTAACAGGTGGGTGGAAGCCATCGCATTGAAAGAAGCTAATGAAGGTGTAGTCCTAGACTTCTATGACAACATTGTGACTAGGTTTGGTGTTCCATCTAATATCATCTCTAATAATGCATTAGCATTCCTTAGTCTAAAAATGAGTGAATGGAATCTCAAGATGGGCATTTACCTCAGCACATCTTCCAACTATTATCCTCAAAATAAATGGACTAGATGAGTCCACAAATAAAAATTTGTTAAGATAACCTTGTGGGCTGACAAGGTGATTCCTAAAGCTGCCATTGGCAATTCTCCATATTTCTTAGTATATGGAAGGGAGGCCAAGTTGCCCATTTCTCTTGAGATACCTACATTAGAACTAGCCCATCAACTGGAGTTGATGGAAGATGAGCCCATGTATGTGAGACTAGTAGAACTCATGGAGCTTGAAGAAATGAGAGACCTTGCAATGAAAATACTAGAATCACATCAAACTCAAGTCAAGAAATCCTTTGATAAGAGAGCCATAACAAGGGACTTAAAATAAGGGGATCTAGTCCTCAAGTGGGATTAAAAAAAGGCCAAGCTAGGGAACCATACCAAATTTGATAGCTTATGGATTGATCCTTATTTGATCCATGGATGCAAACAACATAATACTTTTTAGCTGGCCCAACTAGATGGAGAGGTACTACCCATCCTAGTCAATGGGATTCATCTAAAGCCTTGCTATTAGAAGAGTTTACAGACATTATACAAAATATATATATATATATATATATATATATATATATATATATATTTTTGTATATCTTTTCATGTTTTTCTCTAAGTACCTTGTGCACATCCTTTTCGATTATGTGTTTCCCTTCTCTAAATGCCTTGGGCATAGTATTTGTTTTATTCTAGTTATCCTTATTACTTGAAAGGGAGGTTATAGTTCAATGGAAAATTGACTTGAATCCATTCCCAATGGATGGATTTGATGAGGTAACATGGTCTAAGTTCTCTTGCATTGATAGGCATACAACCCCTGTGAGCTACCAAAAATGTTGGCCATTTTTGGCCCACATATAAAGCTCTTTCATGGTTTGATGAAGCAGTGGATCAAAGGCTTAGAAATGGATCCAACATTTGCAAATGGAGAGGATCCAATCAAGGTTTTCTAAGGATCCAATAGCAGTGGTCAAAGATAAGCCTACAAGCTAGAAGCTAAGTGCAAAATCTTTTATTCAACTAAGTCTTTACTTGTTCATTCTTTCAGACTTTATGGGGGATAAGTGTTTATTTTATTTTGGGACCCTTTTTGACTAAGTGTTAAGTGTTGAATTCTTTCAGACAAGTTGTTTGAGACAAAGTTTCCAAAGGGATAATTCTTTCAGATAAAATGTTCAAAACAAAAGATAAAGACTAAATTCTTTTAGGGAAATTATTCCACAACAATTTCCCCAAAGACCTATTTCTTTTAAGAGAATCATTTTGTAAAATTTGTCTGAAAAAAATGCCTAAAGGATTTTTTATCTCAAAAAGTGTACCAAGCAAAAGTTCTGAATGATATCTTTTTCAAATAGAAGTGCCAAAACAAAAATCTAAAGGGACTTTTCAAGTTTCCCAAAGGGGATGTTCCTTTTGGGAAGGTTCATTTTCAAACAAATCAAAGGGTCTTTTCCCTTCAAAAAGGTGCATTCTAAAGATTTATGAAGGGGCATTTTTTCAAATGCTGAAGGGCATTTTTATCAATAAAAGGGAACACTTACAAAGCCGATGATTCATTTCAGATAACCAAAAGACATTTACAAAAGTTATGAAGGGTAATTTCCCTTTTGAAAGGGGAATTTTTGAAGTGGATGAAAGATACTTTTCCTTTAGAAAGGTGACTCCTCAAAAATACTTTTCAAAATTTGAAGAGTCATTCTCAAAATTTTGAAGTTTAATTCATTCAAGAGAAAAGTCCATGGAAATTGTTCAAGTAAATTGCTGAAAGAAAAGGCCCACATGAAAGTGTCTAAAGAAAACATGAAGTTTACATTAGTTTCAAAGTTTAGGCTCATAAGATAGCTATTAGGATTCAAATATCCCATGACAGGCTCACAAACATCAAAATTTGAACCCTTGCAAGTAGCCGTTTGGATTTATATGGACTTACATTGACATAAATAGATGCAAGAAAACCAATGTCCTTAGATTGGTTTTCCATCTATAGGAAAGATCTAGTCTAGGTTTCAAGGTAAGAGCTAGTAGGTTAAATTAAAGGAGAGGCCCTCATCCTTCGACATGGCCATCATTTTTGACAAATAACCACTCAACATAGAAGCAACCTAGCTCAGTCCAGATTTAGAGTTATGGGAATTTTGTCCTTATACATGAAAGATAAGTGAGAGATGGCATGGGGATGATAGATGAAAATAAAGTGATTATAAAAGGTAACTTGATGATTAAAGATATTATTGGAGAAGTTCTTGTCTTCTAGCATGTTTGTTAATCAATGAGGGGCTTGAGGAGACTTACAGTGATCTTGGATGGTTCATTTCATGGTCAAGGCAGTTTTACACTCTAAATGCAAAAGAGTTCAAGGACATAGTGGTGGTTTCATCCATAAATGACCCTTCTCTCCATTTTCTCACAAAAATCCACCTTCCTTTCTCATCCCTTTTTTTTATATATAGGCTTTTAAGCCTAAAAAAAATCCCTTGACTGGAAATAGAGTTACTCTATCAAAATCTCCTTATAACACTCTCTTGAAGCAATAAGATAAACTTTACTATTCTAGTTTGGAGTGAAGTGTGCGTTATTGGGGTTTTAACTTGTAGAATGTATGTCTCTTTTCATCATCTGTGAATCCTCCATGCACCTTTATTCAATTATTTTTTGTCCCTTGTAGGTCATATGAAGTGTTAGACATTGGTGCCTTTCTTGAAGTGTCACAAGTTTAGAGTGTCTCATATAGACCTATTTCTTTCTATCCTCCAAATTATAGGGTTTCCCTTCAACCTCCACATAAAATAATTATGCTTGTGGCCTTGAGATAGGATCAGAATAGTTTGTGTCTTGGTTGGGTTCATGACTAGTTGTTAAGGTTTCCAAGCTAAAAGTGGATCATTTCATATTTTGGTGCATCACCATCCTTAGCTTAGATTTCCCCTTTCATGTTATTTTTCTCTCCCTTTTCCTTAGTCAGTAATATATTTTAGTGTGGGAAACAAGTTAAAGTGAAGCATCTAAAGAAATAGCCTCATAAAAAAGCTCAGAGGTTCAACCTCATTATAGGATACCCACAGCCTAAGGTTATTCAAATATTATAGCTGGAAGTGAGAGAGCTTGAAAAACTCTCCCACGAGGGTGAAATCTAGCCTACAACATTAATAGGTGTAGGAACTATGATTGATGGAGTAGTTGGAATGGCTGAAGCTGCTATAACTGGTTAAGTATCTAAAGCTAAGGAAACAACTGTAAGTGGAGGAGTGCAAGATGTGCTAATATCTCCTACCTCATATGTATGTATCTAGTCAAGATAAATGCAATGAGGTGGTGACTGAACTATGATATGAGGTGTCCCATCTAGCAAAATAGTTAAAGATGACTTTGTAATTCTATAATATTTGAATGGTTGGTTATTTGATGGGCATGTATATAGGTATTATTCATGGAGAAACTTAGATTGATGAAGAGTGCAAGGAATTGCCCCCATAGCATGTATCCAAGGTCATCCAAGTAAAAGGTTATAATGAAGAGGACTTGGCATGACTTGGAACTATGTAAAGAGGGTTTTAAACCTGACCATGATATCCAAAGCAATGGTGTCTAATGTCTGTCATGTTATATCATCAAACCCTCTAGTGTTATTATATAAATTTTTCATAGACATCATATTTATGCCCATGGTCTATAAAAATGTAATATTAGATATATTAAGTCTAGAACCATTATCAACTACAACTCTCTTAATTATACTAGTTTTGACTTGGGCTTGTATGAATAGTGGTAATTTTTGATCAATAACTGTCTAAGAAGGCATGTCCTCATGATTAAAAGAAATAGCATATTTTATAGTTTTTAATGTGTTGACCACTGATGCAAAATAATAAGGCTTTAAATCAATGGACATAGAAGTCTGAGTGAGTGCCTGATAAATAATGCCCTTGAACATATTGGCTTTCTTAAGTAGTTTTAACATGAAAATATTAGATGGTGTGTTTCTCAATTGATCAACAATATCATATGCCCTATGTGGATCTACCTATGTAGGTGGGTTGGGCCTGGGACATGAAGGAATAAGAGGGTGGTGGGGTTCCTTAATATGTGGGGGAGGCATGGTGGTGCATCAAGTAATAACTCTAACCACATTATCTACTAGATGTTTAGGACTAGTATTGGCTATGGGAGGAGAGTGAAAATAATTGATAGGTTGAGGTGGTGGATAGACAAAGGGTGTCAACTAGGCTCTCTAGTGATGGGTAGTGATGTAGGGAAGATTAAAATGGACCATGCAACATGACTTGACATGGGAAAGAGGCTCCAAGGGAGGTGAGGCAAGAGGTATCTTAACATGTTTATTAATGAATTTTTTAATATCATCCCATATTATAAAAAGTAATTATGAAAGGAAAAGAATGAAGCTTTGCATTAACATATAGTAAACTTAATCATTCATATACATGATAGGACCAAGTATGGAGTCTTTATTATTTGCAATATGTTGGTTGATTATTTTGTCAATCAACATACTGATAAACAAAATAGGTCTGATCAGCCAAAGTAGGAAGATTGGTCGTCCAAATGTGTAGGTTTACCACATCAAAAGGGGACTAATCTCTCCTCTCATCAAGGGGAGGTTCCCTATAGATATGCTATATATATATATATATATATATATATATATATATAAATATAAAATAATACTCAAGGGTAGGATAAACCATCCATCTCTCTTTCTTTAGAGATGATGCATGCAAATCAAAAGAAAAGTCTCAAGGGAAATGACAGAAAGCACTCCTCTTCTTTTAGAAGTACTATTCAACAAACCACAAGAATACTCCTGGTAGTAATTTCAAAACGAAACCAAGGACATAGTAACCAACAAATTTAGATGTAGCACAAAGTCTCCACCTAAATTGCCCAAGAGTGAGGTACGAAGGACAATGAGGGCACAAAGTCATCCCAAGGTCCTTTACATAGAAATAAAAAGAAAACACACTAAAGGTAGTTATGGGGGCACAAAGTCTCTCCACAGTTGACTTCAAGACAACTTCCTGACTACTTTCACTAATTTTGCTTATTGAATTAAAGGAACAAAAAATATATTAAGGAAAAAGACATAAGAACAGTTTCCCCAACAACAAAGATATCACAGCACAAAGTCTAAAAAGTCACTTGCTTTCTTATTCCAATAACAAAATATGATCAACAATCTGAGCTCAAAGTCTCAGTAATGCCTTCTAATTTGGGTAGAGTTTTGTTTTTGATTGTTAGAGAGAGATCCTTTTTACACTAACAAGAGAGTCCCTTATATAGCCTCTTCAAGACGGACTTGGGAATAGTAACACATCATGTTGCATTGAATTTTGTTAATAAGACAAGCTGGAATTTAGGGGCATCTACCCATTTGCTTTTCTCAATGCAGAGAAACAAGTCATGCTATTGAAAGTTTGCATCTTTCAATATCCACTTGGTGGTCTACTTCTAGAAACATATTTAATGTGCAAATGTTTCTGATCCTTCCTCATCATTCTTCCTTTTCTAGTTAATTGAATTGGGTCCTTGATTTAATTTGATGATCTGCTCCTTAGTCGCTCTTGCTGATCTTGGCCTTCAAGCCTTTGAATGCATTGGGGTCCATAGATTTAAACCTACAAGGATCAATGACTATTTCATCATCGCAACTTTGACATCCATGAGCACGTCATTTTCCTCAGTAATTCCTTTAGCTTTGTTGTTTGAGCTTTCCCAGAGGGGACCTACCCTTTGAGCCTTGAGAAATGATCGACTTTGGGTCGAGAAGAGCCCCCCGCAAGGGTATCTACCCTTCAAGCAGTCTTCGAATGGCCTTCAGGATTCTTACTTTTGGCGGGTTGCTAAGTTATTTGGCTCTTCTTTAAAGCTTTTCAAAATCAACGGCTATTTTATGAACCTTAAAATTGACGTTTGTGCACCTGTCACTACGTTTGAATTTCCAATGGCTAGTTCACCATTCTTGACTTTGACGTCTTCGGGCGCATCACCCCTTGGGCTTTCTTTGGCTTTCTCTTAATTCAGCCTTTTTTGCTACTTGCTTCCTCTGGATTACTTGTTTTGCATCCTCCCGAAGGGAAGGTGACCCTTCAGCTTTGGGGAAGTGTCCTTTAATTTGGCAGCCGAGAGTCCCCCGCAAGGGCACTTACCCTTCGGGGTCCTTCGGCAGCCATTTATCTTCAGAGGCCTTTGGAGCTTTCCCGTGGACTTTTTTTCATGGACATTTTCCCACGGACAAAAAGTCCATAAGAATTGTTTTGGCTGGCTTTATCTTTGGCCTTCAAAAATTCTTTCAAGATTTTATCCCGCAGACTTTCTCAAATTTCTTCAGACTTTTTGTCTGAAGGAATTCCTTCAGACAAAAGTTTGAAAGAATTTGTTTCTTGCCTTGGTCTTTGCAGGATTTTTGTTTGCAGCCTTTCCGAATTCCTTCAGACTTTTTGTTTGAAGGAATTCCTTCAGACAAAAAGTTTGAAGGAATTATGACTTTGTCTTTTGACTGCCTTAAACAAAATTTTGAAAGAACTTACATTTGTGGCTTCCTTGAAAATGACCTTTTCGAAGGGTGATTTTGTCGACCAAGTACCCTCCACAAGGGCACTTGTCCTTCAGGAGGCTCTCTTGAACTTTTGCATTGAACCACTCTTTTGAACCAACTGTTAAACCAAGCTTTGAAACAAACTTTGAACCAAGCTTTGAACCAACCATTGAACCAAGCTTTGAACCAACTGAGTCAACTGAAGCATTGAACCAACTGAGTGAACTGAAGTGTTGAAAGCTTGCTTCTTTCCTACAGAGTCCATAGAAATCAACCTGTGAAGCCCATTGAACTTGGCCTACAGAGTCAGATTTTTTTTTCCTGCAGATTCAATAGATTTCTCTTCCTACATATTCCATAGATTCAAGCCTGTAGAGTCCGTAGATTTCTCTTCCTGCAGAGTTCGTAGATTCAAGCCTGTAGAGTCCATAGATTTCTCTTCCTGTAGAGTCTGTAGACTTCTGAGAAGCTTGAAAAATGAGGAATTTGAATGCCTATGACAAATTTCAAAAAGGGAAGAGACAATTTTGGTTTGTATGACCAAAATAGTTTAAATGTTGTCCCAAAAATGAGTGATATTTTTGGGGAACAACAGCTGGCTCTAGTTTGGGAACTTCTATCAATTGTAAAAAGAATTGAAGGGAGTAGAATCCAGAATCTCCAGTGTCTTCATGTGTACCATTGGGCTATGGAGTCATGTTACCTAGAAATGAAAGGCATCAAAAATGGAAACAAACAAAACAAAATAGAATTAAAAACTATAGAAATATACATATATACAGATGCAATGATCTGATACTTCAAGAGTTGAAGTGTTTCAGATGTTGCCCATTATGAGGCAAAAAAAAGAGTGTGCCTTGTTGATATTTTAGTAGAAAGCTATTTTCACCATTGTGTTGATGAATTATAAATGGGCCTCTCCAAAGGGAGTCAAACTTTCCATGCATCCCTTTTGGTTCTCTCCTTTTGTCCCACAGCAGGACTTGATCCCCAATCTAGAAATCACAATTTTTGGCCTTCTGGTCAAAGAGTTTCTTTACCAGACTTTGATGAGCAGCAATTCGGTCCACCACCATGGTTCTCTATTCATCCAACTCAGTCAGGCACATGATTCTCTTATCAAGAGAGCTTTCATATGTCTGATCTTCAATTGCCTTTGCCAATTTCAAGGCTGAAAATTCTAAGGTAATTGGTATCTCAGCATTGATACCATAAAGAAGTTGAAAAGGAGACATACCAATTGCCCTCTTTGGTGTGATTCTATCTACTCATAGAGCATAAACCAATGCTTTATGCCATGTCTTTTGATTGTCATCTGCTATATTCTTGATGATAGTTACCAGGTTCTTATTGCTTGATTTAGCTTGTCCATTCCCTTGTGGAAAATAATCAAAAGAGTGAGAGAGTGTAATTCCATAATGGAAATAGAATTGTGTAATCTCCTGGGAGGTGAAACAAGCTGCATTGTCAGTAACAATTTTGGTTGGAACTCCAAACCTGAAAATGATATTCTCTTTGAAGAAATTGCATACAACTTCTGAAGTAACATGCTTAGTTGGGATTGCTTCTACCCACTTGGTGAAATAGTCAGTTGTTGTAATGACATAATCATGTCCAACACTTGAAGATGGGTTTATAGTCCCAAAAAAATTAATTCCCAATTGCTGGAAAGGTTCTTCTATGATCACTGGCTTGAGAGGCAGGGCAACTAACTTGGGTCTTCCAACAAATTGCTGACAAAGTTCACATTTTTTCACCCACTTATATGCATCTTGAAAAAGAGTTAGCCAGTAATACCTGGCTCACAAAATCTTGTGAGCAGTTACAGGAGTAGAATAATGTCCTCCATAGGCTAGATTGTGGAAGGATTTCAAAAGTTGGCTTTGTTGCTCTTTGTCTACACAGCGAAGGAATACTCCATCTATGCTTCTCTTGTATAAGTCGTTGTCCCAAAGGACAAAATTAGAAGCTTTCAAATTAATAGTCCTCCTTTCTTTATAAAACAAATGAGTAGGACATTCACCATAAGTAAAGAAATGAGTAATATCTAAATACCACTCATTGGTAGTGGAGACAAGAAGGACTATTGGTGTATCTTCTACTTCAGCTTCTACATGCTATGTATCTTCTAGCTCATTGTCAACAATTAATTAGCATAGACCTTTTCCCCTAACTAGCTTTGTTGGCTTGATGTCTAAGTCAAACACTTGGATCTTTGCAATCCAATTGCCTCTTTTTGTGCCAAACTCTTGCTGAGTTAATATGGACTTGACTGTAGTGTCAAGAACTAATGTAGCAGTGTGTGAATTTAGGATATAGAAGTGGAAATGTTTGACTAAGTTCACCAACGCATAAACATGCTTCTCTACATTTGAATACTTCATCTCATGGGTTTTGAGAGGGCAACTCATGAAAGAAATAGGAGATTCCATACCTTCCTTGTCTTGTTGAAGAAGAATTGCTGAAAGTGTGTGTTTAAAAGCATAGCTGTATATGATGAAATCTTTGTTGTAATCTAGACAAACCAAGGTAGGGGCATGAGCAATGGCAATCTTGATATCCTAAAATGCTGACTTGCCTTCTTTAGATCAGTTGAAGGTGGTCTTCCCTTTCATCATGTTCATAATGTGTCTAGTCTTCTCAGCAAATTTGGGGATGAACCTCCGTAAGAAATTCACCTTTTTGAAGAAAGAGTGAACAACATTTTTACTTGTAGGCAAATTAAGTTCTTGAATAGACTTGACTTTTTCTGAGTCAATCTTTATGCCTTATTTAGACACAATGTGTCCAAGGAGTTTCCCCTCTGTTACTCTGAAAATAGACTTTTTAGGATTCAAGGAAATACCATTTTAGTGGTAACGCTCCAGCACTCATTGTAAGTGGCGTACATGATCAGAACGACACTTTGAAAATATGGTTAAGTCATCAAGGTATACCACTATGAATTTTCCTATCTCATCTTTGAAAGCCAGGTCCATCACTCTCTAAAAGGTGGCACCAGCATTTATCAAGCCAAAAGGCATCCTTATATATGCAAATGTACCCCAAGTTGTGGTGAATGCAGTCTTGTTTTGGTCTGCTTCACCAACTTCAATTTGATTATATCCTGAGAAGCCATTTAGAATTGATAACATCTCTGAACCTGTCACTGTTTGAAGTACTTGATCCATAATTGGCAAAGGGTAATTATCTTTCAAAGATGCCTGATTCAGATTCCTAAAATCTACACAAATGCAAATTTTGCCACTCTTCTTCCTTATAGGCACTATGTTTGCAATCCATGTGGAATAATGGATTGGGAAGATGATTATAGAATTTAACATTTTTTGTATCTCAGACAGAATAGTACCTGATATTTTTAGATTGTACTGTCTAGATTTGATCCAAAACTCAGAAGTTTTGGTTGATAAATATCACAATAACATAGAAATAACACAGTAACAATGAATTCTCTGAGAAGAGATGTAGTATTACTCAAAATCGCAATACAAAAATATGTTTATCTCTGGGAAGAGATGTCTCTCCTCACATTTCAGGTTACCTCTTCTTTTATACACAATTTGAAAGCATGGGGAGGATGTGGAAGGTCACCAATCTTGAGGGAGATGAAGTGGAATGACTTCCAATATTTAAAACAATACATAATTCGAGGAATTACTATTTTTAGAAACTTACTATTTTTAGACAGCACTATTAAAATTGAAATTTGAGGCACTTCTATTGGGTTTTCAGGGGACAAGCTTCATTGAGCAAAGCTCATGCCATTTCACGACATTCCCCTCGTTCTTAGCTTTCCAACGGTTCAAACGGCGAGTCAATTGGAGCTACGGTGCAAAAGTTATGGCTCCCGGAAGTTTCGTCATCAATTGGGGTGGAAC
Organism: Torreya grandis; assembly: GCA_037957365.1. Lineage (NCBI taxonomy): Eukaryota > Viridiplantae > Streptophyta > Pinopsida > Cupressales > Taxaceae > Torreya > Torreya grandis. Next base: position 1,734,765 of record JARHVA010002530.1, on the reverse strand, counting down.
TGTCACCTGAATTGTCGCCTAAATTGATGCCTGGATCATTCCTCCCTCCTTGAAAAGCAATGGTCCCCATTGCATCAATGCTCCCCATTAGGTGTGGTAGTTGTTTCTTGATTTGATTCTCTGTGAGCCACTCACCTTGATGGCTAAGCTGGCCCCTTTTGACCACTCGATAAAGCGGAATAGAACATCCTCTGGTTGTCTTCATCCAGGTATCCACAATCTGATCCTCTTCCACTGGAGCAAAACTCTGTGGATCAAGTTCATCAATGTCAAGTTGTTCTGCTACAACTGAAGTGTCTAAGAGAGGTGGATGATATGGCTTGAGGAGCTCCACATTGAATATTGGGTGCAGACCAAGGTAGGCTGGGAGGTTCAACTCAAAAGCATTTTCTCCAACTCTTCTGGTGATGGTGTATGGACCATATCGCAGAGGCTGAATATTTATGTGTGGGCCTGCAAGTCATTCCTTCTGGAGCCACAACCAGACCCTGTCACCCACAGCAAAATGGTGTGCAATCCTGTGTTTATCATGGCGTTGCTTGTACTTTTGATTCATCTTCTCCAAGATGTCATGAACTTGTTGCTAGAGGTGTTGCATTTGTTCAATAAACTTTGTAGCTTTTGCTGCCTCAAATCTTCCATGAGGTGTGTATTCCATGGTGGAAAATGGAACTGCTATATCAACTGGTGCCATGGGTTGGAACCCAAAACATACTTGGAATGGACTGTGCTTGGTCGAGCTGTGCAGTGCCCGATTGTATCCATGTTGTATGAAAAGAAGTCCCTCATCCCATGTGCATGGATGTTTGGAGTGGTACATCTAAATCATGTGAACAATCAAGTAGTTTACCACCTCTGTTTGACCATCAGTCTGTGGATGGAAGGCTGTGGACTTCATCAGCTTAGTATCCATCATCTTCCATAGAGTGGAGCAGAAGATGCTAAAGAACCTGCTATCTCGATCTGAGACAATGGACTTAGGAAGACCAAAATGGAGCCAAACATGACTAAAATATAGTTGAGTAGTTTCCTCAGTAGATATATATTTTTTACAGGCAATCATGATAGCCATTTTTGAAAAACGATCAACTACCACAAAAATACAGTCCTTACCATGTTTTGAAGTGGGCAAACCTGATAGAAAATCCATTGAGACGGATTCCCAAGGCCTGGTTGGTTCTGGCAATGGCGTGCACAATCCTTGCTTCTTATTTGTCAGCTTGGCTATCGCACATGGGGTGCAAGATTTGAGATATCTTTCCAGATCCTTTCGCATATGGGACCAGTAGAAGTGTTTTTGAAGAACTGCTAATGTTTTCTCAATACCAAAGTGTCCAGTTGTCCTACTGAAGTGTGCTTCCCATATCATCTTTTGTTGCTCTACAACTGGAACACAGATGTGTCCCATATGACAGAGGACATTATCTTGCAAATAGAAATCAAAAACATGTGTACCTTTTTGAAGTGCTTGATATGTAGCAGCAAAGGTAGGATATGCTTCATACAGGGTACCCCAAGTGGCAGTCTCATGTCCGCACAGGTCCAAAACTATTATGAGTGCAGTAATTGGTGGGCGGCTCAGATAATATATAGCTGTATTTGAGCTCCCCTTTTTGTGTTTGATTATCAGGTGGAATTGCTGAAGATATGTGGCCCACTTCTGATGCCTCTCATTTCGGAGCTTGCTTTGTGTCTGGATGAATTCCAATGGTCTGTGGTCAGTGTGGATGACCGTTTCTTTTCCCAAGATGTAGTGTTTCCATTATTTGTAGGCTTGCACAATGGCATAGAGCTCCTTATCATATGTTGGATATTTCTTGACTGTATCAGTGAAAGTTTCACTATGATATGCAATAGGATGGCCATGTTGCATGATGACAGCTCCCATGGCATATTCAGATGCATCTGTCATCAACTCAAAAGGTTGATGCAAATCTGGCAAGGCAAGAATAGGGGCTGAGCAGAGTCTGTTATTCAAATTCTCAAATGCCCTTTGCTGTATTTCACCCCACTGAAAAGTAGCTTTTGCTCCTCCTTTAGTCACTTGGGTTAGTGACCAAGCAACATGTGAAAATCCAAGAACAAACCTGTGGTAGAAATTTGCAAGACCCAAAAAGCTATGAAGCTCTATGAGGGTCCTTGGTGTGGGCCATTCTCGAATAACCTGAATCTTTTCTGGATCAACATGGACCCCTTCTGCATTCACAACATACCTGAGGTACTGAATTGTTGTCATCCCGAATGTGCATTTGTCAAGATTTGCATACAACTTGTGCTCCCGAAGAGTTTGAAGCACCTTACGAACATGTTGCAAATGTTCTTCCCACATTCTACTATAGATGAGTATGTCATCTAAGTAGACAACCACAAATGAGTTGGTGAAGGGTCATAGGATGTAATCCATCATCCTCATGAAGGTTGCAGGTGCATTAGTTAAGCCAAAAGGCATAATCAACCATTCAAAGAGCCCCTCCTTAGATTTGAATGCAATTTTCCAGACATCAGTGGGATTGATGGGAATTTGGTGATAACCAGATTTGAGATCAATTTTGGTGAAGAACTTTGCACCATGGAGCTGGTCCAGCAGGTCATCAATCCTGGGGAGAGGATAGCGATTCTTCACAGAGATTTTATTCAGGGCTCGATAGTCAATACAAAGCCTCCATGTTCCATCTTTCTTCAGTGCCAAGATAATTGGGCTACCACAAGGTGAAGAGCTTGGCTTGATGTGACCCTTTTGGATCAATTCTTGAATCTATCTTTTTATCTCATCATTCTCCAAAACTGATATGCGATACACAAGACTATTAGGCAAAGGTGATCCTGGGATCAAATCGATAGAATGTTTTACCTGGTAATGTAGTGGAACTCCTGTGGGTGACTTGAATAAGTCATCATATTCTCCTGTGATGCGTCCTATCTGCTTTTGTTGTTGTGTTGATTGCGTAGTTAAGACTGCAACATCAGCCTTCATGGATTTATGTGGCTTAACCACCATGAGGACAAATTGCTTTGTTTTCTCCACCAATCTCTTACATTGCTTCGCACTGATCAGGGAGACAGATGTGGGAGGTGGTACCTCTGGTACCCTATAGCGCCATTTTCCAAGGGTGAGGGTAATCCTTCAGGTTTGTGATTCATAGATGCCATGTCGCTCATACATTAATGGCTGACCAAGGAGTACATCACAAACATCTAGATTGACTACATCACACAAGACTTCATCTTGGAATGGTTTTATGGCATATGAAAGAAGACACTGACGGGTGACACGGAGGTCTCTCCCTGGGCTTAACCATCAAATACTATAGGGCTTTGGATGAGGCTTCACAGATAGATTTAGACTTTTCACAACTTTAGCAGAGATTAAATTCTTTTGACTCCCACTATCAAGAATGAAATGTAAAGGCGTACCTTTTACCCATAGTTTGGAGTGGAACAATCTTTCCTTGTCATCTGGTCTTTCCCCACAGTTCTGTGATGAAGCGACAATGGTGTCAGGCTCAGCATCTACAATTTCTTCTTCGTCCTCTTCGACTGTGGGTTGTGTATGAGGCAGAGTAGTGGACGTCGAGTATTGTGACTCAGAAAGCAATGAATTGATGGCTCGACATTCTTCTTTGGAGTGAGTCCCAGTTTTGTGGTAATCACACCATTTTCCAGCCTTCCCTTTCTGGGATTTCTTATCCTAAAACTCCTTTTGCTTCTAATTTGGGCCTCGTGTTTGACCTTCCTTATCACTTTTCCATTTTGAGGGTTGACTCTTCGTATTCTTTTTGCCATTCTTCTATTCAATCTTCATTGCAAATTTGTATGCCTCACCAAGGGTTTCCAAATTAAAGAGTTCCATTTCCCCCCGTATGTACCATTGTAGTCCACCACGATATTTGAGAGTCTTATGTTTCTCACTTTCTTGAATGCCCAACCTTGCAGACAAAGAATGAAAAGTGTTTGTGTAATCTTGAACAGATTGGTCCTTACCTTGGTGAAGTTGCTGCCACTGTATGTAGAGATCATCATAGGCTCCGATGGGATAGTACTCTTCTTTCACTACTTCTACAAAATCATCCCAGGTAGGTTCCGCCTCAAGGCCAATGTCATCTATGTTGAACCTCTTTTTGCACACTTCCCACCAGTTTTTCACAGGCAATGTTGATTTCAAAAGAGCAAAAGTAATCTTTTCTCCATCGGTGAACTTATTTATAGAGAAGTAGGAAGATAGTTGATCTAACCAATTTTATATTGCATCAGTATTGATTTTACCTTCAAATGTAGGAATATCAAAATTTACCTGGACTTTGAAGGGTGTTGGGGCACTGAAAGGTCATTCCCTGGATGAGGAGCCAGGAAGTGGAGCTGCGGAGCCAGGATTTCCCATCGGAAGTGTTTGAAGAATGTGGGAAAATTGTTGCAGCATCTATGCTTGTTGCCATTGGAGGGCCTCATTCACCATTTCCTTAAAAGGATCAGATGTCTCAGTGTCGTCTGCCATTTGAGATCATTTGGAGCGAATAGGTGGAAAATTTGGAAGCTCTGTTGTTTCCCACCCAAGCTTCTTATAGCCTGACCTCGTCCTCGGGATCATACACTCTCAAGACAAACCGCTATGATACCACTGATCCAAAAATCAAAAGCTTTGGTTGATAAATATCACAATAACATAGAAATAACACATTAACAATGAATTCTCTGAGAAGAGATGTAGTATTACTCAAAATCGCAATACAAAAATATGCTTATCTCTAGGAAGAGATGTCTCTCCTCACATTTCGGGTTACCTCTTCTTTTATACACAATTTGAAAGCATGGGGAGGATGTGGAAGGTCACCAATCTTGAGGGAGATGAAATGGAACAACTTCCAATATTTGAAACAATAAATAATTCGAGGAATTACTATTTTTAGAAACTTACTATTTTTAGACAGCACTATTAAAATTGAAATTTGAGGCACTTCCATTGGGTTTTTGGGGGTCAAACTTCATTGAGAAAAGCTCATGCCATTTCACAACGTTCCCCTCATTCTTATCTTCCCAACGGTTCAAACGACGAGTCAATTGGAGCTACGGTGCAAAAGTTATGGCTCCCAGAAGTTCCGTCATCAATTGGGGTGGAACTATCACCTGAATTGTCGCCTAAATTGATGCCTGGATCATTCCTCCCTCCTTGAAAAGCAATGGTCCCCATTGCTTCAATGCTCCCCATCAGGTGTGGTAGTTGTTTCTTGATTTGATTCTCTGTGAGCCACTCACCTTTATGGCTAAGCTGGCCCATTTTGACCACTCGATAAAGCAGAATAGAACATCCTCTGGTTGTCTTCATCAAGGTATCCACAATCTGATCCTCTTCCACTGGAGAAAAACTCTGTGGATCAAGTTCATCAATGTCAAGTTGTTCTGCTACAACTAAAGTGTCTAAGAGAGGTGGATGATATGGCTTGAGGAGCTCCACATTGAATATTGGGTGCAGACCAAGGTAGGCTGGGAGGTTCAACTCAAAAGCATTTTCTCCAACTCTTCTGGTGATGGTGTATGGACCATATCGCAGAGGCCAAATATTTCTATGTGGGCCTGCAAGTCATTCCTTCTAGAGCCGCAACCAGACCTTGTCAGCCATAGTAAAATGGTGTGCAATCCTGTGTTTATCATGGCGTTGCTTGTACTTTTGATTCATCTTCTCCAAGATGTCATGAACTTGTTGCTGGAGGTGTTGCATTTGTTCAATAAAATTTGTAGCTTTTGCTGCCTCGGATCTTCCATGAGGTGTGTATTCCATGGTGGAAAATGGAACTGCTATATCAACTGGTGCCATGGGTTGGAACCCAAAACATACTTGGAATTTACTGTGCTTGGTCGAGCTATGCAGTGCCCGATTGTATCCATGTTGTATGAAAAGAAGTCCCTCATCCCATGTACATGGATGTTTGGAGTGGTACATCTGAATCATGTGAACAATCAAGCGGTTTACCACCTCTGTTTGACCATTAGTCTGTGGATGGAAGGCTGTGGACTTCATCAGCTTAGTATCCATCATCTTCCATAGAGTGGACCAAAAGATGCTTAAAAACCTGCTATCTCGATCTGAGACAATGGACTTGGGAAGACCAAAATGGAGCCAAACATGAATAAAATATAGTTGAGCAATTTCCTCAGCAGATATATTTTTTTTACAAGCAATCATGATAGCTATTTTTGAAAAATGATCAACTACCACAAAAATACAGTCCTTACCATGTTTTGAAGTGGGCAAACCTGATAGAAAATCCATTAAGACGAATTCCCAAGGCCTGGTTGGTTCTGGGAATGGCATGTACAATCCTTGCTTCTTATTTTTCAGCTTGGCTATCGCACATGGGGTGAAAGATTTGAGATATCTTTCCACATCCTTTCGCATATGGGGCTAGTAGAAGTGTTTTTGAAGAACTGCCAATGTTTTCTCAATACCAAAGTGTTCAGTTGTCCTACTGAAGTGTGCTTCCCATATCATCTTTTGTTGCTCTACAACTGGAACACAGATGTGTCCCATATGACAGAGGACATTATCTTGCAAATAGAAATCAAAAACATGTGTACCTTTTTGAAGTGCTTGATATGTAGCAGCAAAGGTAGGATCTGCTTCATACAGGGTACCCCAAGTGGCAGTCTCATGTCCGCACAGGTCCAAAACTGTTGTGAGTGCAGTAATTGGTGGGCAGCTCAGACAATCTGTAGCTGTATTTGAGCTCCCCTTTTTGTGTTTGATTATCAGGTGGAATTGCTGAAGATATGTGGCCCACTTCTGATGCCTCTCATTTCGGAGCTTGCTTTGTGTTTGGATGAATTCCAATGGTCTGTGGTCAGTGTGGATGATCGTTTCTTTTCCCAAGATGTAGTGTTTCCATTGTTTGTAGGCTTGCACAATGGCATAGAGCTCCTTATCATATGTTGGATATTTCCTGACTGTATCAGTGAAAGTTTCACTGTGATATGCAACAGGATGGCCATGTTGCATGATGACAGCTCCCATGGCATATTCAGATGCATCTGTCATCAACTCAAAAGGTTGATGCAAATCTGGCAAGGCAAGAATAGGGGCTGAGCAGAGTCTATTCTTCAAATTCTCAAATGCCCTTTGCTGTATTTCACTCCACTAAAAAGTAGCTTTTGCTCCTCCTTTAGTCACTTGGGTTAGTGACCAAGCAACATGTGAAAATCCAAGAACAAACTTGCGGTAGAAATTTGCAAGACCCAAAAAGCTATGAAGCTCTGTGAGGGTCCTTGGTGTGGTCCATTCTCAAATAACCTGAATCTTTTCTGGATCAACATGGACCCCTTCTGCATTCACAACATACCTGAGGTACTGAATTGTTGTCATCCCGAATGTGCATTTGTCAAGATTTGCATAAAACTTTTGCTCTCAAAGATTTTGAAGCACCTTATGAACATGTTGCAAATGTTCTTCCCACATTCTGCTATAGATGAGTATGTCATCTAAGTAGAACACCAAAAATGAGTTGGTGAAGGGTCATAGGATGTCATCCATCATCCTCATAAAGGTTGCAGGTGCATTAGTTAAGCCAAAAGGCATAACCAACCATTCAAAGAGCCCCTCCTTAGATTTGAATGCAGTTTTCCAGACATCAGTGGGATCGATGGGAATTTGGTGATAACCAGATTTGAGATCAATTTTGGTGAATAACTTCGCACCACGGAGCTGGTCCATCAGGTCATCAATCCTGGGGAGAGGATAGCGATTCTTCACAGAGATTTTATTCAGGGCTTGATAGTCAATACAAAGCCTCCATGTTCCATCTTTCTTCGGTGCCAAGACAATTGGGCTACCACAAGGTGAAGAGCTTGGCCTGATGTGACCCTTTTAGATCAATTCTTGAATCTATCTTTTTATCTCATCATTCTCCAAAATTGATCTGCGATACACAGGACTGTTAGGCAAAGGTGATCCTGGGATCAAATCGATAGAATGTTTTACCTGGAAATGTAGTGGAACTCCTGTGGGTGACTTGAATAAGTCATCATATTCTCTTGTGATGCGTCCTATCTGCTTTTGTTGTTGTGTTGATTGCGTAGTCAGGACTACAACATCGGCCTTCATGTATTTTTGTGGCTTGACCACCATGAGGACAAAATGCTTTGTTTTCTCCACCAATCTCTTACATTGCTTCACACTGATCAGGGAGGCAAATGTGGGAGGTGGTACCTCTGGTACCCTATAGCATTATTTTCCAAGGGTGAGGGTAATCCTTCAGGTTCGTGATTCATAGATGCCATGTCGCTCATACATGAATGGCTGACCAAGGAGTACATCACAAACATCTAGATTGACTACATCACACAAGACTTCATCTTGGAATGGTTTTATGGCATATGAAAGAAGACACTGATGGGTGACACGGAGGTCTCTCCCTGGGCTTAACCATCAAATACTATAGGGCTTTGGATGAGGCTTCACAGATAGATTTAGACTTTTCACAACTTTAGCAAAGATTAAATTCTTTTGACTCCCACTATCAAGAATGAAATGTAAAGGCATACCTTTTACCCATAGTTTGGAGTGGAACAATCTTTCCTTGTCATCTGGTCTTTCCCCACATTTCTGTGATGAAGCGATAATGGTGTCAGGCTCAGCATCTACAATTTCTTCTTCGTCCTCTTCGACTGTGGGTTGTGTATGAGGCAGAGTAGTGGACGGCGAGTATTGTGACTCAAAAAGCAATGACTTGATGGCTCGAAATTCTTCTTTGGAGTGAGTCCCAGTTTAGTGGTAATCACACCATTTTCTAGCCTTCCCTTTCTAGGATTTCTTATCCTGAAACTCCTTTTGCTTCCAATTTGGGCCTCGTGTTTGACCTTCCTTATCACTTTTCCATTTTGAGGGTTGACTCTTCGTATTCTTTCTGCCATTCTTCTGTTCAATCTTCACTGCAAATTTGTATGCCTCACCAAGGGTTTCCAAATTGAAGAGTTTCATTTCCCCCGTATGTACCATTGTAGTCCACCACGATATTTGAGAGTCTTATGTTTCTCACTTTCTTGAATGCCCAACCTTGCAGACAAAGAATAAAAAGTGTCTGTGTAATCTTGAACAGATTGGTCCTTACCTTGGCGAAGTTGTTGCCACTGTATGTAGAGATCATCATATGCTCCGAAGGGATAGTACTCTTCTTTCACTGCTTCTACAAAATCATCCCAGGTAGGTTCCACCTCAAGGCCAATGTCATCTATGCTGAACCTCTTTTTGCACACTTTCCACCAGTTTTTCACAGGCAATGTTGATTTCAAAAGAGCAAAAGTAATCTTTTCTCCATCGGTGAACTTATTTATAGAGAAGTAGGAAAATAGTTGATCTAACCAATTTTCTACTGCATCAGCATTGATTTTACCTTCAAATGTAGGAATATCAAAATTTACGTGGAATTTGAAGGGTGTTGGGGCACTGAAAGGTCGTTCCCTGGATGAGGAGCCAGGAAGTGGAGCCACGGAGCCAGGATTTCCCATCTGAAGTGTTTGAAGAATTTGGGCAAATTATTGCAGCATCTGTGCTTGTTGCCATTGGAGGGCCTCATTCACCATTTCCTTAAAAAGATTAGATGTCTCAGTGTCGTTTGCCATTTGAGGTCGTTTGGAGCGAACAGGTGGAAAATTTGGAAGCTCTGTTGTTTCCCACCCAAGCTTCTTATAGCCTGACCTCATCCTCGGGATCATACACTCTCAAGACAAACCGTTCTGATACCACTGATCCAAAACTCAAAATTTTTGGTTGATAAATATCACAATAACATAGAAATACCACAGTAACAATGAATTCTCTGAGAAGAGATGTAGTATTACTCAAAATCGCAATACAAAAATATGCTTATCTCTGGGAAGAGATGTCTCTCCTCACATTTTGGGTTACCTCTTCTTTTATACACAATTTGAAAGCATGGGGAGGATGTGGAAGGTCACCAATCTTGAGAGAGATGAAGTGGAATGACTTCCAATATTTAAAACAATACATAATTCGAGGAATTACTATTTTTAGAAACTTACTATTTTTAGACAGCACTATTAAAATTAAAATTTAAGGCACTTTCATTGGGTTTTCAGGGGTCAAACTTCATCGATCAAAGCTCATGCCATTTCACGACGTTCCCCTCATTCTTAGCTTTCCAACGGTTCAAACGGCGAGTCAATTGGAGCTACGGTGCAAAAGTTATGGCTGCCGGAAGTTCCGTCATCAATTGGGGTGGAACTGTCACCCGAATTGTCGCCTAAATTGATGCCTGGATCAAAATTTTTGCTTATAAGGCATTGAGTCAGCCTTGAGAGGAATGTCATGGCAGATTTCATCAGGTCTAAGAGAATTTAGGTCATCATAAGAATATGCTAAGACATCCATGTATTGACAGAGTAAAGTGGTGAACTTGAATCTTTCTTCAGGGGTGCAACACTTACCAATGTTAACCATCTTGGGATTTTCTTTAGTAGTCAGATTTACTTGATCAAATCTCTGAGAGAAATTTGAATCTATTTGATGTTGTTTGATGAATCTTTAATGCTTGTCAAATAGTTTTTCAATAGAAACTAGGCCTTTGAGAATTTTATTTCCTTTCAGCTATAAGAATTCTTCATTTATGTCTAAACTAGATTTAGAGGTTGATTCATACTTTTGAGGTTCACTGCCTTCAAAACGTAGTTGTTTGAAATTGTCTTTTCATTCCAGGAAGGTAATTATTTGATGATCATCATTGAATACTTGCCAATGATCAGCATTGTCAGGAACACTTGGTCTACAGACTAGCTCAATAGTATACCTGTCTTCTTTGAAATCTGACTGAAGAACTAAAAGAGTTCTTGAAACAACAAGTGCATCAACTCTGTCTTTAGATTCTCTGGGTATGGCAGACATGTTGAAAGCATCAAAGCTTTTAATTTGGTCTCAAACTAGGTTGTGATAGTGGTGTAATCTTTCATTCTTGGTTTGGTATTGATTTATCACTTGACAAACCACTAATTCAGCATCTCCTTTGGCATGAAAAAACTTGATGCCTTTTTATTGAGTAGCCTTCAATCCAAGCAACAAAGATTCATATTCATCTGTATTGTTAGTGTTGCTAAATTATAATTTGTAAGATGAAGGAAACATATCTCCTTAAGGAGATATCAACACAATCCCAGCTCCTGAAGCGGTAGAGGAACAACTACCATCGAATTCCAGAGTCCATACCCCATCAGATACTATTTTTTCTTTAGACTTTCCTTGATTAGAGAGAGAGGGTCCTTCTTCATTTGTATTGCAACCTACTAGTTCTTTTGCTATTCTAGTTGAACTAATTTCTAGGTTGACACTTTTAAGAATTTTATCAGGTGTTTCATGCACTTTATATATAGATAGAAAGTAGTTACCCATACCTGAAGATTCAAAAATAATTTGAGCTTCAAGGGCTGATGTTTGGGTGACCACATATTTTGCCTCCTTTTCAACGAGCAACCTCTTCATTACGCCTTGGACAGGGATCCTTGCCTCAAATAGGTGCATGCTTATTTCTCCTCCCACGTCCTTGCAAAAATTTCGTCCAAGCAAAATGCCATAGGATGTTGAGACGTCAGCCACCAAGATAGTCATCTTGATTCTCTTATCTAGAAAGGCTAGAAATGTAAATTGGGCATCTTTGATTTGCCCCAGCAATGGTATTTGCTTGTTTTCCATGGAGAAACATCTCCCAAATTTCTTAGTCAGTGTGAGGCTAAGAGATTCAACTACTTTAGCAGGCATGACATTGTCAGATGCGCCTGAGTCTATAATATAATTACTTAGCTTGTGACCATTTATTAATAGGGAAACATAAAAAGGTTCTATTTTCTCAAGGGTAGCTGGAAGAGTAATGACAAGATTATTTAGAATGGGCATGTTCTTTGGTGAATTAGGATTTACCTTTTTAGCTTGTTATCTTGTAGGGACGGTTTGGTTCTTGACACATTGGACCAACTTATCCAATTAATCAAGATTGGACTACAAATATTTAAATTTAGATATTTGTATTTTTGTCTTTTTGACATGATCAATTATGTCAAATGGTTGAATTGAGATAAGTACAGAAGAAGGTATTTCAACTTTTTGAGTTTTAGGAGGGATGTGAAGAGGGCTGGTTTTCAAAATTAAAGTCAAAGGTGAAGGTGAAATTGATGTACTTATCTTTTGGGTGATCACCAGATCCTTTGACTAGAAAGGCAGAGTGGCTCCACGCTTAGCAATTGTAATTGCTAGTTGAGGTTGCTCTTATGTCTTCCCTTTATCAGCTTGCTAGACTGATTGGTTCTTGGACCTGGTAAACACTGCATATGATCCATCAAAAGCTTCTCCTTCACTACTGGGTTCATCCTGGTAATTCAAGAAACTAATGTGGGAGTTGCCAGGTAATTCTTCTTAATTTTTTATAAGGAGATCAACATCATTTTCTTGATTCAATTCAGGCTGGAAAGAAAACTCTTATTCTGCTTTAAGATATCCCATTGCTGAATTGGTTGGAGGAGCTTCCAAGGCAAGTTTCCCTTGTGGGGGAGGAAGACGATTTTGTTTTCCTTGATTCCTGGCAATATTGCCCTGATATGACTAATTTGGAAATGTCTTTCTTGGCATATCTCTGTATGAAGGAGCAGAAGACATTCCTTGAGCCATTTGCTTTTTGAGAGCAAGTAACTCATTTGCCAATTTCTACACCATTGGATCTATGGTGCTTGTAGATGAATACTCAAAAGATGATGAAGGTTTGTTTCTATTTAGATCTCTTCTTATCTTCCCTGCTAAGATGAGATCATCTTCTACCTCAGTGGCCAAATGTTGAGCTATAACAAGATCTATTTGACCAACACGTCTCAAAAGAAAACTTACTTCAGGTAATTAAGAATTAATGAAGAAGCATTTGAGATTCTCAGTTATAGGTTGAGCAATTACAAGAATTCTATTTCTTAGTTTGTCAAATTTGGCTATGAAGTCTCTCATTGGTTCATGAGGTTCTTTATTCATCTGTGTAAGTTGAGCCAGAAGTGCATGTGCATCTTTTGTAGGTTTGAATATGGCTTCAAACTTATCTTTAAAGGTATTCCAATCAGTTACTGACTGAGCATGTAGATGATAAAACCAATCTACAACAGCACCTTGTAATGTTTCTACAAATAGCCTGACTACTACATCTTCAAATTCTACTCCAATTACGCCACATGCTATGCTGAAGGCTGCAATGTGTTCATCAGAATGAACTTTCTTATCACCATAGAATTTGGGGAAATTCTTGAACTGCATGGAAGCTCATGTAGAGGTGGAGTAAGATTGAGAGGACCAAAAGCATTACCCTAGGGGCCTTGAATTTCCATTATATGACTATGAAAATGAGGAATAACAAATCTTAGAGGGGTAATTATTGGCAAAGCTTTATCAACAGTAGAAGTGGATACTTCGTCTGGCAATGGAGATTTGACTTTAGTAAGAAGAAAGCTCTTGGTTCGTTGGAGATGAGATGGTGAAGGAAATAGATCAAAATTACTTTGTTGTACAAACTCGAATATAGATTCAACAATACCTTTAGCCCTTTGGCTTCATGTATACCTTGAATCTGCCAGATTGTGAAACAAAAATGGAAAAAAATTGACCTTACTTTAGTTTGAAGCTTGAGGCTTTAAACTGCACATTCTTTCCCAGTTAGCGTGGAGGTGAATGGATACGTTATAACAATAATGGGTAAAAACACAAAAATGGAATGGAGTCTATAATGGATAATAGTAGAGACTGATTTCATCTAAAACTTGAGGTTTCAGAATGCACATAAGTATATCCCTAGCGGAGTCACCAAAAATTATTGGTTGATTATTTTGTCAATCAGCATACTGATAAAAAAATAGGTCTGATCAACCAAAGTAGGAAGATTGGTCATCCAAATGTGTAGGTTTACCACATCAAAAGGGGACTAATCTCTCCTCTCATCAAGGGAAACTTCCCTATATATATATATATATATATATATATATAAACAAAAAATAATACTCAAAGGTAGGATAAACCATCCATCTCTCTTTATTTAGAGATGATGCATGCAAATCAAAGGAAACGTCTTAAGGGAAATTACAAAAATCACTCCTCTTCTTTCAGAAGTACTATTCAGCAAACCACAATAATACTCCTGGTAGTAATTACAAAATATAACCAAGGACGTAGTAACCAACAAATTTAGATGTAGCACAAAGTCTCCACTTGAATTGCCCAAGAGTGAGGTATGAAGGACAATGAGGGCACAAAGTCATCCCAAGGTCCTTTACACAGAAACAAAAAGAAAACACACTAAAGGCAATTATGGGGGCACAAAGTCTCTCCAGAGTTGACTTCAGGACAACTTCTTGACTACTTTCACTAATTTTGCTTGTTGAATTAAAGGAACAGAAAATATATTAAGGAAAAAGACATAAGAACAGTTTTCCCAACAACAAAGATATCACAACACAAAGTCTGAAAATTCACTTGCTTTCTTATTCTAATAACAAAATATGATCAACAATCTGAGCTCAAAGTCTTAGTAATGCCTTCCAATTTAGGCAGAGTTTTGTTTCTAATTGTCAGAGATCCTTTTAACGTTAACAAGAGAGTCCCTTATATAGCCTCTTCAAGACGGACTTGAGAATAGTAACACATCATGTTGCATTGAATTTTGTTAAAAAGATAGGCTGGAATTTAGGGGCATCTACCCATTTGCTTTTCTCAATGTAGAGAAACAAGTCATGCTATTGAAAGTTTGCATCTTTCAATATCCACCTGGTGGTCTACTTCTAGAAACATATTTAATGTGAAAATGTTTTTGATCCTTCCTCTTCATTCCTCCTTTTTTGGTTAATTGAATTGGGTCCTTGATTCAATTTGATGCTCTATTCCTTAGTCGCTTCTTGATGATCTTGGCCTTAAAGCTTTTAAATACATTTGGGTCCATAGATTTAAACATACAAGGATCAATGGCTATTTCATCATCACGACTTTGACATCTGCAGGCACGTCACTTTCCTCAGCAATTCCTTCAGCTTTGTTGTTTGAGTTTTCTCAGAGGGGACCTGCCCTTCAGGCCTTGAGAAATGATCTACTTTAGGTCACAAAGAGTCCCTCGCAAGGGTATCTACCCTTTAGGTGGTATTCGGATGGCCTTCGGACTTCTTACTTCCAGCAGGTCGCTAAGTTCTTTGGCTCTTCTTTAAGGCTTTTCAAAATCAATGGCTATTTTATGAACCTTGAAATTGACGTTCACGCACCCATCACTACGTTTGAATTTCCAACAGCTAGTTTTCCATTCTTGACTTTGACATCTTCAGGTGCATCACCCCTTGGGCTTTCTTCAGCTTTCTATTAATTCAACCTTTTTTGCTACTTGCTTCCTTCAAATTTCTTGTTTTACATCCTCTCGAAGGGAAGGTGACCCTTCGGCTTTGCGAAAGTGTCTTTTAATTTGGCAGCCAAGAGTCCCCCACAAGGGCACCTGCCCTTTAGGGTCCTTCGGTGGCATTTTATCTTTGGAGTCCTTCGGAGCTTTCCCATAGACCTTTTTTTGTGGACATTTTCCCACAAATAAAAATTCTGTAAGAATTGTTTCGGCTGGCTTTGTCTTTGGCCTTCATAAATTCTTTCAGGATTTTCTCCCGCAGATTTTCCCAAAATTTTTCAGACTTTTTATCCAAAGGAATTCCTTCGGATAAAAGTCTGAAAGAATTCATTTCTTGCCTTAGTCTTTGCAGGAGTTTCATTTGCAACCTTTCCAAATTCCTTCAGACTTTTTGTCCAAAGGAATTCCTTCAGACTTTTTGTCTGAAGGAATTCCTTTGGACAAAAAGTCTGAAGGAATTATGCCTTTGTCTTTTGATTGCCTTAAACAAAATTTTGAAAGAACTTACCTTTGCGGCTTCCTTCAAAATGACCCTTTTCAAGGGTGCTTTTGTTGACCAAGTGCCCTACGAAAGGGCACTTGTCCTTCAGGAGGCTCTCTTGAACTTTTTCATTGAACCGCTCCTTTGAACCAACCGTTGAACCAAGCTTTGAAACAACTAAGTGAACCAAAGCATTGAACCAATTGAGTGAACCAAAGTGTTGAAAGCTTGCTTCTTTCCTGTAGAGTTCGTAGAAATCAACCTGTGAAGCCCATTGAACTTGGCCTGCAGAGTCCATAGATTTTCTTTTCTTGCAGAGTCTGTAGATTTCTCTTCCTGCAGAGTTCATAGATTCAATCCTATAGAGTCCATAGATTTCTCTTCCTACAGAGTCCGTAGATTCAAGCCTATAGAGTTCGTAGATTTCTCTTCCTGTAGAGTATGTGGATTTCTGAGAAGCTTGAAAAATGAGGAATTTGAATGCCCAGGACAAATTTCAAAAAGGAAGAGACAATTTTGGTTTGTAGGACCAAAATAGTTCAAATGTTGTCTAAAAAATGAGTGATATTTTTGGGGGACAACAGCTATCTCCAGTTGGGAAAATTCTATCAATTGTAAAAAGAATTGAAGGGAGTAGAATCTAAAATCTCCAGTGTCTTCATGTGTACCATTGGGTTATGGAGTCATGTTACCCAAAATTGAAAGGCATCAAAAATGGAAACAAACAAAACAAAATAGAATTAAAAACTATACAAATATACATATATACAGATGTAATGATCTGATACTTCAAGATTTAAAGTGTTTCAGATGCTACCCATTATGAGGTAGAGAAAAGAGTGTACCATCTTGATATTTCAGTAGAAAGCTATTTTCACCATTGTGTTGATGAATTATAAATGGGCCTCTCCAAAGGGAGTCAAACTTTCCATGCATCCCTTTTGATTCTCTCCTTTTGTCTCACAGTAGGAATTGATCCCCAATTTAGATATCATGATTTTTGGCCTTCTGGTCAAAGATTTTATTTATTAGACTTTGATGAGCAACGATTTGATTTACCACCATGGTTCTCTATTCATCTAGTTCAATCAGGCACATGATTCTCTTATCAAGAGAGCTTTCATATGTCTGATCTTCAATTGCCTTTGCCAATTTCAAGGCTGACAATTCTAAGTTAATTGGTATCTCAGCATTAATACCATAAATAAGTTGAAAAGGAGACATACCAATTGCTCTCTTTGGTGTGATTCTGTCTACCCATAGAGCATCAACCAATGCTTTATGTCATGTCCTTTGATTGTCATCTGCTATCTTCTTGATGATAGTTACCAAGTTCTTATTGCTTGATTTAGCTTGTCCATTCACTTGTAGAAAATAATCAGAAGAGTGAGAGAGTGTACTTCCATAATAGAAATAGAATTGTGTAATCTCTTGAGAGGTGAAACAAGCTGCATTGTCAGTAACAATTTTGGTTGGAACTCCAAACCTAGAAATGATATTCTCTTTGAGAAAATTGCATACAACTTCTGAAGTAGCATGCTTAGTTGGGATTGCTTCTACCCACTTGGTGAAATAGTCAGTTGTTGTAATGACATAATCATGTCCAGCACTTGAAGATGGGTTTATAGTCCCAATAAAATCAATTCCCAATTGCTGTAAAGGTTCTTCTATGATCACTGGCTTGAGAGGTAGGGTAGCTAACTTGGGTCTTCCAACAAATTGCTGACAAAGTTCACATTTTCTCACCCACTTATATGCATCTTGGAAAAGAGTTGGCCAGTAATACCTGGCTTGCAAAATCTTGTGAGCAGTTACAAGAGTAGAAAAATGTCCTCCATAGGCTAGATTTTGAAAGGATTTTAAAAATTGGCTTTGTTTCTCTTTGTCTACACAGCGAAGGAATACTCCATCTATGCTTCTCTTATACAAGCCGTTGTCCCAAAGGACAAAATTGGTAGCTTTAAACTTGATAGTCCTCATTTTTTTATAAGACAAATGAGTAGAACATTCACCATAAGTAATAAAATAATCAATATCTGAATACCACTCATTGGTAGTGGAGACAAAAAGAACTGTTGGTGTATCTTCTACTTCAGCTTCTACATGCTATGTATCTTCTGGCTCATTGTCAACAATTAATTGGCATAGACTTTTTTCCCTAACCAACTTTGTTGGCTTGATGTCTAAATCAAACTCTTGGATCTTTGTAATCTAATTGCCTCTTTTTGTGCCAAATTTTCTGAGTTAATATGGACTTGTATGTAGTGTCAGGAACTAAGGCAGTAGTGTGTGAATTCAGGATATAGAAGCAGAAATATTTGACTGCTTTCACCAATGCATAAGCATGCTTCTCTACATTTGAATACTTCATCTCATGGGTTTTGAGAGGGCAACTCATGAAATAAATAGGAGATTCCATACCTTCCTTGTCTTGTTGAACAAGAATTGCTGAAAGCATGTGTTCAAAAGCATAGCTGTATATGATGAAATCTTTATTGTAATCTAGACAAACCAAGTTAGGGGAGTGAGCAATGGTAGTCTTGATAACCTGAAATGTTGACTTGCCTTCTTTAGTCCAGCTGAAGGTGGTCTTCCCTTTCATCATGTTCATGATGTGTCTAGTCTTCTCAGCAAATTTAGGGATGAACCTCCGTAAGAAATTCACCTTTCTGAAGAAAAAGTGAACACCATTTTTACTTGTAGGCAAATTAAGTTCTTGAATAGACTTGACTCTATCTAAGTCAATCTTTATGCCTTCCTTAGACACAATGTGTCTGAAGAGTTTCCCCTTTATTACTCCAAAAATAGACTTCTTAGGATTCAAGGAAATACCATTCTGGCGGTAGCGCTCCAACACTCATTATAAGTGGATTACATGATCAGAACGGTGCTTTGAAAAGATGGTTAAGTCATCAAGGTATACCACTATGAATTTACCTATCTCATCTTTGAAAGCCAGGTCCATCGCTCTCTAAAAGGTGGCACCAACATTTATCAAGCCAAAAGGCATCCTTCTATATGCAAATGTACCCCAAAGTGTGATGAATACAGTCTTTTGTTGGTCTGCTTCACCAACTTCAACTTGATTATATCCTGAGAAGCCATCTAGCATTGATAATATCTCTGAACCTATCACTATTTGAAGCACTTGATTCATAATTGGCAAAAGGTAATTATCTTTCAAAGATGCCTAATTTAGATTCCTAAAATCTACATAAATGCAAATTTTTCCACTCTTTTTCCTTACAGGAGCTATGTTTGAAATCCATGTGGAATAATGGATTGCGAAGATGATTCTAGCATTTAACATTTTTTTGTATCTCAGATAGAATAGTACCTAATATTTTCAGATTATACTGTCTAGATTTTTGCTTATACTGCATTGAGTCAGCCTTGAGAGGAATGTCATGGTGGATTTTATCAGGTTTGAGAGACTTCAGGTCATCATAAGAATATGCTAAGACATCTATGTATTGACAGAGTAAAGTGGTGAACTTGAATCTTTCTTTAGGGGTGCAACACTTACCAATGTTAACCGTCTTGGGATTTTCTTTAGTAGTCAGATTTACTTGATCGAATCCCTGAGAGAAACTTGAATCTGTTTATTGTTGTTTGATGAATCTATCATGCTTGTCAAATAGTTTTTCAATAGAAACTAGGCCTTTGGGAATTTTATTTCTTTTCAGCTGTAAAAATTCTTCATTTATGTCTAAACTAGATTTAGAGGCTGATTCATACTTTAGAGGTTCACTGCCTTCAAAACATAGTTGTTTAAAATTGTCTTTTCATTCTAGGAAGGCAATGATTTGATGATCACCATTGAATACTTGCCAATGATCAGCATTGTCAGGAACACTTGGTCTACAGACTAGCTCAATAGTATACCTATCTTCTTTGAAATCTGAGTGAGGAACTAAAATAGTTCTTGAAACAACAAGTGCATCAGCGCTGTCATTAGATTCTCTAGGTATGGCAGAAATGTTGAAAGCATCAAAGCTTTCAATTTGGTCCCAAAATAGGTTGCGATAGTGGCGTAATCTTTCATTCTTGATTTGATATAGATTTCTCAATTGACAAACCACTAATTCAGCATCCCCTTTGGCATGAAGAAACTTGATGCCTTTTTCTTGAGTAGCCTTCAATCCAAGCAACAGAGATTCATATTCAGCTATATTGTTAGTGTTTCTAAATTGTAATTTGTAAGATGAAGGAAACATATCTCTTTAAGTATATATCAACACAATCCTAGCTCTCGAACTGGTAGAGGATCAACTACCATCAAATTCCAGAGTCCATACCCCATCAGATACTAATTTTTCTTTAGACTTTCCTTCATTAGAGAGAGAGGGTCCTTCTTCATTTGTATTGCAACCTACTAGTTCTTTTGCTATTCTAGTTGAACTGATTTTTGGGTTGACACTTTCAAGAATTTTATCAGGTATTTCATGCACTTTGTATGTAGATAGAAAGTAGTTACCCATACTTGAGGATTCAAAAAGAATTTGAGCTTCAGGGGCTGATGTTTGGGTGACCACATATTTTGCCTCCTTTTTAGGGAACAACCTCTTCATTACGCCTTAGACAGGGATCCTTGCCTCAGATAGGTCCATGCTTAGTTCTCCTCCCATGTCCTTTCAAAAATTTCATCCAAGCAAAATGCCATAGGATGTTGAGACGTCAGCCACCAAGATAGTCATCTTGATTCTCTTATCTAGAAAGGCTACAAATGCAAATTGGGTATCTTTGATTTGCCCCAACAATGGTACTTGCTTGTTTTCCATGGAGAAACATCTCTCAAATGTCTTGGTCAGTGTGATGCCAAGAGATTCAACTACTTTAGCAGGCATAACATTGTCAGATGCACTTGAGTCTATAATACAATTACTTAGCTTGTGACCATTTATTAATAGGGAAACATAGAAAGGTTCTATTTTCCCAAGGGCAGTTGGAGGAGTAATGACAAGATTATTTACAATGGGCATGTTCTTTGGTGAATTAAGAGTTACCTTTTTAGCTTCTTGTCTTGTAGGGACGGTTTGGTTCTTGACACATTGGACCAACTTATCCAATTAATCAGGATTGGATTGCAAATATTTAAATTCAGACATTTGTATTTTTGTCTTTTTGACATGATCGATTATGGCAAATGGCTGAATTGAGCTAAGTACAGAAGAAGGTATTTCAACCTTTTGTGTTTTAAGAGTGATGGGAGGAGGGCTAGTTTGTGAAATTGAAGTAAAAGGTGAAGGTGAAATTGATGTACTTGTCTTTTGGGTGATCACCAAATCCTTTGACTGGAAAGGTAGAGTGGCTCCACGCTTAGCAATTGTAATTACTGGTTGAGGTTTCTCTTCTATCTTCCCTTTATTAGCTTGCTGGACTGATTGATTCTTAGACTTGGTAAACACTGCATATGATCCATCAAAATCTTCTCCTTCACTTCTGGGTTCATCCTGGTAATTCAAGAAACTAACGTGGGAGTCACCAGCTGATTCTTCTTGATTTTCTATAAGGAGATCAGTGTCATTTTCTTGATTCAATTCAGGCTAGAAAGAGAACTCTGACTCTACTTCAAGATATCCCATTGCTAAATTGGTTGGAGGAGCTTCCAAGGCAAGTTTTCCTTGTGGGGGAGGAAGATGATTTTTTTGCCCTTGATTCCTGACAACATTTCCTTGATATGATTGATTTGGAAATGTCCTTCTTGGCATATCTCTATATGAAGGAGCATAAGACATTCCTTGAGCCATTTGCTTTTTGAGAGCAAGCAACTCATTTTCCAATTTCTGCACCATTGGATCTGTGGTGCTTGTAGATGAATATTCAAAAGATGATGAAGGTCTATTTCTATTTGGATCTCTTCTTATCTTCCCTACTAAGATGAGATCATCTTCTACCTCAGTGGCCAAATGTTGAGCTGCAGCAAGATCTATTTGACTAGCACGTCTCAAAAGAAAACTTACTTCAGGTAACTGAGAATTAATGAAGAAACATTTGAGATTCTCAGCTGTAGGTCAAGCAATTACAAGAATTTTGTTTCTTAGTTTGTCAAATTTGGCTATGAAGTCTCTCATTAGTTCATGAAGTTCTTTCTTCATCTGTGTAAGTTGAGCCAAAAGTGCATGTGCATCTTCTACAGGTTTGAATCTGGCTTCAAACTTATCTTTGAGGGTATTCTAATCAGTTACTGACCGAGCCTATAGATGATAAAACTAATCTATAGCAGCACCTTGTAATGTTTATAAAAATAGCCTGACTGCTACATCTTCAAATTATACTCCAATTATGCCACAGGCTATGCTGAAGGCTGCAATGTGTTCATCATGATAAACTTTCCCATCACCATAGAATTTGGGGAAATTCTTCCTTGAACTACGTGGAAGCTCATGTAGAGGTGGAGTAAGATTGAGAGGACCAAAAGCATTACCCTAGGGGCCTTGAACTGCCATTATATGACTATGAAAAGGAGGAATAACAAATCTCAGAGGGGTAATTATTGGCAAAGCTTTATCAACAACAGAAGTGGATACTTCATCTGGCAATGGAGATCTAACTTTAGTAGGAGGAAAGCTCTTGGTTCGTTGGAGATGAGATGGTGAAGGAAATAGATCAAAATTACTTTGTTGTACCAACTCGAATACAAGGTCAACAATACCTTTAGCCCTTTGGCTTTGTGTATACCTTGAATCTGCTAGATTGTGAAACAAAAATGAAAAAGAATTGACCTTGCTTTAGTTTGAAGCTTGAGGCTTTAAACTGCACATTCTTTCTTGGTTAGTGTGGAGGTGAATGGATAGGTTATAACAATAATGGGTAAAAACATAGAAATAGAATGGAGTCTATAATGGATAATGGTAGAGATTGATTTCATCTGAAACTTGAGGTTTCAGAATGCACATAAGTATATCCCCAGTGGAGTTGCCAAAAATTATTGGTTGATTATTTTGTCAATCAGCGTACTGATAAACAAAATAGGTCTGATCAGCCAAAGTAGGAAGATTGGTCATCCAAATGTGTAGGGTTACCACATCAAAAGGGGACTAATCTCTCCTCTCATCAAGGGGAGGTTACCTATATATATATATATATATATATATATATATATATATATATATATATATATATATATATATATATATAAACAAAAAATAATACTCAAGGGTAGGATAAACCATCCATCTCTCTTTCTTCAGAGATGATGCGTGCAAATCAAAGGAAAAGTCTCAAGAGAAATGATAAAAATCACTCCTCTTCTTTCATAAGTACTATTCAACAAACCACAAGAATACTCCTAGTAGTAATTGCAAAATGTAACCAAGGATGTAGTAACCAGCAAATTTAGATGTAGCACAAAGTCTCCACTTGAATTGCCCAAGAGTGAGGTACGAAGGACAATGAGCGCACAAAGTCATCCCAAGGTCATTTACATAGAAACAAAAATAAAACACACTAAAGGTAATTATGGGGGCACAAAGTCTCTCCACAGTTGACTTCAGGACAACTTCCTGACTACTTTCACTAATTTTTCTTGTTGAATCAAAGGAACAGAAAATATATTAAGGAAAAAGACATAAGAATAGTTTCCCCAACAACAAAGATATCAAAACACAAAGTCTAAAAAGTCGCTATATTATTCCAATAACAAAATATGATCAACAATCTAAGCTAAAAGTCTTAGTAATGCCTCCCAATTTGGGCAGAGTTTTATTTCTGATTGTCAAAGAGAGATCCTTTTTACACTAACAAGAGAGTCCCTTATATAGCCTCTTCAAGACGGACTTGGGAATAGTAACACATCATGTTGCATTGAATTTTGTTAAGAAGATAAGCTAGAATTTAGGGCATCTACCCATTTACTTTTCTCAATGCAGAGAAACAAGTCATGCTATTGAAAGTTTGCATCTTTCAATATCCATCTAGCGGTCTACTTCTAGAAACATATTTAATGTGCAAATGTTTCTGATCCTTCCTCATCATTCCTCCTTTTTTGGTTAATTGAATCAAGTCCTTGATTTAATTTGATACTATGTTCCTTAGTTTCTTCTTGTTAATCTTGGCCTTAAAGCCTTTGAATGCATTCGGGTCCGTAGATTTAAACCTACAAGGATCAATGGATATTTCATCATTGCGACTTTGACGTCTGCCAGCAGGTCACTTTCCTTGGCAATTCATTCAACTTTGTTGTTTGAGCTTTCTCAGAGGGGACCTGCCCTTCGAGCCTCTAGAAATGATCTACTTTAGGTCAAGAAGAGTCCCCCGTAAGGGTATCTGCCCTTCTGGCGGTCTTCGGATGGCCTTCAAGCTTCTTACTTCCAGTGGGTCGCTAAGTTCTTTGGCTCTTCTTTAAGGCTTTTCAAAATCAATGGCTATTTTACGAATCTTGAAATTGATGTTCACGCACCCATCACTATGTTTGAATTTCCAATGGCTAGTTCACCATTCTTGACTTTGACATCTTCAGGCACGTCACCCCTTGGACTTTCTTCGGCTTTCTCTTAATTTGGCCTTTTTTGCTACTTGCTTCCTTTGGATTTCTTATTTTGCATCCTCCTGAAGGGAAGGTGACCCTTCGGCTTTGTGAAAGTGTCCTTTAATTTGGTAGTCGAGAGTCACCCGTAAGGGCACCTACCCTTTGGGGTCCTTCGGTGGCTTTTTATCTTTGGATTCCTTTAGAGCTTTCTCGCAAACTTTTTTTGCGGACATTTTCTTGCAGACAAAAAGTCCGTAAGAATTGTTTTGGTTGGCTTTGTCTTTGGCCTTTAGAAATTCTTTCAGGCTTTTCTCCCGTGGACTTTCCCAAATTTCTTCAAACTTTTTGTTCGAAGGAATTCCTTCAGACAAAAGTTTGAAAGAATTAGTTTCTCGCCTTGGTCTTTGTAGGAGTTTCATTTGCAGCCTTTCCAAATTCCTTCAAACTTTTTGTCTGAAGGAATTCCTTTGGACAAAAAGTCTGAAGGAATTATGCCTTTGTCTTTCGACTGCCTTAAACAAAATTTTGAAAGAACTTACCTTTGCAGCTTCCTTGAAAATGACCCTTTCGAAGGGTGCTTTTGTCGACCAAGTGCCCTCCACAAGGGCACTTGTCCTTCGGGAGGCTCTCTTGAAATTTTTCATTGAACCGCTCCTTTGAACCAACCATTTAACCAAGCTTTGAAACAAATTTTGAACCAAGCTTTGAACCAACTGTTGGACCAAGCTTTGAACCAACTGAGTGAACTGAAGCATTAAACCAACTGAGTGAACTGAAGTGTCGAAAGCTTGCTTCTTTCCTGTAGAGTCTGTAGAAATCAACTTGTGAAGCCCGTTGAACTTGGCATGCAGAGTCCGTAGATTTTCTTTTCCTGCAGAGTCCATAGATTTCTCTTCCTACAGAGTCTGTAGATTCAAGCCTGCAGAGTCTGTAGATTTCTCTTCCTGTAGAGTTCATAGATTCAAGCCTGCAGAGTTCATAGATTTCTCTTCCTGTAGAGTCTGTAGATTTTTGAGAAGCTTGAAAAATGAGGAATTTGAATGCCCAGGACAAATTTTGAAAAGGGAAGAGACAATTTTGGTCTGGAGGACCAAAATAGTTTAAATGTTGTCCCAAAAATGAGTGATATTTTTGGGGGACAACATAATAAATGCTATGAAATGAGTGAAATCCATTTTTGATTTTTATGTGAAATCTGATTTGGATGTAAGGTGGTACCTCTAAATTAAAAGGACGTAGTATATATAACTAGGGTTTGAAAGAAATAATTTTTAAAATTACTATGATGAATTTTAAAAATTAAATGTGAAATTTTGATTTAAATATGCATGAAAAATCAAAAAAATATTGGAAAAATCAGGAAGGAGTTTTCCCTAGGGTTTTTATGTGCAAATGAAATAAGTCAAGTTTACCAAATGATTTAACTTTTTTGGGAATAATAGAGTCTTAATCCTATTTTAGTTAAGGGTCTAGATTTAATAAATCAATAAAGAATATTATAATAATTATAGTCCTAATTTGTATAATTTATTTGTCTTTTAAACATTTCTAAAAATAGTAATAAATAAGGAGAAATATGACTTAGCTTGAAACTA
This sequence comes from Torreya grandis, assembly GCA_037957365.1. Lineage (NCBI taxonomy): Eukaryota > Viridiplantae > Streptophyta > Pinopsida > Cupressales > Taxaceae > Torreya > Torreya grandis. Next base: position 1,708,827 of record JARHVA010002530.1, on the reverse strand, counting down.
GGCTAAGATGGCTGAAACAGAGCTTGAAAATGGCTATGAAAGAATGGAACATTGTCACAAATCAAAAAATAGATTTTGTTTAATGAAAAGATAGGACCATAAAAAATAGGACACTTCAGGGTCTGGCATTGTCGTCCACTTCTACCCTTGTTATCCAAACTGGTCACAGAGACCTAAATTTTTTTGGGTTTTTGTGTTATGACGTTATGAGCTTGCCTATGAAATCTTGAGTGTTGAATGTCAACATATCTCATTGTAGAGGTGATTTAATCTTCAAACCTAACCCTCCATCATGTTTGATAAAATGAGATTTGAATCACTTGAAAAGGGAGGTGTTAGTGTGTGTAAGATTCAATGAATGTGTGATCCACACCCCTTCTATGGGCACGTTGCCTACATACCAATACTCCAAAGAGGGATAAAACCATATGTAATTCTCCCACCTAATGTGATTTTTGAAATAGTGTGATGCAAATGCAATAATGCCAAATTGAGAGTTCTTGAGGTGGCTAGGGACTGGTATGAGAGTTTGAATATGTTTGCAGCTATGTTGGGTGATTGTATGCAAAGAATAGGAAAGTTTACCTTAGTAGTTTGCTTGTATTATTTCTTGATTTGTAATATTTATCACCTCCCTTTGTAAATGAGCTTTGGATGGGATTTTATAGAGAATAATTGGTCATGGGTTAGATGCATTTGCACTAGGTTGACATAATGAAGAATAAGAATTAGATAAAAATGACCATTTAGGCTCAAAGTACAAATGGATAGAAGCAACAAAAATAGGACACCCTAGGGTATATTTATATAGTCCAAGTATGGTGCTCATGTCTTATAGGTTTGATACCCAGGGGGATAGGATTGGCCTAGAAAATACATCTTGGTTGAGGTGGAATAATCATTCAGAAGGCTCAAGTTGACTGGAAATGAGTGAAAAGGTGTTTGGAAGGTTCGTAAGAGAATAATAAAAGGACATATGGATGGGATGTCACAATCCATACTCAAACCATCAATTTGGATATTTTATATGACTACAAGGATCATTTTTTTGTTTTATGGTTTTGAGATTTCTAACGATGTAGACAAGACAACAAGAAATGACTATAGTGAGATATTAGATGATAAAGTGATCAATATATGTATCCCTATTTAACATTATTTTTATGAAAAAATTTATAATTTTTAAAGTTTTAATATTGTAAAAATAAAAATTAGAATGCAGGAAAATAGGAAATTGGGAAACCCTAGGTCAACTAGGATTTAGAGACAAAAGGTCAAGTTGACCATAATATCTCAAATGATGAGAAAGTAATATAAAATGATTAGCTAAGAAATTTTAGAAACAAAAAAAAGTTTTTTATAAAAATAATAAATAAGATGAACCCATAAAAATATGGAAACAAAAGTACAGTGTATAGCCTATAGGTCTAAATTTACTTAAAATAGTAAAATTCTAAAATCATAAAATCCATACAATATTTCAAAAAAACAAAATAATTTTTTTATTTATATTATAATTATGCAAAATATTTGAGGAATTGGAAAATGATCTAATCTATTATGAATCAAAAATAGGCCAAACAATGTGGAATGCTTCACAAGCAAAACCCTAGAATATTCCTAATAAAGAATAAAAAAATTAGATAAAAAAAGAATTAATTTTGGATATTTAAGAGATAGTTTTAAATATAATATCATTTTTGAGGAAACTCATAAAAGTATTTATAAATAAGTACACCATTCACCTTGTCTATCAATATTTACTAAAAATAGTAATTTGTAAAACTTGAAAAATTAGTACCAAATTTGGGCAAACAAAAAGAGGTTTTTGAGTATACCAATTTGAGTAGAAAATAAATCTAAGTAATTTTAAAATAGATATATTTGGAAGATTAAATGTACCAATCAAGGATGATAAAATTACAAGCATATGCACATGAAACCCTTGTAATCAAATGACTGTAAAACCCTAGGGTAACATTTTAGATTTAAAAATACATCATAGCAAGTTGAAAATATAGGAGGTTGGAAACCCTAAAATAGTCTAGGTTTACATAAAGATATGGGTTCACCAAATGTTGAACCTTAAATTGAGATGAGTCAATATAATATAGAAATGGATATGTACAAGGGTTATAAATAGATCTATAGTAAGCCAATTAATTTACAAACTCAAATAAACAATATTATGAATTTATAATACTAAGATATGATAAAAATGGAAAGTATAGCTATTAATTGATATTAAAATGAATTTAAAATAATAATACTTATTTGGTTTATTGTGTGCATTCAGATCTAGGTTAAAATAGGCTAGAAGTGGACTAGATGTAGATGCTAGAATAGTCATCAGAATCTATAAAACTATATTTTATGGCCTGGACACTTGAATCAGATCTATATGGTTTTATTGATGCTATTATCTGACTTAGATATAAGTGTTTAATACATAATATCAATTCAATTTGAGTACGATCACTTATAACCTTTTGATTTTTCTATCACCTTTCTTCTGGGGTATTCATATATTACACACAAGTTGTCACTTTTTGTCAAATTATCAATCCCTATTATTTTCACCCTTGGAGTGACTGTACGAAAATGGGTTAGTGGTAACATGGTATATAGCTAACCCAAGGACCCCTTTGTCAATAGGAACTATCTACATATCTAATACTCTGAATAGAGCCTCAAACATATGTAGTTTTCCCCTATGTTTTGGATTTTTTATGTATCAAGATGCAACATGCGATAAATAAATACATAGAGTGACCTAACTTGTAACTTAGTAAATATGGATTATGGAGTGATCCTTCATTAATTTAGACTTGTAGATGGGTTGTCCCTATGATTAATATTGAAATAGTAGATAATAGGGAAGCTTTCCTCACTTGAATGCCTGATTGAGTACCTTTGGTAAGTTACCTTATGAGTTGTTAGGTTTGTGCTAGGTGATAAATGAATGAGGGTTGATCTTGTATATATATCAATCCATTTTATAAATATCTCACATTGAATCACTTAGGTTGATTATAGGGACATGTTATAATTGTAAATTATTTGACTTTAGGGCGCTGGATAATTAGTTTAGCATAGGACAATAACATGCACATAGGCATTTAGCTGGGATGCAAGTGTTCAGGTAGTTGAAAAATAGGTACAAGTCCAAAAATTATAGAGGATGATAATAAGTAGGTTGATAGAGTTTTGAGTAGTACAAAAGGCCTAGTCATCAAATTAACATATGGTCAAACTAAGAGATAAGCAATAGGCATAAGAGATAGTGGATGTGAGTTTTTTGATTGCAAGGAGGTCTTAAAATTGAAGGGTACAACCATAATAATTACTTGCCAAGTATACAATACTAAGGTTCTATATGATTCATATTTAGTTCCTACACATGAATTCTTCATAGCTTATTGAACTTCTTCAAATAAAATTGTCATTTTGTGTTGCTTATGTTATCGTTTATTAAACTTGTTATTTATTTTTATCCAAAAATTATAAATGCTACTCTATAAAGTGTGTGCCCTAAGATTATGGAGGAATAAATGTGATAAATTAGGTAAGGGAAGTTGAGTTTCACTTTTTCAATTTCTAATTTTTTGGAAAACTTCTTCAAATTCTTTGTGTGTAGGCATGCATAATAAATTTTTGCTTCTTCTATTTAGGAAATTTTATTCAAAAATCTATTAAGGATTAGCTTTTACATTATGTAAGTTTGAGTATTTACCGAGAGGTAAATAGTAATTAGTTAGTTAGTATTTGGTAATAGTTAGTTATCACAATATTGTTATATAACAATATTATAATAATAGATATGAGTATATATTTGTTGAGATATATTGTTATGATTTATAACAATATATCAAATTTAGTGTTTGTATAATCTGTGAGATTTTGGGTGAGAATTTAATAGAAAGATAATCTCCATAAATATAAGAATGGTTTCCCTATATATATGTAACACTTGAATGTTTTAATATTCATTGAATGTGGAATATTATATTATTAGTGTTTTAAAATAATTGTTTATATTCGACTCAATTATTCATGAATGTCATTGGTTTAATTATTCACATACCTAAACCAGCACTATCATCTGGTATCTGAGCCTCTTTGGTTTTGTGCTTGTTATGGATGGATAGGATGGTAATAGGGGCAATGCCATAGTCTGTACTCTTGCTCCAAGTCTATGTTTTTTTTATGTTTGATTGTATAAGCAACTCTGAGTGTAAGCCATTAACATTTGAATAAAGTGTGGAAATATAAATTATTACTTTTAGTAGGTCCATGTATATTTTCTATCATATTATACACTTGTGCACATTGGTCATTCTAAATAACTCAACTCGATGGCATCGCTTGAGTTTTCTTTTCTCACAACATTTTTTGGTCTGCATCACCTTGGCTCCTTGGCAAGCTATTTCACATGACATGAAAATCTATGATATATAACTATTGAAGATCCATTTTATAAGATAAGGTAAATATATTATGTGTAGTAATTATTTAATATTATAGCATTTAGTATATCAATGATCTATTTTCTTACCTTCCATAGTGGTAAACAACTACATGGTGGCATAGTTCATGCTTAGCTCAAGGCTTCACTTAGCTTGACTAGAACCTACACTTGGAAGAAGCATCATAAATTTAAATCTATGATTCCCACGTCACCATTTATTAAGATATCCACCTTGGTATTCATCCAATACTACCATGTAGAGCTTTGTATTGTTTACTGGTTGGTCAAGTTTCAATTAATTGTCAGTTACTTTGAACATTTATACCAGCTACAGCCACATGTTTTATCCTCCATGTTCTATGTATGTACATGTCACATATCATCAGTCTTAGTAAGTCTATAGGTTTATTTAGTCTTGAGTTATGTATATTTATTTATTTTATTATCAAATCTTCGGTAAATATATAAAGTCTAGTTATTTAGATTTAATCGTAGAGTTAATATGTTTTCTCAAATGGTTAATATGTCTATTTAAAGAAAGTCATTGTAAAAGTTATGTATTTTAGAATTTAATTTAATTTTTACATCAAAATATATTGATTCATTAGTTTTTTTAATTCAAAAGTGTCAGTCCTCTTTTTCAAGTCATCGTAATGTATGTCAAAAGAGTCAAAGTTGAAGTACCCTTCAGTATAATGGATGTAATTTTAGGTAATCCCAACATCCAATTTGTAAGTCATATGTTCAAATTATGAGGGGGTATTTTCATAAAAATGACATGCATATGAGATTCATAACATTAATAAAAATCACATGCATATGAGATTTATTTTGCTTGGTGGTAACCACATAATCAGTTCAAGGGCGAGGCCGCCGTGGCACCTTGCTCAGGGAAAAAATGGAAAAAACCCTAAGCCACAGCGGCACCCTGCTCAGGGAAAATGGGCTCGAAGAGGGGGCTCGCGTCTGCGTGGCCCCCCCAAACCCTAAGTGTCTGTGCCATTTATGTAATGCGAGATCTATTATTGCATGGAACTTTATTTTTGCTTTGGATTTTCGTATTGCGGATGGAACCTGGGCTGGATTTCTAGCCTAAGTTGGATGACCATCCTGATCTGGTTTGTGAAGGAAATAGTGAATGGATGGGGGAAACCCTCACGGGGGAGCCGCATAGGTGCTCATGGAGGCTGCCATGGGGAGCCAAGGCACGTTTTGGCCAATTTCTATGTGCATCTCATCATTGAATGCCATGGGGAGCTGCACAGGGTGTTCATGGAGGCCGCCACAGCTGTTGATAGCAATGTGAGTGCAAAGGTCACAGCCGTTGTAGAAGAAGAGGAGGAGCCTGAGGAGCTAGAAGTGGAGAGGGATCCCAATGGTCCTTCTTATAGCCTAGGCCCTTAGATCTCTAATTGGGATGAGTAGCGCTGTGAATTTAAGGATGTTAGGGCTATAGAAAGTGCATTTTTAGGGTTTGAGGGCATGGTGGAGCATGGCCTTTTTCTCGACTTGGCTACGGCCGTCATTATTGCTGGATCTGACGGTGTCTCTGTCAAATCAAAGAGACTGAGAAACCAAGGTCTTTTGTGGAATTTTATTGTCCCGATCTGCTCAGTTTTGTTTTATAACATCTTTGTGGTTTTAGGGCCCTGTAAAACCTAGTTTTTTGCTACTCTTCAGTAGGTTTCAGGACTGTTGTTCCTGGTGGTTGTTAATGCTTTATCTTTTTTGATTCTGTTAAAGGGTTTTGGGGTCCCTTCAAAACTTGCTTTTACCTTAATCTAAAACATCATAGACTGAGTGAAGTAGCTTCATCTATTAGAGGTTGAAGGATACATGGAGGAAGGAGGTTTCCAAAGCTTCTCATCAGTTACCAATGACGGGGCCCAGAACATTTTGATGACATTTTGTGTGGTGTGTTTTTATAGTTTCCACTATGTATTTTCAAAATAAAAATAAAAGAATATGCATGTTCAAGATTTGTAATTTGTGTGTAATTTCAAACATAATTACCTGATGTAAAAACATTATGAAAAGATAGAAAGAACCAATGTAAGGCAGTTCATGGATCTTGAAAGGGTTTATGGTAGAGATCCATAAATCCGTAGGAGGTGAATAGTGTTTTGGAAATAGTGAAGAGAGTAACTACTATAGAGATCCCATGACTACCTTACTTTTTTATGGAGATGAACCACACTGACACATCCATTGTAGTCACATAAAGTAAATACAAAATGTGTTCCTTACCATAGTAGTGGTCATGTGCAACAAGATTACGTTAGTAGTATGTAGACCTAAGAGTATGTAGTGGCATATAATTCTATTCATCCTATTCATGTCAAGTTTTGTGGTAAACCTATAAAACCATAGGAGGAGTGAGGATCTCTTTATATATAGGTCATGATCCAAATAGGGCAAGCTACGATGGGTGAGCATATTTCAAGTGAGACTGTGAATGTTTTTTACACCATGTAAAAAATATGGGGGGGGGATGTTAGGAATTAGATTTTTTATTATGTAAGTTTAATTATTTATCAAGAATTAAATAATAATTGATTAGTTAGTATTTGGTAATAATTAGTTATCGAAATATTGTTATAAATCAATATTACAATAATAGATAGGAATGTATATTTGTTAAGATATATTATTATGCTTTATAAAAATATATCATATTTAGTATTTGTATAATCTATGAGATTTTGGGTGAGAATTTAATGGAGAGAGAATCTCCATAAATATAGGAATAGTTTTCCTATATATGTAACACCTAAATGTTGTACTATTCAGTGAGTGTGGAATATTATATTATCAGTGTTTTAAAATAATTATTTGTGTTCGGATTGATTATTCACAAATGTCATTGGTTTAATTGTACACAAAATTGAACCAACACTATGAAAAACCTACACATTTAACAAATTACATGTATTTACACATATTTACATGAAAAAAAAATTATTTTTCATTTTTACTAATAATTTTTTTTAATATTATTAAAGGGAAAATTAATTAAAACTCTTTTGTTCATTTATTGATTTTTTTATAAAATGAATTAAACAATGTTTTAAAAACCTCCATGGTACCAAGTGGATGAGGGGGAATGAGAGGCATGATAGTGGAATATAGCTCAGGGAATCAAGTGTTGTAGTAGAGGAACATTCATTACATTAGTAAAGAGAATTATCGTAGTGGGAATTTGAGTTGTAGTAATAACGTGATCATTTAACGTATAATTAGTTGGTGTCATTGGTTGATCACTAAGATGAATTGGCATCGATGTCAACACACAAATTATCATAATTATGTACACAATTATTTTTTACAAACTGATCTTGGTGGGAAATAAAACATTAGTTGTAAGTGATCAATTGCATCAATGAGGTCTCCAAAGGGTGTTTCAAATGACTTATGTGAAAATTTCATTGTAAGTGTGCTAAAATTTTGTGCTTGAAATTTTGAGTACAACAAGAGGGTGGGTCCCATATTAAAATTTATTGTTTCTAGAATGAGATGTTTTTCAACTCAAATAAAAAATATATTTGCACATTCAGTTATCTCTTTCTTATTCACTTGTAAGTGCTAAAGATATTAAAGAATGAGTCTACTATTCGTGAGTTATTTAATTTTCCACTTGGAGTCCATCAATGACATTGGATACTCACATTCAGGGTGTTTTTATAAGAAAATAATGTAAGAAATTACCAAGATAACATACACATCAATATTTGAACATGCAAAGGGAGGAAAAATGTAGATGGTGGAGGAAGTTCTTGATTCCTTGATAATTTTACTAAAGAAGATCTAACAGATAAGTTTCATTCTAAAATTCAAATATATTACTTTGATCCATTAGCCATGTGTTTTATAATTTAATTAGGTATCTACATCAAGTTATTAGTTTAGTGGAATATAATTTTTCCATTATCCATGCGTTGTATAATGCAACTGGGTATCTATATGAAGGTCTTAGTTTAGTGGAATTTAACCATACTTCACTAAATATATGAATGAGTTGGGGTTCATAAATGAGTTGTAATTAATAAATGTATGTAAAATGGGGAAGCATACTTCAATAAATATATGAATTAGATTTTGTCTTATGGAATGCGATTGTAATATATATTTATGTGTCATATTTACAAGTTGCCATGTAACTGTACTGGATGAGGGATGTAAGATACTTCAATAGGATTGTTGACACATATTTTCACAACTATGCATACAATGGATGACATATATTGTTTAATGTCTTATTTATAGCTATAGAATTCATAATCAAAATTAATTAATGATACTTCAATAGGACAATTGACACTTATTTTCAATTGGCCATACACATTTAGTGGATGAGGAATATGCTTGCAATGGATGAAATTTATGAACTTTTTTCTTGGTAGATCTAGACTTCATATTCAAAATGAACTAAAATTATAGTTGTTTTAAGAGTGGGCAGTTACCCACTCTAAACTAAAATGTAGAAGCATACAACAAACATGGTTATTTTTTGATAAAAAATATGAATGAGATGTGGTATCAAAGAATGAAATTATTTCAAGATATGTTTTTGTGTCATATTGGAACCTATTTTTACTTCACAATAATGGATGTCAGTATGTATTTTTGAACTTCTTTCCTAGAATGCACTGATTTTTGGATATATTTTCATATCTTTTTTGCAAGAATCCATGCAGTTATAGTGAATGAGGGATGTAAGATACTTCACTAGGAAAATTGACACATATTTTAAATATGCCTGTAATGGATGACATGTATTTTTAATATTATTTTTTGGTAGCTTTAAATGAAAAATTCAAAATTAATTAAGCATGTGATTATTTTAAGAGTGGGTGGCCATCCACTCTAAATTAAAATGTAGAATCATGCAACAAACATGTGATTTTTTTGACTAAATATATGAATGAGATGGGATTCTCATGGAATACAAAGATTTCATGATATATATTTTTTTCCCATGTGCACTTATTTTCACTTTGCCTGCATGTATGGCATGTGTTCTTGAACTTATTTCCTAGAATGCCATGATTGCAAGATATATTTTCAGGTATTTTTTACAAGAAACCATGTAGATGTAATGTATGAGGGATGTAAGATGCTTAAATAAGATGATTGACACATATTCTCCATATGCATGCAATGGATTACATATATTTTTGAACTTATTTCCTTGTAGCTCTAAACTTTATTTTCAAAATGAATTAAACTTGAAGTTTTTCTAAGAGTGGGTTCCCACCCACTCTAAAGTGAAATGTTTATAGTGGGAAATAAACACATGAATTGTTTGATAAAATATAAGAATTGGATGTGAGTCTCATGGAATGCAATAATTTTAGGATATCTTTGTGTGTCCTATTTTCACTTATATACACTATGCCTACAATGGATGGAATTTGTTGTTGAACTTCTTTCTTGGAATGAAATGATTATATATATATATATATATATATATATATATATATTTCAAGTAGTCATGTGGATGTTTTAGATGAGGGATGTAAGATAATTCAATAGGATGATTGACACATATTTGTAGTATGCCTGCAATAGATGGCATGTATTGTTAAACTTATTTCCTAATAACTCTAAAATTCATATTTAAAATGAAATAAACTTGTGGTTTTTTTAAGAGTAGGTAACTGCCCACTCTAAATGCTTAGAGTGGGTAGATGCCCACTCCAAATTAAAATGTATAAGCATGTAGGTATCACGTGATTTTTTGAATAAATATAAGAATGAGATGTGAGTCTCATGGAATGAAACAATTGCATGATATATTTTTGTGTCTTATGTGCACTTAAATTTTCATGTCATTTTTTTAAGCATCCGTGAAGTTACAGTGTATGATGGATATAAGATAATTCAATAGGATGATTGACACATATTTTTAGTAAGAATTAAATGTATGGAATGTATTTTTGAAATTATTTACTATAGCTATAAATATCATATTCAGAATAAATCAAACCTCAGATTATATTAAGAGTGGGAAGCCACCCTCTCTAAAGTAAAATGTATAGAGTAGGTAGTAAGCCCTTGAAATGTTTGATAAAATATATCAATGATATGTGAGTCTCATGGTATGAAATGAATGCATGATATCTCTTTGTGTCATATTTTCACTATGCCAACAATGGATGGCATGTATTGTTAAACTTATTTCTTAGATTGCAATGATTGCAAACTATATTTGCAGTTGTAGTGAGTGAAGGATGTAATATACTTCAATAGGATGATTGGAAAATATTTTTAGTATGCCTACAATGGATGGAATTTATTTTTGAAATTAGTTTTTGTTATCTCTAAAAGTTATATTCAAAATGAATTAAACATGCACTTGTTTTAAGAGTGGGTGGTCATCCACTCTAAAGTAAAATGTTTACAGTGGGAAGTAAGAACATGAATGAGATGCAAGTCTCATGGAATGAAATGTCTGTAAGATATATTTTTGTATCCTATTTTAAATATTCCTATAATGGATGGCATGTGTTATTTAAATTATTTCTAGGAATTCAAAGATTACATGATATCTTTTTGTGTCCATTTCACAAGCAGACATAAAACTATAGTAGATGTGGAATGCAAGATATTTCAATAGGAATATTATCACATTTTTAAAATATGCCTATAATGGATGGTACATATTGTTTAATTTATTCCCTAGTAGCTCTAAACATAATATTCAAAATAAATCAAACCTGTGATTATTTTAAGAGTGGGTGATAAATTAAAAGGTTTAGAGTAGGTAGTAAATGCATAAATTATTTGATAAAATATATGATTGAGATGCAAGTCTCATGGAATGCAATGATTTTAGGATATAATTTAATATCCTATTTTTCACTTATTTTCACTATGTTTGTAATGGATGGAATGTTTAGTTGAATTTATTTCCTAAAATGTAATAATTGTAAGATATATTTTTAAGATATCATTTGGTGTCCTTTTTTACAAGAAGCCATGTAACTCTAGTGGATGAGGGATGTAAAATACTTCAATAGTATAATTGACATGTATTTTCAATATGTATGTAATAGATGGTATGTATGTTGAACTTCTTTCTTAGTAGCTCTAAACTTCATATTCAAAATTAATTAAACTAGGAGTTGTTTTGAAAGTGGGTGGATGCCCACTATAAAGTAAAATGTAGAAGCATACAATAAACACGTGATTATTTGACTAAATATATGAATGGAATGTGAGTTTCATGGAATGAAATGATTACATGATATATTTTTGTATCATATGTGCACTTATTTTCACTATACCTGCATGGATGGCATGTGTTGAACTTCTTTCATAGACTGCAATAATTATAGGATTTTTTTATGTACTTTTTACAAGCAACCATGCGACTGTAGTATATGAAGGATATAATATACTTTAATATAATGATTTCACACATATTTTTAGTATGTCTATAATGGATGGCATGTATTATTGAACTTATTTCCTATTAGCTCTCAAGTTCATATTCAAAATGAATCAAACATGTGATTATTTTAAAAATGGGTGGCTTCCCACTCTAGATGTTTAGAATGGGTTGCCATCCGTTATAAATGTTTAGAGTGGGTTGTGTCCCACTCCAAATTAAAATGTTTAGAGTAGGTAGTAAACATGTTGATTATTTAAAAATATACATGAATGAGATGAGAGTCACATGAAAGACAATGATTGCAGAATATACTTTTGTGTCTTATTTCACACTTGCACTATACCTGTAATGGATGACATGTTTTGTTGAACTTATTTTTTGGAATTTAATGATTATAGGATTTATTTTCATGTAAGTTTTTCAAGTAGCCATGCATCTATATTGGATGAGGGATTTAAAACATTTCAATAGGATGATTGACACACATTTTTAGTATGCATGCAGTGGATGGCATGTCTTGTTGAGCTTATTTCCTTGTAGCTCTAAACATCACATTTAAAATGAATGAAACATGTTTTTATTTTAAGAGTGGGTGGTCACCCACTCTAAAATAAAATGTTTATAGTGTGCAGAAAGCACGTGATTTTTTTAATAAAATATATAAATGAGATGTGGGTCTCATGGAATGTAATGATTGTAGGATATCATTTTGTGTCTTATGTATACTTATTTACATTATGCCTAAAATATATGGCATTGTTGATGAAATTATTTCTTGTAATGTAATCATTGTTTTCGGTGAGGGATGTAAGATGTTTCAATAGGACAATTGACACATATTTTTGGTATGCTTGTAATGGATGACATGTATTTTTGAACTTATTTCCTAATAGCTCTAAATGTCATATTCAAAATGAATCAAATTTATAGTTATTTTAAGAGTGGGCAATTGCCCACTATGAAGTAAAAGGTAGAAACATGCAGTAAGCACATGAATTATTTGAATAATTATATGAATGAGATGAGGTCTCATGGAATGCAATAAGGATATATATTTGTATCATGTATTTCAGAACAACCATGTAGCTCTAATATATGAGGGATGTAAGATACTTCAATAGGATGATTGACAATCTTTTACACTATTATGCATACAATGGATGACATGTATTGTTTAACAACTATGTTGGTATCTCTAAAATTCATATTCAAAATAAGTTAAACATGTAGTTATGTTTAGAGTCGATGGCCACCTAATTTAATGTAAAATGTAGAAGCATACAATAAAAACTTAAATTGATTAACTAAATATATGAATGAGATGCAGTCTTATGGAATGCAATGATTCTAGGATATATTTTTGTGTCATTTTTTCAAGTAACCATGCAGTTGTAGTGAATAAAGGATGTAAAAAATTCAATAGTATGATTGACACATATGTACAATGTGCCTACAATAGATGGAATGTATTTTTGAACTTATTTATTGATAGCTCTAAACGTCATATTTAAAATGAATTAAACATGTATTTTCTTAAGCGTGGGCAATGACCCTCTCTAAATGTTTAGAGTGGGAAACAAGCACATGAATTGTTTTATAAAATACAATAATGAGAAGTATCATAGAATACAATGATTTTAGGTTATATTTTATATCATACGTGTACTTATTTTCACTAATCTTAAGATGGAGGGAATTTATTGTTGAAATTATTTTCTAGATAATAATGATTATAGGATATTTTTCCATGTCTTTGTGCAACTAGTCATGTAGTTATAGTGGATGAGGGATGTAAGATACTTCAATACGATGATTGACACATATTTTCAGTACTCTTGCAATTGATAACATGTATCATTAAAATTTCATCTTGGTAGCTCTAAACTTCATAGTCAAAATGAATTAAACTTGTGGTTGTTTTAAGAGTGAGTGGCTGCCCACTCTAAATTTTTAGATTAGACAGCCACCCACACTAAATTAAAATGTATAAACATGCAATAATCATGTGAATTGTTTGGCTAAATATATGAATGATATGTGATTTCATGAAATGCAATAAGGATGTATTTTTGTGTCCAAATTTTTAGTCATGCAGTCTAATGGATAAGGGGTGTAAGATAATTCAATAGAATGATTGACACTTATTTACATTATGCAAGGGATAATCCATTCTCAAAGAGAATGAAGTCAATAAGGGTCATTTTTTAAATGGGTGGCTATCATTTTTTAATATAAATATGATTCTTTTATAGACTCAAGATGACAAGAATTAATTTTAGAATGGGCAACCATCCTTCTTAAATGATATAAGAATGTGAAAAATGTTTATTTATTTAATTTTTTTTTATTCAAGAGTTTTCCCCTTATTTTATTGTTATTATAATTAAATTAACAAAGCATTAGAAAATAAATTCTACAAAATATATATTTTTTGGTATTTTGTGAGTTAGATAAAAATAATTAAATTTTGTAACTAAGATAAATAAAACTATTTATATGTTGTAACTAAGACAAATAAAAATAATTAAAATTTTAAATCTTTTCTATATAACATTTATAATATTGCATAAAAAATAAGCTTTTAAATTAATTAATTGGAAAAAAAATGAAAAAAATAATTATTTTTTTCTATATTTGCATATACATATATCATATATATGTTTTAAAATATGTATCATAGTTAAAAAATTAAAATAAATATATATTTTTTTCAAATATAAATAAATGTTAAAATAAAAATAAATAAAAAATATTTGTTCTTTGTGAATAGTGTTTCAAATGTTTACATTCACAAGGCCAAAATTTGTAGATAGTGTTTCAAAAAAACTTTTTAAGTTTTGTAATTAGGTTGAATAAGTGAGAAAACACACATGTAAAATAAAATCATAGATTAACTATTTTCTTTATAATATTTCAATTGGATAAAAAAAACTTTCTAGAATTTCAAGCATAATCAGTTTCAAGAAAAAGGAGCAAAAAATGCAAAGTTTTAATTGTAGAATACAGAACATTCAAATTTTTTAAAAAGTTTCAATTGTAAAAAATAAAAAAAATAGCAATTGTAAAAAAATCTAGCAAACGGAGTACATAAGAAGTGAGCAAATTTTTATCAAAGTATCTTTCTACAAAATACATATACTCATTTATACAATTAAATATTTAAGTTAAAATTCAAGAAAATAAATTATAAATACAAAAAATATTATAGAAATGAGACATAATTATAAAATATATTTACTCAACAATGGAATGGAATGTTTGATTAAAATTGTAACACATTGCCATAAATATAAAAAAATACAAGAAACATGAAATGTAAAAAATTGAAGGCCTGTTTGTATGAATAAGAATTACATGCCTAGAAATAGATGTAGATGTTATAGATATTTTTTATCAAACTATTTCTGAATTTTTCCTATTCATAGCTATTGTTACACCTTCTCCTAATATTTCTTCATTCCTATAATAAATGTCATATTAATTTTTCATGCATGTAAATATGAAATTGTTCTCTATTGAGAGTGACTTTAGATATTATTTTTTATTGAAAATAGTGATATCAATTCCTCCCTTGAAAAAAATCCACGTAATTCATTTTTTTAACAATTAAAATTGGATTGAATGTTGTATTTTTATTCTTTTGTTTGTTTTTCCTTTTGTTACCAAAAAAAGCAAAATACAATGGATTTGATTGTAAAAAAATTATAAATTACCATCCAATAAATATTTTCTACTCAATTATTGACACAAAAAAATTTAAATTTTAAAAATGTCATGTTGAAATTTGTTGCTCAATTCAAAATGTGACATTTTTAAAATTTAAAAATGTTGTATTACTATTTTTTGGTCATTTTAATATTTATCAACAAACAAATCTTAACACATCATTTTAAAAATTTATAAATACCACATTTTCATTTGTTAATGGCATCAAAATTTGATTTGTATTCAAACTACAACATGTTTAAAATTTGAATATGTCATGTAGAATAAAGATTTAATTTAAAAATTCATATTTCAGACATTACAAAACTTCATAATATTAATTTTATAGTGAACAATTATTTTAAATTTAATAATATTTCATAAACTATTCTTGTGAGAAGGTATAATAAGCATTTATTATAATATTAATTATTAACTATTATTACAATTTTTTATAATGTCAAAAAATATATTTTTTGAAAATAAATAAAAATAAATTAGTAATAATTAATTATAATTATTACAAGATTTTATTGCAATAAAAACTTAGTATAATTTATACTACAATATAAAATTTAAAGGATTATTGAAAAGTTATATTATAAATTTTTATATAATATTGACTATAAATTATTACTACAAACATATATTATTAAACATATTTACAATATTACATATATGATATTATTATAAGCTTAAATTATTATTTTTTTAAAATATTATAATTTTAAATAATTAAAATTTGTTACAAACTTATAAGTTTTTATTAAAATATTAAAAAGTGTATTGTCATTAAAATATTATATTTTAAGCATTTATATCAAATGTAATAGTTACATGTAAAGTATTATGACAAATTTATCTTATAAACTTTTATCAAAATATTAAAATGTAAATTGTTATTATATTATTATTTTTTAAGCTTTTATATTAAATATAATAATTATATCTAGAATATTATTTGTTAGTTTAGGTTTTTTATTTTATTTTATAGTTTTTCTTACATATTTATTTGGTTTATTTAAGTGTAATATTGAGGTCACTTAGGTGTAATAATGAGGTCATTAAGTTGTATATGCGCATGTTTAATTTGTAGTTAAATCGATTGGTGTGGATGCACTTGATATTTATCAATCAATGTTGACATCTTACACACAGTGATTATTGTTCATTTAAAAATTATCATGTGTTTACATTGCCAAATATAGGTGGTTTTATACCTCTCCTCTACCTATTTATGTACATATACTCAAATCTATTTTCATCTATTGAATACAACCTATTATTTTGTTCATATTTGGTTCGTATATAAGGCCTCAAAACATTAGGATCACCTAATAATTTGTTTAAAAAAGAGTTTTTTGTAAAAACTCATTTTTACTAGTTTATGGCCTATTCAAGTACTATTCTATACTATTACTTAAATTTCAAAGGAATATAAATTTTTGACAAAATATCATATTTCTAGGTTTTTCTATATAATTATTGGGTTTGATAACATTTTTGGTTATATATACTAGTTTTGAGATAGTTACATATCTACATAACCTTGGTTTACATGCATTGTTGTACTGTGTGTTTCTATGTTGTGAACTACATGAGGGTTTCTATACTCTATCTCTATGACCTTTGTTGATCATTTTATTTTTGTATGTATTGTATGATGGTGGATATTATGTTATACTGCACACTTTATGACCTTTGTTAGTTGTTTTATTGTTATGTGTCTTGCACGATGGTGGATACTATACCATATTACATGGTTTGACTAAGTCAGATATATGTTCCTGTATATAGTATTGCACCTGCATATTGTCTCGTTTACCATGCTAATTTATACCTCTTATACAATTATGTATCATCTATCTATGTAGTTTACCTACATTAGTTGAACCAGTGTGAATTGATCATGTACTTATATTATTTTTTATTTCTATACTTGTAAGGGTTACAAGCTATGGAAGGTGTGCACCTAAGAACAACCTGCATCAACAATCCATGGATCTATCTACAATGACATAATTTTATGTCCATCCACATATGACATGCACTGTGTACTACACTATCAAGTTCAAGTTAGGTGCAGTTAAGTCAAGCCAACCATGGTTAAATATACATAAGCCCGAGAAATATTTTACCCACTTGTGACATCATCTTTGGCATAGTTGGAAGAAAAACCAAATGGTGACATGACCAACTTTCTTAAGTTTAGCTCTTAATCACATAGAGATTTGTCCCATGGTCACAACCAACCCAAAAGAGATAACCATGTTTGGTAGGATTTATTTTGCATATATATAATATATGCAAATAAAAAAAATTAAAATTATCAAATCCTAAATTTTTTTAAAAAAAATAAGAAAACACTTATTGAAATAACTTGTAGAGCATACAAATTTCTATAAGTATCTCTTTTTAAGGTCCCATTTTTTAGAAGTGTGCATTTTTTTTGGCTCTTTGTATTGATGTTATTTTCACATTCTTGTTTTTAAAGTACAAGGTGTTTTCAGTCCTTGTCAAATTATATGTGCATTAAATATAAAGTGTTGATTGTATATGCACTAAAAATTGTCAATTATATATGAACTAAAAAAGTGTCAAACCTATGGAATTTAGGGCTTATTATTGATAGTTTCAGGGGAGTTACTTTGTGCCTTAATTTCTCTATTACATTTATATTTCTAAAAATATATTTCTTTCAAAATACTATGGATTATAAATTTTTCAGCTTTTCACTCCATATACTTATAATGAGTGGAAAACTAAAGTACAAATCTTTTTGAGGAGTAAAGGTTTACACATAATAACTACGGGTATTAAAACTAAATCAAATCTAAAGGCATAAAATATTAATTTTTTTAACCATGTGATGAGATCTATGTTCTATTATGTTTATTTGTATCTCTCGATTTAATCTTTCACATTAAAATTGGAGAATCACCAAATGAGATTTGGACCATTCTATAAAAAATCTTGGGAAGCAAGATATAATTAGGGGTCATGAGATAGAGAATAAGATCATTATTTTGATTCCAATACACTTTGACATAATATAAGACTTCTTCACCAAATTTAAGTCACTTAAGTTGTAGCTAAAATTATGTTTCATAGATCAAAAGGATGAATAATTGATCATTTCAATTCTTGACAAATCAAGTCTTTACTATTATGTTTTTGTCTCTACCTTCCATGCTACTAAGATAGCCCAAGGAGCTACATGAATCATGTCATCCTTAAATTATATTTTCAAAGACCTAACTAAGGTGAAACATAAACATTTTTTAGATGGATACTTTGAATTTATCTTCTCTAATTATGAGTAATGAAAAACATAAGGTTTCTAATAGTAAGGATAAGAAACAAAACAAGAAAGACTACAATAAAAAGAAGTGTTAGAAAAATTATGCTACATCCAAAAAAACAATTAATACTTCCTCTTCTAATGCCAAGCTTAAGATAGATAAGGTCAAATGTGCCTATTACAAAAGAACTAGGCATGATGAACCTAAATGTATGAAGAAATAGATATACCACTTAATAAAAATTATTGAGATAAATAATATAAGTGTCCCTAATTTCATCACACAAAGTTCATCAACTCTAGATTATTTTAAGGCAAAATATAGTCATAAATGGAAAGGTAAGGGCAAGGCCCTTGTTGTAATTACATCTCAACCTTCGACATGGGTTATTTATTATCGTGCTTCACATCACATGGCTTCATCATAATTTTTTTATCATCCTTAAAGTTATATTCTATGCCTTATGTTTTTATAGGTGATGAGACTTATATAGAATTTTTTGGGAGAGGGTCCATTGAAGTGAGTGATGGAGAATTTAAGGATATTCTATGTTTTCCCTCACTATCAAAAAATCTCTTATCTATTTATTAGATCACCCACATTGGATTAGTAAATAGATTTGAGTTTACCCCAGATTATATGGTCATTAGGGAATTAAAAAATAATCCTATAGTGGTAGTTGGAAAATTAAATCACCAATTATAGTTGTTCACTTTCTTGCACTTTGCTCCTGATCACTCTTTTACTACACTACTCACTCACTTAGATGGGGTGAGTAAGTTATGGCATAAACTATTTGGCTATATTAACTATTTTTATTTGAAGTAACTCATTTGGTATGATATGGTTATAATACTTCATTGAGTCCACTTTTTTTTATGGTGTTTATTAGGGTTTCATACTTGGTAAACATCTTGAAGAGAAGCATGACAAAGGCAAATCATGGAGAGCTAACAATATTTTGGAGCTTGTTCATAGTGATATTTTTAATCCATTTACATAACCTTAATTTAAAATTACTATATATATTATTACCTTCATTGATGAATTTTCAACGTATACTTGGGTGTACTTTCTCAAGCATAAGTCTTTATTTTTTTATTTATTTTTCATGACTTCAAGGCTCTTATGGAGACATAGTCTAGGAAAACCATCAAGTTTTTATGTGCAAACAAAGGTGAAGAGTATGTCAACCATCATTTTGAGTATTTATACACTTTATAAAGGATTTATTTATAAATTATTATTCCATACAGTCCTCAACAGAATGGTGGAAGAATGTAAGAATAAGTCCTTGAAGGAAATAGAAAACTGTATGATACACTCCAAATCTCTTACACCTCAATACTAGGGAAAGCCATTAATTATGCATGTTACATCTAGAAATTGTGTTATTCATCAAACCTTAAAATGAATCATTTATTTTTAAGATTGGAGTGGTCATAGTGTTTGGATCTCCAATTATGGACCACATACCTAATAATAAACATAAGGCAATGGAACCATAAATTAGGCCTTACATATTTGTTGGGTATATAGATGGTGTTAATATATACATGATTCTTCATCCTACTACATACGATTTGATCATTGAGACTAGTGTTCATTTTTAGGAGGTTCCTTCAGAATCCACACTTGGCATGTTTCCCTCCTCCTTGGACTCACTAGGATTTGATGATAGTTTTGATGATTCAAATCACCTTGAGAAGATTCTGAATGATGATTATTATTCTTCTATTTTATATGTCAATACCAAAGATAGGGATTGATATCCTTATCCTATTCACTTTTTATAGGTTAAGGAATCTCCTCATAACTCTTTGACTTCAATCCCTTTGTGGGCTAGATAAACACTACAAAGTTTAGGTTATTGGGTTAGTGATCCATCAAATACCATGTAGACACACTCGGAGTTTTAGTGTGTTATAAATATCTTCATTTCCACTACCTCTAATCCATAGTCCTTTCATAATTCATATGACACTCCTTAATGGGATACAACCATGCATGAGAAGTATGACTCGTTGACTAGGAAACACACTTGGGATTTAGTTACCTTTCCTAATGGAAGGAAACTTGTTTGATGTAGATGGATATATTGAACAAAATTTGCATCAAATTCATTAGTGGATAATTTTAAAACATGGTTAGTTTTTTAAAAAAAATTCACAAGTTAGTGGTATTGACTATATCAAGACCTTTGCATCAATTATAAAGATAAACTCTATTCAACTCACTCTTATAACTTCTATAGCACATTATTGGGATGTTCATCAGATGGATGTAGAGAGTGTATTTCTTCATGGAGAGATTGGGGAGGAAATATATATAAAATAACCCCAAGGATTTATATAGGATTCTTTATTAGTTTAGTAGACTTCAAAAATTTATCTATGGCCTTGAATAGGCCCCTTGGGCTTGGTATGCTAAGATGGATTCCTTCCTTCTCATTGTTGGGTCCTAATTTAATTTGTTAGGGTTATGGAGTTTAAGCCATAGGTTATTAAAGGGGCTAAGTATAGTAAATTAGGGTATAAATATGTATTAAATATATCCATTGATTTGTAACAAAATTAACCTAGTTTAACCTTTTTTAAAATAGTAATAAATGATGTAAACAAGTACTTATCTTGAAATTGATTGAAATAGGAAATCTAGAGACTATAAACTATGATATGAGTAGATCTAAGTGTCATAGACATGATCTAGGTGTCAAAACCCTTCTTGGATAGCAATACCCTAATGAGATAGTAATACTAATGATGTTAGTGTCCTCATTTTAGCACTAGTTTCCTATGTACAAAACTATTTTGAGCTTCTAAGTATACTTATGTCTGAGTCTGTCAAGCATGTTCCTATACATAGGAGTTCTGATTCCCTATCAAGGACATGTTTTGATTAATTTTATATGTAAACCCTAGACCTCCATATTGTTAGGTCATTTTACTAGAACATGTAACAAAGTGTGATGTTAGTGGGGTAGGTTCGACTTTCTCAGCACCCACTATGATCAGAGTTGCCTACATACCAATAATTTGAGGAGGGATCAAGCTTGATGTAGTTCTACCCACTTAAGTGCTAGTACAAGTGAAAGTGAAGCTAGTATGAATGTCAGTTTGAGTACTTTTGAGTGGATCTTGAGACTATAAATATGAGTATTATGAGCTTGGGTTGATTATAGATGACTATATGTAGAAGTAAATAAGAATATAGATTTATAACATTGATTATGCACAACTTATTTTGAGTTAATTTATGTTATTTTCATCTAATTTCCATCTAGTCAATAATGGGTTAAAAGTCATGTATATATATTATTATAGTGTTTTTGTGGGTCTTAAAAGATGTCTAGGCCAACCCTAGGTGATTTTTAATTTGAAAAGATATATATTGGTCACCAAAAGTGGGAAAAGGGAAATATCATCCAACCTAGGATATTAGGGCCATTGGCACTATTGTCTAGGTGGCAGAACTTGAGGCACTAGGGGCTGGGATGCTAAAGTGAGGGTTTAGGACTACTTTAGAAATGTTGAGGGATGTGTGTGGCCTAAACAAAGGCTAGATAAGTGTATAAATAGGCCATAAGATAGGTCTAGGGATAAGCTAGGTATGGGTGGTCTCAAGTAACACTATTAGCACTCAAGTGTCATTTTTAGATGATTACAAGTTCACTATATGCCTTTATAATTTGAATACTACATTTTATGGTAGATTGACTCAATATTAATTCTAGTTATGTATGTTGATGACCTATTGATCATTGGGGGTTATTTATCCTCCATTATAGTAGTGAAAACTAATTTTCATAATATATTCTCTATGATTGATTGGGTTTGTCACACTAATTCCTTGGTATTGGGATTTCACAGTTTGACTCAAGGATCACCATTGCACAATCCAAGTATGCTCTCGATTGTCTCACATGGTTTCACATGTTTGAATAAAATATAGATCCAACTCTCATTCTTTTAAATTTAAACTTGGGATAGTGTTATTCTTCATTGGTTTATGTTACCTTGTATTGATAGCTTATTGGTAACCTCATATATATAACTCACACTAGCCCTGATATTTCATATGTAGTGGAAATGGTCTCAAGGTTTATGCACACATTGCATGAGATACACTGGAAGGTAGCCAAGTGGATTTTACACTAAATTGATGGTACTTATAGTTTTGGGATTCACTATGGAGCAAACATTGATGTTGGCATGATTGAGTACACAAATTCATACTAGGTTGGTGATATTTAACATCGAAAGTCCACTTCAAGATATAGTTTCTCACTTGGTTCAAGTCTAATTAGTTGGTATAGCAATAAGTAGGATGTTATTGCTTTATCATCTAATGAGACTAAATATAGAGGACATGTTAATGTTTATATTGAGGATATTTAGGGGATTATTACTAATTTTGTTATACAGTTTAGGTGACTCATAGTTATATTCTATGACAATAAGAACACCATCTAGATGTGCAAGAATATTGTCCAAAATTAGTGACTCAAGCATATTTATATTCATAGGCACTTAATTTAGGAGCTTATTCATGGACAAGTCATTGATATCATATTTTTATAGACTACGAAATAGATTGTTGAAATCTTCACCAAACCCTTCACCAAGAGCAAGTAACTTCGTTTGTGAGATCTTCTTGGGGTTCATGTTACTTTAACATCATCTTCTAATGGGATTTATAGTCCTCTATTATTCTTTGTTTAATTCTAGGGGAACTTATCATTATTCTTATGGGGTGATTTTCTATATACTTGGATACCTAATCAAGCCTTATTGCTGAGACCCAATTCTTCAACCCACCCAAGCTACGCTTAAGGAGGTGTTAGTGTAGGTTTTTTTTATTTTTTATAAAAACATATTTAGCTTACTTAGGTTTAATACTGAGGTCACTTATGTATAATAATGATTTCATTAAGTTGCACATGCATATGTCTAATTTATAGTCAAATTGATTGGTGTGGATACACTTGTCATTTACCAACCAATGTTAACATATTTCACATGGTGTTCACTATTCATTTGACAACTATCATGTGTTCACATTTCCAAATGTAGGTGGATTTATGCCTCTCCTCTACCTATTCATGTACCTCTCCTCAAAGCTATTTTCATCGATTATGAATACAAGTTATTATTTTGCTTATGCTTGGTTCCTCTTTTACTAAAAGGTTTTATTTTTTCACATGTTAAGATTATAGTGTGTTTGAATCTCTTCAATTCTCAATCATGGCCCATTATGGCATATTGTGACTCCTTTTAATATTATTAAAATATTAATAATATTATAAACTTTTATTTTTAGTATTAAATATAAACTAATATTTAATTTAAAATAAATAAAACTTAATAAAAGTTTTTCATAAATATTTTATTAATATATTAAATATATATTATAAACTTGAATGTAGTAATAAATTAAAAATATTTAACTTCCTTAGAATTAGGTTCATAATAAAAATTCATTTAAATTTATTCTTAAAACTTACTACAACATTAAATGTAAACTACTATTACAAGCTTATATTATAAAATTTTATTATAATATGTTAAATGAGATAATAAATTATCCATCATCTACCTTGATGAAAATACATTAACTCTAATAATAAATTAGACATAAATACCTACCAAATATCAAAATTGTATTGATTGACAAGTAAGTTCAACCATTTATGTGATTCATTGTAGACATAATGTAATAAGTGTGAATCATCTTATTGAAGTATTTACATCCTTCATCTCTTACAACTACATGATTGGTTCCAAATAAAACACAAAAATATATCCTACAATCAATGAATTCTATAAGCCAAGGTCTCATGAATTCATGTGCCTGTAGTATGCCTCCACATTTGCATATATTTAGTTTAGAGTAGGAAAATGCTGATTCTAAATTTTTTGGGTGAGCAATTACACAATCTAAAAACTACCATAAGATTAAGTCATTTTGAATATGAAGTTTAAATTGGCTAAAAAATTATTTCTATTGCATGCATAGTGAAAATATGTGTCAATCATTCTCCTTAAGTATTTTCAACCTTAAATACATGTGCCTATTGTATGCTTCCATATTTTCATACATTTAATTTATATTGGGAAACCACCCACTCTAATTTACATTTTGTGTAAGCAGTCAATCACTTTTAAAATGACCATAGAGTTGGGTCATTTGAATATGAAATTATAGATATACCAACAAAGTATTCAATTGCATACATAATGAAAATATGTCAATCATCCTATATAATTTTGTATATTTCCTAATTCATATGCTTGTTGTATGGTTCCACATTTACATACATCTAGTTTAGAGTGGGAGGCCACCCACTCTAAACATTTTGAATGAGCAACCACACACTGTAAAAACTACCACATGATTAGGTTATTTTTAATATGAATATTTATATTATTTTGAATATGAATTTTAGATTGGCTAAAATTATTTATATTGAATACATAGTGTAAATATGTGTCAATCATTCTAGTTAATTATTTATAATCCTCAACTCGCATACATTTTTATGTTTCCATATTTGCATACATTTACATAATAGTTTGTGGCGAACCACTCTAAACATTTTTCATGAGTGGCCACCCAATCTAGAAACTACCACATGATTAAGTCATTTTGAAAATGAAATTTAGATCTTCCAACAAAATAGTTCTATTGCATGCATATTGAAAATAAGTGACAATCATCATACTTAAATATTATATCCATCATCCACAATAATTACATGGTTGCTTCCAAATTTAATGTAAAAAATATTTATTTCCATCATGGCATTCCATGGGACTACATTTCATATTTATTTCAAACAATTATTACAATTTGTCAAACAATGCACAATTTCAATTTTGCCTCAAAGATTTTTTTCTTTATGTCTTGGATTTATATTTACAATGGAATAGGTGTATAGCCACTTTGAACATTTTTAATGGGCTCCCATTCACTTGAACATTTTGAATAGGCACCGACCCACTCTAAAAAAATATGCCACCCTTTTATCACAATTGTTACTAATGTAGGATTTAAACCAATGTAGAATATTTTCTCAATATATTTGAAATTTTATTTTATGAATATCTAAATTAAATAGTTAGTTATTTGATCTTTTAAAAAAATGTCTTTTATTTATCCACACATCGTGCATAAATATTTATTTCTAGATGGTTCAATTGAATGGGAGAGATGAAATGAAAAGTGGTTGTGGAAATGTGTTTCTGAGATAACTACCATAATGACTTGTGGTTATTTCATTTACTATAAAGAGCACATCAAACATATGGAATTATATTAAGCACAAAATTTATCAATGATCATTTCATTGTATTTCAAATGGAATATATAAATAACCCAAAATATTTATGTTATATTATTCAAATGGAGGTAGAGGTAGAATTGTATGGAAAAAATGGCATGGTTTGTTCTACAAAACATGAAATGGATTCTTGTTATTCATAAGGTTGGAAAATATAACCTTATATAGATGCTAATAACATTGGTATAGAAAGTAGTTAAAATATTTGCATTGGAGTTGTAATTATATTCAAAAAAATTGATCAAAATAGATTTACTTCATCCATCACCCACCACTTGAATATTTGAATATGAAAAAAGAATTTGGCAAAAGAAAATTTCATGTAAAAATGTGCACTTTTATAAGGTAAAAACTTGCATACCTAGAAAAAGATACTTAAATATCATAGTTCTATAAATTAAAACACTCAACAAGGGAAAATACTTCCTTAAAATAGTCTTAAAAAGAGTTTCAAAGAGTGAGTCTTCAACAACTGAAGAGTTTTAAATTTTTTGTTTAATGAAAAAATATTCCAATTTGGCATTGAATGTTATCACCAGGCACCTTATAAATTTTAGTATCAATCTCTTGATATAGCCAGTGTTATTCAGCTAGTTAACTCAATGTTATGGAACCCAATGACTCTTTATAAGGATTCAATATTGATTTCATTCAAATAAAAATGTTGAAATCATAAATGTAGAGTTTGAGCATGACTTGCAAGATCTTGAGACTCAATTTTACATTATCAATGGATAACATACTATCAAATCTCATAAAACTATCTTGAAAAACCATATGTTTTCATCTATTTAGGATAAAATCAAATATAATTTTGTTTGTATTCTCTCCATGAAATACGTAACATAGCAGATAATCAATATCTACAAATAATAAAACATAGTAAATAATATATGGGTTTGCACAAAATTTATTAACCAACTATACAAAGCACTGGAAACTTGGATCATATAGAAAGGACCCCAACACCCTGGTACTAGCCATGAAAAGGAAGATAATTGGAAGGTATTTTAAATTTTTAATTTAATTAAACTATCATTAAGAAATATATTTTTATATATGTATGATTGAAAAAATAAATATCATGTATTTCCATGTTGTGTTTCAAGCCTTTAAAAAATGTGGTTTAAATATTTTGGAAAAAGCAAAAATAGATAGCATGAATGATAAGCTATTATTTCTCCTCCTTTCAAATAATAAATGGGGAAAATAAGTGATTTGTTTTGTTTTTTACACAAAGGGTTGGCTTACATATTTTTTAAAAGGATTGCAATCTATATTTTAAACCAAATTCCCTTGATAGTTTAACATCTAATTTATTCAAAGGATTAAGGAGTATATATGTAGATGACCTATCCATAGTTTAAAATAAATTTATAAATGGTGAAGTTTAACTAAGAAACACTATTGAACCTTGTGTCAAAGGAAAAACATTAAACACATATTACAAAATAATAAAAGAAGACATAATTGCAAGGGAAAAAATTTTGAACTATTTCAAATCATAAATGCTATAAGACTTAGTTGTGATAGGATGCATTGAATCCAATGTTGTGGAAAATTTTGATATTCATGAATGCCACTTTGGTCAAATTGTTTTAGGAGTTTGGAGATAATAAGATAAAAAACAAAATAAAAACTATTGAAATAGAAAAAGGGAGCCTTAAAAAAAAGAAACAACATTGTCAAAAGATGTAAAGAACCTCCTGGAAATGTATATATCATATTTCATGACTAATATTTAAACAATGGATATTGATACTTATGAGTTCACATGTCAAAGTTATTTTTCATTTTAGTTAAGTATATCTTTGATTGGACTAAAAGAACAACTTATTCCCCTTAGTCTAGAGGTTTTTATTGTTGACTTTTGTAATGTTAGGTTGTTATTATTGAATTTTGTAATGTTTTGACAAACATTACACAATGATATTATAGATTTAATCTACTTCATTGGTTTCATCATGGTGATTTGCATTTGCATATTTCTTATCCCTATGGTTGAAGACAATTTATTTTATAAACATGTTCACATCTACATGGAAAGAACTAAAAACATAAATGAAATCATTTTAGAAGGATGTTACAAAATTATAAATGAATAGGTTGGGTTTTATGGTATATCAATGATTTATGGCATATATTATATTCACACTTCAAATGAAAAAGTTGATAAAGAGGTGTCCAAAGAAATTGACTGGTCACACACAATGATCTAGAGGTCAATTCATAAAAACTTTGAGATCAGACTAAAAACTACACCATCACATAGGGCCAATTGACCTTTGCAATGGTATGTGGAATTTAAAAAATGGATCTCATATGCTTCTTGTGTAGCTGGTCAAATTTCTAGTCAAACTGGTCAAAACAAATCAAATCTAGTCAAACTATAGAAATTGACCATTATGGAATGATTCAAGAATAGTTCTAATGTGTAGATCATCTTGTGAGCTTTTTGGCACAATTTACGATTCATGAAATGGAGTGTATATGCATAAGATATTGCACTCTGAAGTTCCCAATCAATAGGTCAAACTTGGTCAATAAGATGACATGTAAAAAATAAGGACCTATAGGAACGTGACACATGGCAGTCAGTTCATGAAAAAATAATGGGTTTCAATCATTTTTTTTGACAGGGGAACATAGTCATCTTCGACAGGTGTAATGTAATCGGTAAAAAAATTGGGGTTCAGACGGAACATCTTGTTGGATGTCGACAATTAGTGAGTGGTCAACAAGTGATGAGTGGAGACTGGACCACATGGTGGGTCCTCAAGCCACCATGTGGCTTACCACCAATTATTTTCCATAGTCCAATTTTTATTTCCTAAATTTTCCAAACAAACCATATATGTCACCACACACCTTCCACATTACATGCCCAAACATCCACGTTACATTCCAATATCCACGTTCCATCCACCAACATGCCACTTAATATCCATGTGAAACCCAAACACCATTACATACTTACCACATGCCATCACAATCCTCAACATACCCACCAAAAACAATGCCCATGCTAAATACTTTGAATTATAAACCATGATCTACATGGTTAATATATAATCCATGCCCTTACCCACTTTCTGAAGTGGGAATAAAGATACGCATAAGCCACCAAAAAATGTTGAGGAGGGAATTAAACCTGTGACCTATGAGATAAAATTATAAGTGCCAAATCATTACACCTAGGCATCAAAACACTATATAAAGTACACAATATTGTATTTGAATAACAAGTCTCAGTCGAGTAGCTAAGAGCTTGAGGAACAACTAGCACTCTTCCTTGGTTTTGAGGTATCGGGAGGCATTTCTAGACTTTAGAGTAAACTAGAGATTTGTTATAGACTCTGAGCTAGTTCCAATAATATGTTGAGTTTGTGGATATAAGGACATTTTTTGTACTTTTTAATGCCTCAAATTGAAGCCTTGGTAGACTATGTACCATAATAGACCAGTTTGCAGAGATCTCAAGTTTTGAGAGACTTGGAGAGGTTTCCACTTCTCAATGTAAACTAGGGATTTGTCCTAGAATCTAACATAATTTCAAAAGTATGTTAAAATACCTATGATTATTTTTTTAAGACAATTTTATAAGTCCATATTTGAGACTTTTGGCAGAAATCCATAGGATTGTGAGATTGCATTGACAACAGTAAGGTGGAAGGTCTGTTTAAGGTTTTATCAAGGATTTTTTAATCTATGTTTTTGATTTGTATGCAATCTTAGAGTGTCTATTTGAAAATTTTGAGGGTTTTCCATGTGCTTACAATTCATGGAAATAGATCAATTCATACTATAAGTGAACTCAGAGACGTAAGCATTGCCAAACTCCATAATCAACCCTTGTGTAGTGTGATTGGTAATATTTTGCATTGCTCTTTATTAAGTTGATTATTTTCGTAGAATAATTATCATTATATTTAATAATTGCCTACAAAGTACCCAAGGTAAAAATTTTTCACAAAAATTAGTGCCAGTTTATGGATCAGGTTGGTATTAGAGTGGTTCTTGCCTTTTGTGGCTATTGGGACCAGCTTAGCCATGGATTTGTATCTATGGATGCAGTTTCCCACAATACTACTAATATTAGGCTCAATGATACAAATGATTGTGTCACACTGATGGGAGTAGGCACAATAGATAGCAGAACTGAACAACATGGTGGTGAATATGAGTACCCATCAACACACTCAAGATAAATGGATCATTAAACTCCAAAAGAAAGTTCATTCTCTTTTTTATCAGTTAGAAGAAGAGTCAGGATAGAAGAAACACTAGATGATCTAAGTACTTCAACCAATCTAATATGCAGTCATTACTTGAGACATGGATATGTGGCATAACATTTCTAGTTGCAACATCCTAAACATGCACCACAATAGTTCTAGTAGAGGAATATGGGCAGAGGTAAGATTCATACTATCCTAATTACCAATCAACATTCAAAGTCCCTATTTTGATAGAGGGTACCATATGAACCTATAGATATTATCTTATAATCTATGAGAGACTCTAGGAAAAATATTCTAGTTGTTGTAGAGGGATGTGTCATTAGACTTATTTTTTATGGAGACATTGGAATAGTTTATGTGACTACTGACATAGTACATTGATTAGGCTTGCCAATAGTTTCGCAACCACATGATAAAATAGTTGGCATGAGGAATGGTATTATCTGAGGTATGGCAATATGTTATTACACCTTTTGATTTGTAGTTGGGAGACATTTCTCAGACATAGTGACTCTCGATATCATCCCATTGGATATGAATGAGATGGTTCTAGGAAATTTATATCTCTTCTCTCAATAAGCATAATTCATAGATGATAGCATCGAGCTTCACTTGGATCACACTTGGATCATGCAGTTCAATATGGGGTAGGTCTCTAGACCCAGTCATGATGATTCTAGCCAGAATTCAGACTCGTATGTACTAGGAGACCACTAAGAACTTGAAGAAGAGCCACATGATGATCCATATAGTGACTACTAAATGATTTAGACCCACACTAGGATCCTATGGCTGGTAAGGAATCTTTGGTGTATTTTGGGATATCTATTTGTATATACTTATAAAACCAACATAAGTAATGTGTTGGTTAGATGTACGAATAAGACCCATATGGGTAATATTGTGGCATACATCATGTACCATTATAAAAAGATCCATAGGGCATTATTTGTTTATGTATATTTATGCATTATATAATTTTTAGTTTGTTATGTTATGGAAGTCACCTGTAGAGAAATATTGAGTGATAGGTTTATCATACTCAATTTATCTTCTCACATTTTGGGTGGACATTTTCCATTAACAACAGTATATGTAGATTAGAGTATGCTTGTTTTTGTAAGTATTATTTTGCATAAAATAGTTTAACAAAACTAAAGCACTTGGTCCACATGTACTTCTATGAAAACATAAAATAGAAGAAGATATTGATGGGCCTACTGAAAGATCACTAGGCTTATCTATGAAGAGGTTCTTGTGAAACTATGCAAAAAGAAAGTCATCACATCCTAGTAGAGGCTATTGATGGCCGTGGAATAATAGAGGTTTCCAAAAGAAGTGATAAATTGATTGATGTAATTGGGGAACTTGATAGATTGATAAAGACCCATTAGAATTATTGAGAACCAACTAGCATTTTAGAGGATTAGTATAGCTTCCAATTGTCAAGTAGCAATTTTGGAGACCATAGAGTCCACTACAAAGATCTTCATGAGACAATATGAAGAACCAGATCTAGTACCAACTTTTGGTGGACCAAAAGCCTTCTCAGTGGGGAGGATTGATTTAGAGGTTAATTCAAAAAGGTCCTAGATTATATTGAAACCTATACCATTTTGTAGGGCCCATTGAGACCTTTCCAATGGTATACGGAACATGGAAAATGGAGCTCATATGCTCCTTGTGCAATTGGTCAAAGTTCTCATCAAATTAGTTAAAGTAGGTCAAAGTTGGTCAAACTACAGAAACTAACTAGTATGGAATTATTTAAGAATGGTTCCAATATGTATAACATCTTGAGAGACTTTTGGCATAATTTATGGTTCATGAATTGAAGTCCATATGCACAAGATATTGCACACTGAAGTTCTTGATCAATAGGTCAAACTTGGTCAATAGGATGACATGGCAAAAATAACCTATAGGAATGTGACACATGGTAGTCATTTCATGCAAAAATAGTGGGTTTCAATCATTTGTCTTTGATAGTAAAATGTATTCATCTTCAATAGGTGTAATGTAATTGATAAAAAAATTAGGGTTTGGATGGAACATCCAGTTGGACGTCGACAATTGGTGAGTGGTCGACAAGTGACAAGTGGAGGTTAGACCACATGGTGGGTATTAAGTCCACCATGTGGCTTGCCACCAATTATTTTCCATGATCCAATTTTTATTTCTTGAATGTTCCAAATACACCATATATGTCACCACACACCTTCCATGTTACATTCCCAAACATCCACGTTACATTCTAATATCCATGTTCCATCCACCAACATACCACTTAATATCCATGTGAAACCTAAAAACCACCACATGCTTACCATATGCCATCACAATCCTCAACATACCCACTAAAAACAATGCCCATGCTAAATACTTGGCATTATAAACCATGAACTACGTGGTTAATATATAATCCATGCCCTTACCCACTTTCCAATGTGGGAATAAAGATAAGCATAAGCCACCAAAAAATGTTGAGGAGGGAATTGAACCTGTGACCTACGAGATAAAGGATAAGTGCCCAGTCATTGCACCTGGGCATCAAAACACCATATAAAGTGCACAATATTGTATTTGAATAACAAGTCTCAGTTGAGTAGCTAAGACCTTAAGGAGTAACTATCACTCTTCCTCTATTTTGAGGTATCAGGAGGCATTTCCAAACTTCAGAGTAAACTAGAGATTTATTCTAGACTCTAATCTGGTTCTAATCATAGTTTGAGTGTCTAGATATAAAGATATTTATTGTACTTTTTAATGCCTCAAAGTGAAGCCTTAAAGACTATTTATAGGCCATAATAGACCAATTTGTAGAGATTTCAAGTTTTGAGGGACTTGGAGAGGTTTCCACTTCTCGATGTAAACTATGGATTTGTCCTAGACTCTAAGACAATTTCAATAATATGTTGAAATCCCTATGATATATTTTGTAATACCATTTTATAAGTCCATATATGAGACTTTTGGTAGAAATCCATAGGATTGTAAGATTACATTGACAAAGTAAGGTGGAAGGTCTATTCGAGGTTTTATCAGGAATTTTTGAAGCTATGTTTCTAATTTGTATGCAATCTTAGAGTCTCCATTTGACAATTGTGAGGGTTTTTCATGTATGTACAATTCATGAAAATAGATCGGTTTGTACTATAAGTGAACTTGGAGACGTAGGCATTGACAAACTTTGTAATCAACCCCTGTTCAGTGTGATTGGTAATATTTTGCATTACTCTTTATTAATTTGATTATTTTTATGGAATAATTATTGGTATATTTAATAATTACCTACAAAGTATCCAAGGTAATTTTTTTGCACATAAAATAGTGCTAGTTTATGGATCAAGTTGGTATCAGAGTGATTCTTGCCTTTTGTGGCTATTAAGACCAGCT
This sequence comes from Torreya grandis, assembly GCA_037957365.1. Lineage (NCBI taxonomy): Eukaryota > Viridiplantae > Streptophyta > Pinopsida > Cupressales > Taxaceae > Torreya > Torreya grandis. The sequence continues at coordinate 1,674,983 of JARHVA010002530.1, read as the reverse complement.
TAACCATGAATTTATATCTATGGATGTAATTTCCCATAATAATATTGATATTGGGCTCAATGATATAAATGATTATGTCACGCTGATGGGAGTAGGAAAAATAGATAGCAAAATTGAACACCATGGTGGTGAATATGAGTGCCTGTCAGTGCACTCAGGATCAATGGATCATTGAACTCCACAAAAAAGTTGATTCTCTTTATGACCAGTTAGAAGAAGATTCAGGATGGAAGAGACATCATCTAGATGATCCCAGTACTTCAACTAGTCTAATATTCAATCATTACTCGAGATGTGGACATGTGGCAGAACATGGTTGGTTACGACATCTTGAATATGCACCATAGTGGTTTTAGTGGAGGAACATGGGTAGAGGAAATATTCCTACTATCCTAAGTACCAGTTAACATTTAGAATCCCCCATTTGATATATGACACCATGTAGAAGTCTAGATATTATATTATTATTTATGAGAGCCTCCAGGCAAAATATTCTAATTATTACAAAGGGATGTGTCATTAGACTTATTTTTGATGGAGACATCATAATAGGTTATGTGACTACTAACATAGTACATCGATTAAGCTTGCCAATAGTGCCACTATCACATGCTAAAATGGTTGGCATGAAGAATGGTATTATCTGAGGTATGGAAATATGTTGTTGCACCTTGTGATTTGTAGTTGGGAGACATTTCTCAGACACGGTGACTCTCGATATCATCCCATTGGAGATGAATGAGATGGTTCTGAGAAATTTATATCTCTTCTTTTAGCGAGCATCATTTAGAGATGATAGCATAGAGCTTCACTTGAATCACACTTGGATCATGTAATTCAAGATGGGGTAGGTCTCTAGACCCAATCAAAATGATTCTAGCCAGAATTCAGACTCATATGTACCAAGAGATCATTAAGAACTTGAAGATGATCCACATGATGATTCATAGAGTGACTACTAAAAGAGTCATGCCCATACCAAAATCCTATAGTTGGTAAGGAATCTTTGGTGTATTTTGGGTTATCTATTTGTATATACTTATAAAACTAGCATAAATAATGTGCTAGTTAGATGTATGAATAAGACCCATACGAGCAATATTGTGACATACATCATGCACAATTGTAAAATGATCCATAGGGCACCATTTTTATCTGTATATATGCATTATATAAATTTTAGTTTGTTATGCTATGGAAGTCACCTGTAGAGAAATATTGAGTGATAGGTTTATCATACTCAATTTATCTTCTCACATTTTGAGTGGACATTTTCCATTAACAATAGTATATGCAGATTAGAGTATGTTTGTTTCTAAAAGTATTATTTTGCAGAAAATAGTTTATCAAACCTAGAAAGCACTTGGTCCACATGTACTTTCATGAAAACATACAATAGAAGAATATATTGATGGGTATGCTAAAAGATCACTAGGATTATCTGTGAAGAGGTTCTTGTGAAACTATGAAATAGAAGAAGTCATCACATTTTAGTAGAGGCTATTGATGGCCATGCAATAGCAGAGGTTTGCAAAAAAAGTGAGTAATCAATTGATGTAGTTGGGGAACCTGATAGATTAATAAAGACCCATCGAAATTCTTCAGAACTGAATGGCATTTTAGAGGATTAGTATAGCTTCCAATTGTGGAGTAGAAATTTTGGAGACCATAGAGTCCACTATAGAGATCTTCATGAGACAATATGAAGTACCAGATCTAGTACCAGCTTTTGGTAGACCAAAAGCCTTCTTAGTGGGGAGGATTGATTCAAAGGTCAATTCATAAAACATCTTAGATTAGATCAAAATCTACACCATCATTTAGGGCCCATTGAGACCTTTCCAATAGTATGTGGAACATGGAAAATGGAGCTCGTATGCTCCTTGTGCAGATTTTCAAAGTTCTAGTCAAACTAATCAAAGTAGGTCAATGTTGGTCAAACTATAGAAATTGAAAATTATATAATTATTTGAGAATAGTTCCAATTTGTATATCATCTTGATATCTTTCTATCATAATTTACGGTTCGTGAATCAGAGTCTGTATGCATAAGATATTACACACTAAAGTTCTTGATCAATAGGTCAAACTTGGTCAACAAGATGATGTGGTAAAAATAACCTATAGGAACATGACACATGGTAGTTAGTTCATGAAAATATAGTGGGTTTCAATCATTTTTATTTTATAGGTGAATGTAGTTATCTTTGATAGGTGTAACATAATCGATAAAAAAATTGGGGTTTGGATGGAACATCCAATTGGATGTCGATAATTGGTGAGTGGTCGATAAGTGACAAGTGGAGATTAGACCACATGGTGGGTCCTAAAGCCACCACATGGATTTACACCAATTATTTTCCATGTTCCAATTTTTATTTCTCAAATTTTCCAAACAAACCATAAATGTCACCACACACCTTCCACGTTACATGCCCAAACATCCATGTTACATTCCAATATCCATGTTCCATCCAACAACATACCACTTAATATCCACGTGAAACCCAAACACCACCACATAATTACCACATGCCATCACAATCCTCAACATACCCACCAAAAACAATGCCCATGCCAAATACTTAGCATTATAAACCATGAACTATGTGGTTAATATATAATCCATGCCCTTACCCACTTTCCAGTGTGGGAACAAAGATAAGCATAAGCCACCAAAAAATGTTGAGGGAATTAAACCTATGACCTATGGGATAAAAGGATAAGTGCCCAGAGATTACACCTAGGCATAAAAAAACTACATAAAGTTCATAATATTATATTTGAATAACAAATCTCATCTAAGTAGCTAAGAGCTTAAGGAACAACTAGCACTCTTCGTTAGTTTTGAGGTATCGAAAGGCATTTCCAGACTTTAGAGTAAACTAGAAATTTGTTCTATATTCTGAGTTGGTTCCAATCATAGGTTTATTTTTTGGATATAAATACATTTGTTATACTTTTTAACACCTCAAAGTGAAGCCTTAGCAGACTGTGTATAGGCCATAATAGACCAGTTTCCAAAGATCTCAAGTTTTGAGGGACTTGGAGAGGTTTCCACTTCTTGATGTAAACTAGGGATTTGTCTTAGGCTCTGAGACAATTTCAACAGTATGTTAAAATTCCTTTGATGATTTTTGTGAGACCATTTTATCAGTCTATATTTGATACTTTTGGTAGAAATTCATAGGATTGCAAGATTGCATTGACAACAGTAAAGTGGAAGGTTTGTTTGAGGTTTTATCAGAACTTTTTGAAGTTATGTTGCTGATTTGTAATCAATCTTAGAGTGTCCATTTGATAATTTTGAGGGTTGTACATGTACTTATAATTCATGGAAATAGATTGGTTTATACTATAAGTGAACCCAAAGATGTAGGCATTGTCAAACTTTATAATCAACCCTTATTGGTAATATTTTGCATTTCTCTTTAATAAGTTGATTGTTTTTGCAGAATAATTATTGGTATATTTAATAATTACCTACAAAGTATCCAAGGCAAACTTTTTTCATGAAAATTAGTGCTAGTTTATAGATCAAGTTGTTATTAGAGCAGTTATTTCCTTTTGTGGCTATTAAGACCAGCTTAGCCATGGATTTGTATCTATGGATGCAGTTGCCCATAATACTACTGATATTGGGCTCAATGATATAAATGATTATTTCACACTGATGGGAGTAGGCACAATAGATAGCAAAACTAAACACCATGGTGGTGAATATGAGTGCCCATCAATGCACTCAAGATCAACAGATCATTAAACTCTAATAGAAAGTTGATTCTCTTTCTGATCAGTTAGAAGAAGAGTCAGGATGGAAGAAATGTCATCTAGATGATCCTAGTACTTTAGCCAATCTAATATGTAGTCATTACTCAAGACATGGACATGTGGTAGAACATTATTGGTTACAACATTTTAAACATGCATTGCAGTAGTTCCAACAAAGAAACATGGGTAGAGGAAAGATTCATGCTATCCCAAGTACCAGTCAACATTTAGAATCCCCAGTTTGACAAAGAACACCATTTAGACCTCTAGATATTATCTTATGATTTGAGAGAGCCTCCAAGTAGAATATTTCTTTTGTTATAAAGGGATGTGTTGTTAGACTTATTTTTAATGGAGACATCAGAATAGGTTATGTGACCATTGATGTAATACGTCAATTAGGCTTGCCATCAATGCCACTACCACATGTTAAAATAGTTGGCATGAGGAATGGTATTATCTGAGGTATGGAAATATGTTATTACATCTTATGATTTACAGTTGGGAGACATTTCTAAGACACAGTGACTCTCGATATCATCCCATTGGAGATGAATGAGATGGTTCCTGAGAAATTTATCTCTTCTCTCAACAAGCATCATTCAGAGATGATAGCATAGAGCTTTGCTTGGATCACACTTGGATCATGTAATTAAAGATGAGGGAGGTCTTTAGCTCCAGTCATGATGATTCTAGCTAGAATTTAGACTCATATGTACTAGGAGACCATTAAGAACCTGAAGATGAGCTGCATGATGATCTATAGAGTGACTACTAAAGGAGTCAAGCCCACACCAAGATCCTATATCTATTAAGTAATCTTTGGTATATTTTGGGTTATCCATTTTTATATACTTATAAAACCAACATAAATAATCTGCTAGTTAGATGTATGAATAAGACCCATATGGGCAATATTGTGACATACATCATGCACAATTGTAAAATGATCCACAAGGCACTGTTTGTATCTGTATATGTATGCATTATATAATTTGTAGTTTGTTATGTTATGGAAGTCACATGTAGAGAAATATTGAGTGATAGGTTTATCATACTCAATTTATCTTCTCACATCTTGGGTGTACATTTTCCATTAACAATAGTATATGTATATTAGAGTATGCTTGTTTCCATAAGTATTATTTTGTAAAAAATAGTTTATCAAACCTAGAAATCACTTGGTCCACACGTACTTTTGTGAAAACATACAATAGAAGAATATATTGATGGGCATGATAAAAATCACTAGGCTTATTTGTGAAGAGGTTCTTATGAAACTATGCAATAGAGGAAGTCATTGCATCCTAGTAGAGGCTATTTATGGTTGTGCAACAATAGAGGTTTGCAAAATAAGTGATTAGTTGATTGATGCAGTTGGGGAACCTGATAGATTGATAAAGACCGGTTAAAATTCTTTATAACTGACTGGCATTTTAGAGGATCGGTATAGCTTCCAATTGTGAAGTAGCAGTTTTTGAGACTAGAGTCCACTATAGAGATCTTCATGAGACAATATGAAGTACCAGATCTAGTACCAAATTTTGGTGGACCAAAGCCTTCTCAATGGGGAGGATTGATCTAGAGGTCAATTCAAAAAAGGTCCCAGATCATATCAAAACTTGCACCATCACGTAAGGCCCATTGAGACTTTCCAATGGTATACATAATATGGAAAATGGAGCTCATATGCTCCTTGTGCATCTAGTCAAAGTTATAGTCAAAGTAGGTCAAAGTTGGTCAAACTATAAAAATTGACCATTATGGAATGATTTTAGAATAGTTCCAATGCATAAAGCATATCTAGAGATTTTTGGCATAATTTATGGTTCATGAATCAGAGTCTGTATGCGCAAGATATTACACACTAAAGTTCCTAATCAATAGGTCAAACTTGGTCAATAGGATGACATGGCAAAAATAACCTATAAGAATGTGACACATGGTAGTTAGTTCATGAAAAAATAGTGGGTTTCAATCATTTATCTTTGACAGGTGAATGTAGTCATCTTTGATAGGCATAACGTAATTGGTAAAAATTTTGGGGTTTGGATGGAACATCCAGTTGGACATCGACAATTGGTGAGTGATCGATAAGTGACAAGCAGAGATTGGACCACATGGTGGGTCCTAAAGTCACCACATGGATTTCCACCAATTATTTTCCATTGTCTAATTTTTATTTCCTGAATGTTCCAAACAAACCATATATGTCACCACACACCTTCCACATTACATGCCCAAACATCCATGTTACATTCCAATATCCACGTTCCATCCACCAACATGCCACTTAATATCCACATGAAACCCAAACACCACCACATAATTACCACATGCCCTCACAATCCTCAACATACCCACCAAAACAATGCCCATGCCAAATACTTAGCATTATAAACCATGAACTACGTGGTTAATATATAATCCATGCCCTTTCCCACTTTTTAATGTGGGAATAAAGATAAGCATAAGCCACCGAAAATTTTTGAGGATGGAATTAAACTTGTGACCTACAATATAAAAGGATAATTCTTATCCATTACACCTAGTCATCGAAACACTAAATAAAGTGCACAATATTGTATTTGAATAACAAGTCTCAGTCGAGTAGTTAAGAGCTTAAGGAGCAACTAGCACTCTTCCTCAGTTTTGAGGTATCGGGAGGCATTTCTAGACTTTGGAGTAAACTAGAGATTTTTTATAGACTCTAATCTAGTTCTATTCTTAGGTTGAGTGTCTAGATATGAGGACATTTTTTATATGTTTTAATGCTTCAAATTAAAGCCTTGGCAGACTATGTATAGGCCATAATATACTAGTTTGCAGAGATCTCAAGTTTTGAGGGACTTGGAGAGGTTTCCACTTCTCAGTGTAAACTAGGGATTTGTCCTCGACTCCAAGATTATTTCAATAGCATGTTTAAATCCCTATGATAATTTTTTAAGACCATTTTATAAGTTCATATTTTATACTTTGGGTAGAAATCCATAGGATTACGAGATTGCATTGACAAAAATAAGGTGGAGGGTTTGTTTGAGGTTTTACCAAGACTTTTTAAAGCTCTATTGCCAATTTGTATGAAATCTTAGAGTGTCCATATGAAAATTTTGAGGGTTGTCCATGTACTTGCAATTCATGAAAATGGATTAGTTCGTACTATAAGCAAACTCAAAGATGTAGGCATTGTCAAACTCTGTAATCAACTCCTGTGTATTGTGGTTGGTAATATTTTGCATTTCTCTTTGTTAAGTTAATTGTTTTTTTAGAATAATTATCTATATATTTAATAATTTCGTACAAAGTATCCAAGGTAAACTTTTTGCATGAAAATTAGTGCTAGTTTACGGATCACACAAAGCCTTTAGATATTATGCACTTAATAGATAATGTGATTTCATTATCAAAGCACCCATTTAAATTTGAGAGATAAGTACATTTTGTTGAGCATGTGATTATCTAATATAGTAAAACTCATCCCTTATTCTAATTATTTATGGTGATCTAAATATAATGCAAGCAGCTATAAATTTAAAAAGCAACTATTATGCATAATGTAAAAACATTACTACAAATATTTGATGTCAAATCTAAGTGAGTATACTAGTCATCCACACTAAAGGGTAGATTCCTTTTTTAAAATATTCCCCCTCATAAAATTATTTATGTCATATGATTATTTCTATAATTGATAGAGCCATTACAATCAAAGACAACCATAGATGAAAAACTAAATCTAGGCACAAATTCAATTCAAGAAGAAATAAGTGTTTCTATTAAACAACTTGTTGATATGAATAAAGGCCTTGATTATCATTATGAGGTTGTGAAATTAGTGGTGATGGACATAACATTTACGTAAAATTTAACACCATCAATTGCCAATATTGACTGACAATCAGGTACTAAAAACTAGTTACCACTTGATAAACCTTACTTAATTTCCTTTCAATTCATTATTACATCATATAATACATTTATTTCTCTTTTAACCTAAATATTATATTTTATATAGGACCTCCAAAAAAATATTCTTGTTTTGAATTTATATGGATCACCAATACATAATTAAAAAAATAAATAAATAATGAGTGCATTCAATCAAGAGGAATGGTGACCCAATTTTTTACCACTACATTGGTACAATTTCAACTTGAATTTTGGTTTTCATCTAATACAAATATCAATTTATAAAAACTACTACAAAAATACTAATACAAACTAGGTGGAGAAGCATCCTCTATTTTTTTGTGGCATTGAGCATTGTGATTAAAAAAAAACTTGTATGAATAGTTTGGATACAATTTGGAAGGATGCTTAATTTACTTATAACATTACAAGCACTATTATATTTGATCCTATCAAAAAATTTGTTCATGAAGAATATTTTATTGTATCCATAAAATTATCTCTAGAAAATAAATTCAAAAATGACAAATGACTTATGTAAACATTATTCATATAACTAGCTTTAATTGGGAATGAAGAGGATGTGAGAAAATATCTAAATCATCCAAGTCTATTTGTGGATTATTGTGCTCTTAAAAGTAGTGATTACAATTTATGACATGGTACATAAATTAAATTTATAATATTTATATAAATATTTCACAAAAAAATTGACATTGCTTTACTATATATGACTAGAGTGTTAATTAAAAATTGGATATTTTCTCAGTTTTACTTTACTATCTTTACCTATAATGTTAATTACTAATTGGATATTTTCATTTATATGTTTATAAATATTAAATATTTAATTAAAATTATTATGAAATTACTAATGTATTATAATGTTAATTTAAATATGATATTTTCATTTATAATGGTTTAAATTTCTAATGTCATTTGATAACTAGAAAGTTTCATTCATATAGCCAAAATGTTTCATACTTATTCAATTCTATAGCTAGGTTTTTTCATATAAAAACTATGTGGACTAGACACTAGAGAATAGATAAATTGATTACTTTCTTAGGCATTGGACACTAGAGGAAAGATATAGTGATTTTTTCTTTCCCAAGCACTAGTCACGCTTCCCTCAGATAGAATCCTTGCCTGGGTACTAGAGGACAGACAAATTATTTAGGAAAAATTCCTTCCATCCCTACCAATCTCCTCTTCAAGCTTTATATCACATAGATAATGATGAAATTATATTAGATCCTCATGTCATAAATTACATATGTAACATGAGCTTCTCAAATTAGCATGTTTGGTTTATGTTCCTAAAGGACATATGTTGGTTCATGCCCATGAAAACTTGTCTATCAAATGCCCTGGTTTGAAATAACAATGCTAGAGGATAAATTAAATATTACATAATCTCATTCACATAATTTTTAAATGACAATATTAGAAGATGAATTAAATATTATATAATCTCATTTATATTGGTTTAAAATGAAAATGCTAGAGGAGAAATTATAAATTTGAAATGATAATACTATAAGATAAATTAAACATTATATATTTTCATTCCTATTGGTTTGAAATGAAAATTATAGAGGTTAAATTAAATTATATTAATTTGAAATGATAATGTTAGAGGATAAATTAAATTTGAAATGACAGTGTTAGAGGATAAATTAAATTTGAAATGGCAATACTAGAGGATAATTTAAATATTATTTATCTGATTCAAACATTTTAATTGCCAAGTAGAGGTTTATGTTTATATTGGTTTGAATTTTCTAAGGTAAGCTATAAATAGATAGCATGGGGTGTTTAATAAATGAATTATTTGTGATAATTTTTTCAAACTTAATGTATTTATGGAAAATATATTTTCACTATGATTTGTGATAATAATTCAACACTTTTTACATTTGTGGTAATTTGCACAAGCTTATATTTATAGTATGAAAAATAAAATATGTACACAACTATATGTAAACTATAGTCAATCAATTTGATATTGCATTAATTATGATAATTTTGATGTTTAAATTGTCACAAGGGTTTATTTGTCATAAAAATAATTAATTATGACTTGTAATAATAACTCAACACTTATTACATTTGTAAATATTTATGCAAGCTTAAATTTATGGTTTGAAAAAATTAATATGAACATAATTATATGTAAATTATTTTCAATCAATTAAATGTTGCATCAATATATGTATTATAATTTTACAACTTAAATTGTCATAAAGGTTTATTCGTTGTAAATTATTATTAAACATTGTAAAGATATATGTGATAATTTCACCACACTAAATGTTAAATAAATATTTATGATATTTTGAATACACTTATTTTTTTCATAATTTTCCCAAACTAAATGTTGCATAAATATTTGTGATATTTTGTCTACACTTATATTTATCAGATTTTTTTGACACTAAATGTTGCATAAATATCTATGATGATTTCACCACCCTAAATATTATATAGATATTTGTGATATTTTATCATCACTTATTTTTTTAAAAAATTTGTCTACACTAAACATTGCATAGATATGTGTGATAATTTCACCATGCTAATTCTTACATTGACATTTTTGGCTTTTGTCTACACTTATAGGTATTAGGTAATAAAAATAAAAAAAATTGTGAGAAATATGTTACAATTTATCATGTCCAATTTGGAATTAATTACATAAAAATGGAATATTAATTATTACCATGATTTGCAATAAAATATTGTATTAATTCAACAAATTAAATTTTAGAAATCTAATTGTTTAATATTGAATTCCAACAGCATTCAAATTGTAATCCATAAATATGATATCTAATTCCAAAAATATAAATCCAATGATAACAACATTTAATTATAATATTTGGTACTACAAAATCCAATAAAGATAGTTTCAAGTTTTAATTTGGACTAGAATATGTCCATATTTAATAAAATGATGGTTCCACTCCTTATTTGCAAGTGGTGCAAGATCCATTTTTTCCAAATAGACTCTTTCTTAGTTTTGAGTTAGTTGTGTCTTTGACTTCTTCTTATACTTTAGCTTTGGCTTTTGTTTTTGCTTTCTCTTTTGTTCCATACATCATTTGATGGATTTTTAAAGTTGGCCACCTCTCTTAGCCTTTGTTTTATTTTTTATTATTTCACCAATTGAGTAGACCATCTAATTTTTTGGTTCACTCCCTAGCCATGTTGTCTTTTTTCCTTCATTTTTTTGAGGTCAAGGGAGTTTATTATTACTAATATGACATCGGTCTTTTTCATGCCTATCTTTGTACCATCATAAATTATTTAGTCATTGTGTGTATTAGTTACATTCAACATGCATATGTGATGATATAATGTAGTGTATCACTATCAATGTTTATTATTTAATGAATTTCACGTCTAACTATCTTTGGTTTGACCCAACTTTACAAAGACAATGGCTTAAAAAATGATTGCTATGAAAACTACACTACCAAATGAATATAAATTGAAAAATAGTAAATGCATACCACAAAATACTATAAAATAACATGAGAGTAATATAAATTTATATGATAATGTATTCCTCGGTATAAGTGTTTGGAACATGGAGGATATGTTATACAATGTCCTTACCTCAACATGTAACATTGTATATATATGAAAAGAGACCCAAACATTGTTAGTTAAAACATAACCATCAACAACTGAACACTAAACAATCATTTCCAACAATACCTAAATTCAATACAATCATTGTAAATACTAACATAAAAATATACATAAACATAAATTTTTGGCATGCATATAACTGAAAGCCATGATCATATGTTATCCAAAACTAGGAATTTTGAGTAATGTGTTGATTTCTAATTTTCCAAAGAAGGTGATATTTATATTTAGGACCCAATTTCACTCCCATTTTCCTTACCAAAAGTATCCTAACCTTCATCCATTAAATCATTTGTACTTTGAAAGATGGGACATTATATCAAGACACTCTGGTCAGAAGCATGGCCTTTTGTGGAACTTGAACAACTAGCTTAAGTATTGAGGTATTTTTTTACCTTAGCATGTTTATCTTGATCTTACATAGCCTCTTAGAAAATGTGTTTGATAGGATTATAAACTAATATATACTCAATATTTTGGATATAAATTCATTGAAATTCATTATATTGAATACATAGCTGATGATACTAATTATCTAGGCAATCAATGTTTTCATGAAGATATCTTCTTATGTTAGTTGTACATGTTTTGATTTCTTGTGTTAAACATGATGTGTTTAATTATTTATTTTGAGATATGTGTTTCACATGCTATCCCATGTATAAAAATGAAGGAAGAGATTATCCATTCTTACTTACACATTCTAAGTATGAGGACACTTCCACACTATTTTTAATCCTTTGTGTGAGGGTAGTGATAGATTGATGTTTTGAGATTTACCCAACACATGATACTTATTTCCAATCACGTGATATATCTAATAATTTTATAACCTTTATATATTGAATTATTATATCATATTTACTTATCTTATACTTGTTTTCTAAAAATTGTATTCATAATGCACACAATATTAAGCTCATGTTTCAATACTTGGATTTATATAGGACCATTCTTACTTGGCACATATTTTGACCTATAGATAACTTATATAGGGGAAACCTAAATTTTTCCAACCATGCCAAATGCATCATTTCTAATTTAAATTTTATATATTTCAATAGATCATATTTTTAAACACTTTTATGTGCATATTTTGGACTCATATGACTCACATAACACCCTCACATAAATTCTAAGATTTTTAATATTTTCACCAAGATTTCTACTAGAACGAAGGCTATCAATTTGATTTATCCTTTTTTGATTTAAATGTGTCATTTATTTTATAAATACTTATCAACATGCACATGTTATTCACATATTTCAAGGGGAACATATTTATATATCCCAAAAAACATGAGCATGGTTGTTAATTCTAGGACTTTTACAACCTTCAATAGTTGAAATCATGGGATCACTCTCTCTCTTGTTTTGACTATTAGTGCATTATTATTCATATATTAAATCCAATAAGTCTTAAAATTTTAATTTTATTCATGCATCTTCTCCATGTCATGCAAGTAAGTTCATGTATGTTTTAATTTGATGTGTATGTGCACACACACAAAGTGAGGCATTATGTAGACACCTAATTTTACAGTAAAGGTATTTGTAAGTTATATAATTACATGATTTTTATATATTCATATATTTTTTAATTATCATTTATCATTAGGATCTTATTGGCATGATTTTACCTATGTTTTTATTTGTCCTACCATGTTTCCCTATTTTATTTTATTTATCCTCTTTAGATTTCATCCTTCCCCTATTTTCTTGGGTTTTTGGCATGTTTCCTAAGATTATATAATGTATCAGTATAGGGAATCATACTATATTGGTACATTTTTAGCATGTGCTTTCAATCATTTTTTTAGGTCTCACATGCGTCAAATTTCTAATTTATTGATGTTTCCTAGTTTTTGTTTCTTGCTTGCATGCCAATTTGGTCCTAATTTGAATTTGAGTAGTCTATAAATACAAGTGAATTAGTGCATATAGGGCACTAAATGATAATGAATGATCAAGAAAAACACAAATTATATGTTTTAGAGATCTATTGTGAAAAGGTAAGAGAAAAATTCAAGCATTTAGAGTAGAATTGAAGAAATATTTGAAGCATTCATTTGTATAGCAACATATACATTTTACAGCATTCTAAATAATAATAGAAAAGAAACTGTAAAATATAGAGTATTTTTTATAAATATAAAAATGGGAGCACCTACTTCCCTAAGGGTGGATTTCTCTTACCAATCTAACTATAAAAAAAAAGCTATCACACAATGGTGGCTATCTCTTATTTTAAGTTGATATTGCCAAAAGGATACATTATTTATGGGTTTCCCCCTTTTGTATTCGACCAATAGAAACCCTAAGTAACTCAAGGTTAACTCGTTTCTTAACCTTTCACTAAATCTAGGAACCCAAAATATAATATATAAAGGAAATTATAAATTAAATACATAAATATTAGGTACATCATATGGCTTCCCCCTTAAATAGATTTGACCTCAAAGTTATTTAAACTCTAGAAGTGTAAAATTTTAAATTATGTGAATGAAACTCAAGACCTCTACCTACTAAAAGAAATCTTTGACCATTATATGGGGCACATTTTCCAAAAAAAACCCACTCTTCCACCTTTCCCTTCAAATTCTCCATTTTTTTGTTATAGGGCCTTGTTTTCCCTCCCCTTGTTGATTTTCACATGTATTCACGTCATTTCATATTATTTCCTATAAACTCCTTTGTTTCAAAATTTGAATCCTACATACATAGCCTATCCACTTCATCTTCAACATGCGCACATTATTATTTTAAAGTTTCATAGATTCCTCCCTAACAATGCACTATGGATCTAGCACAACTTATCTTCTTCATTAATGATGAAAAATTATGTCTTTCACACTATATGAACTTGTATCCCTATAGGCTCAAGCTCAATAATTTTTTTCAAGTTCTCATTTGTCAATAATCTCCTTGGTATACCCTATAAAACTATCGTTTATTTACATTTTATCTTTATAATCCCTAAAGCATGTTCATGTGCTACATTGATATTATAAGGGTGAGCCATAAAGCTAAAATTCCCCTTCCTCAATAAATTTATCATTTGATTAGAATCAATAGTTTTTATTTACCTTGAAGCAATGATTTGATAGTATAATCATGGTCCCTTGCTTGAATGTCAATAATCACACCTTGATAAGTAGTGGAGTATGTTGCATGTGAGTATATCCATTGAGGCCCTAAAATAAAATTCACATCCATAACACTTAAACCACATAGAATTTATATTTAAGGGCATAATATTAAACTAAAAGTTCCACATTATGGAATAATCCTATGCATTTAATACTTCCTTGTCTTGGAATGTTAAGGCCCAAGTTTTAGAAGTGTCTAAATGATAACTTAACATGTGAACTTGTTTATTATCCATAATATTAAGTGTAATCCTTGGATTGACCATGAAAAAAACTTAAGCTTTTTTTATATGGAAAAAAATTGAATGTGTATATTCAACCCCCAAATTTGACTAGTTATTTTGGCTTTTTAGCATGAAACTAGCATGGTGCAAGAGGAGCATGGTATAGGAAGACCATGGCACAGAACTAACATAGCATAGGAATACCATGGTGTGGAACTAGTGAGGTGCAATAGGGTAAGGGCATAGAAATTATCAATTGAGAAGACCCAATCAAAGGTAGAACATAACTAAGAAGAACCCAAGAGTATAGGACTTGGAATAACAACAAAAGACATGGGGAGTACATGGGAATCAGGAGATGGTTGAGGAGTGATTATAAAGGACCATCCAGACTTTAACCATCATGAGTTTTGTGTTAACCTATAATGAGGAGGACATCTAGTTGAAAATATCTAGCATCGAACAAGAATATAGGGGGCGCAAAGGCCTGAGTTCTTAAGAGAGAAAAATTGAAAGACTGCCATGACTCTTAGTCTACTAATAGTTTATTGGTCAATAACCCTTGTTGTCATTTATTATGTAACTACTTGGTCAAGGAAAAATAAATATAAATACCCCTGTGTGGAATCATTTAAGGTGACTGATGAAGGATAGAATATTAGGACTATATATTATAGACTTTTGGATATTAAAATAAGTTCAGGTATTGTGTGTTTATGTATAATTGATATTTGAGTATGAATAGTTGGTTGGATTGACTAATTCTATTGCTTATCTCTCATAATGGGATTTATATAAGATGTGTTATGAATTGATAATCCTTTGAACTTCATAGCATTTGTGTTTATGTTCTTGGTGGTTATGATTAATGGGTCAAGGTCTACAGTAGTATATTTCTTTTTCTATGTAATTAATAATAAAATATATGAATAAACTAAAGTATATGACTAAATTTTCACTAAGAAACATAACCCATAGGAATCAGTCTCTTGTTGCATGCTTCAGGTGAGCGTGCAAGACCATAGTCTTGCATGAAGGGCTAAAATTCAAGCTTGTTGGGGCTACACTCTAATGCATAAAGAAATCTGATTAATAGTATAAAAACCCAACATTTTGGTTCCATTTCTAGGCCATGTAGCTCTTGTTTCATAGTAATGGAAGATGCTTGAATGTATAACCCTTAAAGGCATTGAATAATGGAATGATAGGGTTGAGAATAATTTTGTGGTTCCTTACCTCAAACTAGGAGTTTCTACACATCAATGGGTGGAACAACATATCTAAAATGCATTATATGAAACCTTATTTTATCAAATTCCCTATTCATTTGCATACTTGACTCTCTATTTATGCTCAAGGTTGATCATAGAATTTTGGAAGAAGACAAGCTTGGATGTTACAACATCAAATGGATTTGGCATGACTAGGAACACCATGGGCATGAGTTGTTAATATCTAGTGGAGAGGAGTGTTGAATAGCTACATTCTAGCGTATGTTGTAACCACTTACTCTTGTCATGAAGAAACCAAGTTCTAGTTTTTTCAAGAAGCATGTGGTTGGTATATTAGAAAATTCCCACTAGAAATCAAGAAGTTTTTAATTGATTGTGGACTTAAAAATCTTCTAATAGAGGGATAAATACATCCTTTAATGAGCCACATAGTTGAAATGGGAATATAGAAGTGTTGGTAAATAATTTTAGGTTTAGAATGGTAGCTAATCAGTGGGCATTATGAAAGCAAAAATATGATGAATCTCAGTAGAGGATCATAGGAGGAATTGGTGTGAGAAGGGAATGGGAAAACTTAGGAAGTGTTATTAAGATCTATAGGGAAGCAGGTATACACAAGGAATCCATAACTTTTGAACCGTGCCCCATGCCAATTTTATCATATGAAGGAAAAACTAGCCAAATAGAAGAGACTGAAGAACTAAGTTTGAACCAACCAAGTTCTCAAACCATAATACATGCTCATGCTTTTAGATTAGATGAATTACTTATACATAATTTGAATATGGATAATGTAGATTTAGAAATTGATCCTATAAGGGAAATTGTAGTTGAACTGATTTTAACTCATCAAAAATTAAATCTTTCTTTTCCTCTTCAATGGAATTTCATGGTCCAACTTGGGATGCTTGGTGGACCTAGCATTAATAGTGGAAAAATTATAGGCCCAAATATTATTAATCAACTTGTTACTGTGCCCCACATTATGGGTGTTACTATTGGAGATGTTGGAGGTGGACTAAGAGGTGGCATGGGAGGAAGTAGTGGACTTTCCACTCAAGGAATAAGATCTAGGGGTTCTTAATAGCCACTGGAATAAGCACCTCAACTACCAATAGTATATTATTAAATGATGCTTCATCTACCTAAATATTGAGGCATAGAGAATGCTATAGAGCTTGTCTATAAGTGTGATCTCATTTGGAGGGCACATGGCATAACTTCTTCTGAGCAAAAGGCCACATAATTCACAAACACACTTCTAGAAAGAGTGCATAAGTGGTATAGGAATTTTGACCCTCAGTAAGTGTTAATTGACTATGATCATCTCAAAATAACATTCCTTCAAGAATTTGACATTACCAATTTTGAGCAACAAAGTATCACCATGCTAAAAGATATAAAATAGGAGCTCACTGAAAGTGTATGGGAGTATGATGCATGGTTCAAAACACTCTTGTAAAAAATTTCATTTGAAATTAATTTTTTTTTCATCATTCCCAATGTTTAATGGGAGGTTTGTTATTTGCCTTTAGACAAACATTGTCTCATAAAACTTTTACTAGCCTGTGCGAAGCCTTGGAAGCCACCCTCTGCATTGAAGTTATTAGTAGTATTGACATTGGAATAAGTCATTTCATGAAATCCCAAATAGATTCAATGGAATAAAAACTATATAAATTGATTACAAATAATGTATATGATAATCATAATGGTCTTTGGTGTATCTATTTCAAATTTGAAGGTCATAACTGAAACAATTACCCATGCAAAAACATTTGCACTATATTGAAGAAGTTGTGTGAAATTTTCTATGAAGACAATGATGTACAATCCTATCCTCTCCTATAGTGGGATAAATATTTTAAGGTATCTAAATAAAAAAAAAATATGTGATGCCTACACCCATGATACAAATGATTGTCAAATAATTAGTGATATACATGAGGCACGCATGCATGGTACTCACCAAAACTCTATTTCTAACAATCAAGATAATGGTGGCTATTATGGATGAGGCTAAGGACAAGGATGAAGAGGTGTTCATTTCCCACTAAGAATATGTTATAAGTTTGGATCTCTAGATCACTATCAATGAGATTGTCCCATCTACCCAACATGTGCCTTTTGTAAAAAAGAGCATTAATTGGAAGAATGTCCTCACCTATACATGGCCATCACTAAGGAAAGAAATGAAAAATGTATTGGTATAATTCATATTGATAAACCTCATTGTAAACTACTCTCTAACACCCCAACAACCCAATAGGTGAATATCACTACACATAGTAGTGGACAATCTCAGTCTATATCTACTCTTATTGAGAAAATACATCATGAAGAGCCTCATGCAAGGACGTATCCTGATGCTCAAAAATAGAAGGATGTACTCTAGGATACTATGACATTGGTAAGGGAACTATAAGGAAAAATTTAGTTGCTTAAGGACCAAGAAGAAACACAACTTGATAATATGCAAAAGGTCACATAACCTCAAAACATGACGCAAGATGATTTTCAAGAGCTTTACAAGCATACATTAGATGAAGAAATTTTTACACAACTGAGTATTTTGATTAATAATCAAGCACAAACACCAAATGCCATTCAACCTCAATTAAATCAGCTAACTAAGGATCATCAATTGAATCATACTTGGTGACAAGATACCCCTGTTCCTCCTAGCCCTTAAGATGACAAAGAAATATTGGTGATTATTGCCATCAATGATTGGGTGATTCAAGATATCTTGGTTGACACTGGTGATAAATTTAATGCCCTCATAAATGATTCATGGTGCAAAATGGCTAGTCTAACATTGTAATCATCACCACAAGTATTGTTTATGGATAATAAAACTAATGCTATACCAATTGGCATCCTTAACAATGCAATGGTCGATATCTTTGGAGTACCCTTAAAAGCTGATTTTGATGTTCTTGAGTTAGCTAAGGTAGATGAATTTTCCATCTCTATTTGGGAAACCTTTGTGATATGAAAATAATGCAGACTTAAGCTTTAAAAAGTGCTACATTAGTTTTGAGAATATTGATCAACACATTATTATTTTGTTGGATCAAACACATGGGCCCCTATACATAGAACCTGTTAATGCAGAAGAAGATATTAACCACATATGTAATGTCACAACTAGATATGGTGAGCATCATGATCCTATTCTTGATGGCATCCTCTAATGGATGAACACTCAATCCATTTCTGATACTACAAGTAATGGTTATAATTATTGGGCTCACATTGACTATGACCTCACTATAAGAGTGTGTGGTGCCATCAATAGTTGTGAGAATGTTCCATGCCAATATCATAAATGTCATAAGTTTTTTCACCTTGTTACTGGAAAATTTATGAGAGGACCAGTTATAAATGCACCATTAGAAATACTTGATGAAGCTCATCAGTTTCATGGACAAATGGAAGTTTGTGAATTTATCTAATGCCTTGAAGACTTTTATAACTCTGATAATGATCATATGTGATCATTAGTTCATATTTTTTAATTGCATAGCCATAAGGTGGTGGAAAGCCCATAATGATCAACTTCTCCATTGGGATCAAGAATGATCTACTTTTCATCATCGATTTCATCATGACAACTAAATATGAGGTAAAATAAGCTATAACAAAGTATGAGCACTAGAACCACACATAAAAGCTTGTGAATCCATGTGGAGGACTGAAGAGTCTTTCTTACTAGAGTACATATGGGTACATGTTTTTATAGAACTTTATGAACTTGGGCTAGAGCATGATATGTTCATGAAGAATGATATATGGGTACTAATTCCTGACATCTATTGAAAGAAATCATGAAATTGACATTATATTATTCACCTCCAAGAATGGATTTGTTCATCACTCTCTAGGCCATGCATGAAGTAGTTGTTAGTGACCTTAGTCCCATTGAAGATTTCTTGAGGTATATACATAATATCTTGAAAGAAGGTTTAGTTCTCTTTCTTGATTTATCTGAACAACCCATTCCCATGCCAGACCCTATCTTTGAATAGGAACATCATGAAAAGATAATTCTAGGGAAGAAAAAAATCATATTTTAGGTGGATGAAGGTGAAGGGTCTGACCCACTTGACCCATTAGTAAACCATTTGGATATCCATATAGACTATCATGTATGAAATATTCATGACATTGGTACCAATGTAGGCTACCCTTACTCATAACCTCTTCAAACTATCTAGTGCAACATCAACACAAAGGAAGAACTAAAAATAGATACTATGGGTAATTAATGGACTGACATAGAGGTCTAAAAAATATTTGAATTATTAAAATAATGCCAAATGTATTTCCAATAAGTTATAATGAGATGAAAGGTGTTCATCCATATTTAGGAAAAATGCATATCAAACTGGTTGATGGTACTTGACTATTTAGGAAAAGGCCATATAGGATGAATCCAAATTTACATGTGCATGTGAAGGAATAAATTGATAGTATACTGCACGTTGGATTGATCACCTTAATTAATGAATATGAATGGGTCAGTCCTATGGTTATAAGTATAAAAAATGATGGATGCATTAATATTTACATTGATTATCATATATTTAACACATCTTACGTTACTGATCCCTTCCCAATTACATTCATAGAAGAAATCCTTGAAGGCATCATTGGGTGTAAAATTTATACTTTCATAGATGGATTCTTTAGGTACCATTAGGTTTAGATCATTGAGGAGGATCGAACTAAGACTATGTTTTCCATCGAATGGGGATCCTTTGCATATACCATCATGACTTTTGGGTTGAATAATGCACCTATTTTATTTTCCTATATAGCCATTGAGGCCTTTAAATACTTCATCCTTAAATTCCTTCAAGTTTACTTGGATGAATAGATAGTATATAGCTTGGTAAAGGACCATTGTTCTAATCTATGGCTCATGCTTGAGCACTGTCAAGTACTACAAATATCATTAAATCTAAAGGAGTGTCTTTTTGTTACACCTTTCAGTGTTCTTATAGGACATATTATCTACAAGGATGGACTTTTGGTAGACCTGGAAAAATTATTTGTAATTCATCACCTCCTAGTGTCAAAGTCTTAGTGTGAATTTTGTGCCTTTCTAACACATACTGGGTATTATAGGAAATTCATCTAAGGATATGCAAATATTTTCATTCTTTTGGAGGACTCTTAAAACATAACATGCACTTTATCTAGATTTGCTCTTGCCAAGAAGCCTTTGAGGCCTTAACAGACAAATTGGTCACTATTCCAATTCTATAGTTCCTTGATTAGATAAAACCATTCCATGTCCATGTTAATGCCTCTAAAATGGTTGTTGGTGTAGTCCTTGTATAACTAGGTTAAGGTCACCTTGATTACCTTATCTATTTTTATAGTAGGAAACTTACTCTAGCTGAGAGGAATGTCACTACCATAGAGTGTGAAGCACTTTCAATGGTTTATGATTTTGTAAAAAATTTGACTTCTTTTGGCCATTCCTTTGTATTTTTACAGACCACGAAGCTTTAAAATATCTGGTCAATAAACCTATGTTGTATGGTTGCATCTGTTGTTAGATAGTATTATTTTAAGAATTTTAATTATGTATCATGGTCAAACTAGGAAAAACTAATTATGGTCATGACTAACGATCTTTCTTGAATTTATTCTTGAGGACCATCATTTGCCATTAAGGATGACCTAATTTATGTTCAATTGTTTCATGTTTTTTGTATTCCTGAGGAATTGGAAGATATTGTAGCTTTCTTAACTACTATCTTAGTACTTGATTGTCTAACTCCATAATCTAGAAATAACTCCTAGTCCACATCACACCTTTTCAGCTCATTAGAGGGGACCTCTACAAGCTTGGCCAAGATGAAGTTCTTCAATGTTCTGTCACAAAACATGAACACTCTAAATTAATCTAAGAAGTTTATGAAGGCATTTCAAGAGGACAATATTTTAAGGAAGATACTGTACATAAGATACTACTAATTGGACTATGGTGGCCTACCCTTTTTCAAGATGCTAAAATGCATGTTAGGAAACATGTTATTTGTCAGTGCATCAAAAAACCAAATCATCAAGATGCCATGCCATTACATCCTATTCTATCTCAAGAACCATTTTAAAAGTGGGCCATTTATTTTTTCAAACTCATATATCTAATTAGAAGACATACAAGTTCTTATTATATCATTATACTGACTGATTATCACATGCACTGGGTTGAGGCCTTGCTAACAAGGGATTGTAATGCTGCTACTGGTGTGCACTTCATATGGGAACATATCATAACCCTTTTTGGCTACCCATTAATTTTTAATATTGATCTCATTACACATTTCCTCAATGAAACTATATGTATCTAACTTGTTAAGTTCATGATTTCCCATCACAAAACAACACCGTATCATCCCCAGGCCAATAGCATTATGGAGGCATTCAATAATATCTTAGGCATAACACTTACAAATATTTATAATATTGGTTGTATAGAATGGGATGGTAGAGTGTATTAAATACTTTGGGCTTACTGAACAACTTATAAGCACCTGAACAAAAACACACTATTTAATCTAGTGTATGGCATGAAATCAGTTCTACTAGTTGAATTCTTGGTACCATCTATTTGTATTACGTGATTGAATAATTAGATGTAGAGCCATCATTAAAATAACATATGGATGCTATGTTTAATTTGGATGAAGCCCATTTCCTTGCTCATTGGAGTCAATATTTGGAGAAATGTAAACAAACATCATGGCATGATCGACACATCAATCATAAGACATTTACCCTTGAAATGAAAGTTTTTCTCTATAACTCCAAATTCACATGCCATTCTTGGAAAATTTGTATTCACTAGGATGGTCCTTTTATTATTCACAACACTCATCCTACCTATGCTTACCATTTACAAAGATTGTATGGTTAATTTCTTCTTGGACATTACAATGGTAGCCAATTATGGCTATACTTCTCTACTTTAAAGCCTAGTTTTTATGACAATAAGGCTTATGCCATTAGTTTAGGATTCCCTTTTTCAATAAAAGCATTGCCTTAGGTGCATACAATGCTTCTTTTATAAATGTTTGTTTATTTTTATACTTGTAATTTCATGGAGGACCACAACACATTTTTAGTGTGGGGTAAGAGGTAGTACATGTATTCATATTAAGGGCATACACGTAACTTAAAACGTGTAAGTTAAATAACCCTAGGATAAGAGATTCCCACCAAATAGTTTGAAAATTTAAAAAGTTAAACAACTATCTTCCACTCCAAATAAAAGTGTGGGACAAGAGTTATCTTTAATATGAAAGGAGTAGTAGTTACAATAAGTGTGCTAACATTGTGATAAGACAATATCCTTAAATGCATTTATGGTGAGAAGTGGCGATCAAAGAATGGTGGTCATTATAAAAGCATTAATGATGAGAAGTGATGATCAAAAAGAAGTGTGGGTAGTTAATACAATTTACCCCCTCTAACCGATAAAAGGACTTGAGAGCTCATTTTACCTTTTACCTTTACTTTAGTTTGACTTCTACAAAGTTGAAAAGAAAACTAAGTCTAGGTGATTCCAGAGCAAGTGTAAGTTTAAAGCATCAAAATCCCATAAATAGATATTGAAAGGAACATTAAATAATTAATCAAGCATAAATCTAACCCTAAAACATGCCTTACGATAGAGATAAATGGTATTTATAGGTTTTAGGGGTAGATGTCTACCATTAAAGGGTGATGAAGTAGGAAAATCTGAGTCATCTACACCGCAATCATGTATTATTTTTGAAATGTTGAATAGTCGTGCCTTAACCTTAGGGCTCTATGGAGGATGATGTAGCCTAGGAAGAAGGCCTTAAGAAATGATCCATTACCAACTATGTCAGAAGAGGAAGTATCACTTGGGGGAGAGGCAATACTAATCAAAGAAGAAGCACCAGAAGAATAAGTAGAACAAGTATAGTGCATGAAAGGTGAATAATTTGGGATGGCACACCAAAAAAGAAGGCACAAACACCTCCACCCCTACCATTGATGATATAAGAGATGTAGTACCCAAAGATGGTGTTTTTCATGGAAAATTGGGTCTCAAAATTACCCTCTTATAAATTATTCTATTATAAACACCATCAATCAAGGAGTGATGTTGAGTTACAAAATGACTACTAGGTTGAGCTCCAGAACACCAAAAATGAATTAGTGTATGACCTCAAAATTTTCAATGCCTTGGACACTATAGGGATATTTTAGTTATTTAACCTTCAATACTTTAGAAAACATATGGAAGTAGTTAAGTTTTTACTCTCACACATCCATGAGGACTACCTCTACTTTATTTGTTATGGGATCTACAAGTCTGAGGTAGGGCTACAAGGAGTCTAGACAGGCCTTGTATGAAGATTTGATGTTTTTGATCAGTATTTCCAAAAGAGTAAGGTATGTATGTTTCAAAGTGAGTTCTCGGGTTGGTTTAGATCATGTTTTATGTTTGGTGAGTGGCTTTAAGTTCTATTGGTGGTACTTATAGTAGCTTGAGAGAAAAGGTTAGTAAGCATGTACGGTGGTTCTTCATGGTGTATGAAGATATGAAAATGCTCAAGTGATGTAATGGATCAGAAATATTATGGGGGTTCCCTCTTAGATGTTTCTTGATGAGCTCCATTAGATATTAGTGATTTTTATGTGTTCTTTCTTCATTGGTTGTAGTGTTTGGTTGAAGAGAATTTTGGCATGCAACAAGAGGAACTTGTCAAGGAAAGAAGAGGTAGGCTCAAGGTAAGGGGGAGTTTGTATCATATTTTTAATATGTTCCTCTCTTGATTGATGGTATTTTTAAGTCCTCAAGATCAGATGGTGCCCACTTTGTCATTGTGTCAAAGGGGGATAAAGTTCTTATTGTGGAGTGCTTGAAAAGAGAGGAAGGTGAGTTGTATATTGATATATGATGGTTGTTGACATCAATGAAAAAGGGGGAGATTGTTGGATATTTTTCAATGATGTTGTGGTGATGTCATGAAGGTGTCCAAATCATTGGATGAATTACCTTGATATTCTAAGTGACAATGATAAAGTTTGCAATGTGTTTGTCTTAGTATGCTTGAAGAAGGCTTGGTTAATCTTTAGTTTTAGCATGGTTAGAGATGTTCAAGGATAAGTATGGTGATTTAAGGATATACAAGAGGTCCTATAAGAGGTTTTATATGCTTTGAGTGCTTATGTGAATTATTTTATTTCAACTAGTTGATCATTGTTTTCATCTAGACATTATGAGTCTAGTAGCATAAAATCTGAGTAGATAATTTATTGACATCACCATTGCCACATGTGGATAAGTTAGGGGGAGTTGGTCATATGGTTATGATCAAATTTTTACCTAGTTTATATGTGCTAAATTTTAGGTCATGAAATAAAATGAAACATAAGATATGCAAGTGCAAAGTTGGGCTTCCAAGCAATTTAATAGTGTTTTCCCATAGTTTCAAGAGAATTTAATCATATGGGTTTGTTATTTTTTTTCCTTGTTTATTTTTTCTAAATTTAAGATCATGTAATGAAGTGCATCAAAATATATTCATGTGCAAAGTTGGCTTTTCAGACATTTCTTCGCATAGTTAGCTCTGTGGCAAAAAAATATGAGTGGGTAGATTAATGGAGTTATATATCATGTGCAAAGTTTTCAAGAGAATTTTGACATAAGGTTATATTATCCTATATGAGGAGATCATATGGTCCAAATTTTAGATCATGTGTTAATGCACAATAAAAGTTATTGAGGTCCAAAGTTGGCCTTCCAAGTAGATAAGCAATGGTCCCCATAGTCATTTTTGCACAATATTAAATATCTAGACTAGATGGAGATCTAAATATTCATAGGAGTTAATACATATAGATATATGGTGCATATTAAGTCAAATATTTAAAATTATTTAATGCTTAAATTGAGTAAAGATCAATCTCCTTACAAAAGGATCAATGGATGATGTTCATTCTAAGATGTCTGTAAGTAGCGAGATAAGGACAAGTGTTCAATGTTCAATGTTGAGTAAAGGTAAAGACCAAGCTTATTCAGAAGATAAATAGTGAGTGGATGTTCATACTAATAGATATAAATAGTGTGTATTAAATTCAAGAGGTCAAAGTGATAGTTGTTTAGCATTGTTAGAGCAAGGACAATCTCGAAGAGATTGATGGTGTGTATGTGGTTAAGATTGCAAGATTACACGAGATAAGGTCAATTATTTGAAGTTTAACATTTGGGTAGTGGTACACTATGAGTTAAATTTATAAGAATATCAGATGTTTCATGATATATCTAAGTAGTGAGGACATGAGATGATAGCATGGTGTTTGAAGTTTAACTGTGACCGTTTGAATTCAAATATTTGAATTTATGAAGGAAAGAAATATGTCTTGTTTTTGGGCCATAACTTTTGATACAGGAAAAATTCAATAGTGTAGTAAAAATATAATTTGTATGTGATTCTAAGGTTCATTTATAAATATAAATTTGAAGATTTTAAAGTGTGTATAGTTAAAGTTATGAAGGTTTAAAGTTGATTATGTGTTCAACATCCATCTGTTAATAACCCAGGAAGGGTGTTTGAGCGTGTGTTGATGTTGTTTCGATGTATCATGATGAATTAGCTATTTGGGAGTGTTTTATACTATATGAGGACCATCTATATGGATTATGAAGGTTTGAACAATCATATGTAGTATGATTAAAGGGTTAAAAATCAACTGTGTTTTCATTCATAATGACTATGTGTACAGAAAGGTGTTCAAACTAATTGAGTGTTAACATAAGGGTGTTGTGATGGTTATGGACACTTAAAAAGGATGTATATATCATGTTTCATGGTTCCATATACTTATAAAGTGTTCTTATGCTCTTATTTTGTTTAGAGAAGTGTCAAAGAGGTGAATGGGTCACCATAGGACCTAAAAGGTGATTTAGGCCTATTTAAAAGTGTGTTGTGCTTAAGTGTGACCCATGTTAGATGAATTAAGGTTTAAGGTATGCCTAATGTCCAACCAAGGTGTTTTTAGTCATGTATAATCTATAAATAGTTAAACCAAATGAGATGGTTTCTAAACTTGAGAGACTTGAAAGGCTTGTGTAAGAAGACTATGCAAAGGAAGGAGAGTAAGTATGCCCTATGGATGGGTTGATGTGTAGAGTAGATTGAGGACTGAGTGTATGACATGTAGGTCATAATTATATTGGTATAATAGTTCTCTTGTATTTTGAGGATATGTGAAGATTTCTATGTGTGCATATGAAGACAATTTGAGTGAAGAAGGAGAGAGATTATGACATGCCTATGTGAGAGGCCTATATGAGATAGAGAGGAAGTTTGTGCAGGGTTTATAAAATCAAAGATCCATCATCAAGTGTTGAATACATTAGTTCTAAGGTGGAAGTGTTCATTTTTTAGGAGGGTCTAAAGGACTTGATCTTCCTTAAGGGTAGTTGCTCCTTGTGAAATAGGTGTTTCACTAAAGGCCTTTAGTCAGAAAGACTTGACCAAGGTTGTTGGTCAAAAGGACTTGATCAGTATCTTATTTTTAATATTTTATAAGACAATTAGTCTATGTGTTTTAAGCTTGAGAGTGGGTTTTATTACCATGAGGGTTTCCCATATGAACTATGTGTTGTGTGTTTGATCTTGTGTATGCATTAAATGAATGAGATCTCTTGATTAATTTTGTTTGATCAAGTTGATATATATTGATTGTTTAATAGTTTGAAAGGATTGGAATTGAAATTGAAATATATAGGCTCACTGATTCACCCACCCTCTCAATGATTATACCTCTAACAAACTCTACTTTGTTAGGTGCAACATGAAGATTACACCTGAGAGAATAAGAAAAGTGTCAAGACTATAATTCTCTAGCATGGACATAGAGTTTGACTTAGAGGACTTAAATTAAATAGGGAAAAAAATAATGGTGCTCATGTACCAAAAGTAGGGCCATGCCATGCACATCAAAAACTTGTAAGATCATACCCTCTGTGTAGCCACATGCATCATCATGAGCAAGATCAATGGTACTGATCATTAGAAAGAGGTGGATATGGATCACCTCTACATTGATCACTAGGTGACTAAGGGCCTGAAATATAATTGGATAATGTATTTTACCCATAAAATTATAGAAGATGCTAAGAAGGCCCATCGTATACCATGCCATAGGTTTTTATGGGGATATTTTTGTTGTTAATGGTATTTGATGAGATCAATGTACCAAAATAAACCTCGAGCAAAATTAAGTGGGCATACCTATTTGGACACAAGTCCCCGCTAAGTGCTACAAGGCATTCACATGCCCCAGTCACATCACCCCTACTTTAAAAAATAAGATGAAATCATGGTATGATGTTATGAAGGAGGCCTTTGAGAATGAATGGTGCATTTATAAATATTTTCCCATTTAGGTTGGTGAGCAAGCCCAATTTTTTGTAAAGAAATATTTCTCTCTGGCGTGCCTCAATATGGTTCCTTTTGGAAAACATTCTACTTGGTTGAAGCTACCTTATGCATTCACAACATGGTACTTCATCAATTTGATGAATCATGTTTTTGATGCATAACTTCTCACCCTAGAAGTGGATAGAATTGACTTGGATATTCACACTCTCTAGAAGATGTAAGTATATCCTAGCAAGAAGGCCTACAATGAGAAATAGGAAACTGATCAGACTGACATCATGGTCAAGTAGACCATGGCGGGGGAACAAGTGCACAATCTATTTTATATGATATGGCCCAAAAATAAATATTCAAAAGTTATGCAACATAAAAGAGAAAAACTTCCACTAGTAACACAACTTGTGAAAAATAAGTGGACTGGGCATGATGCTAGCATAAGTTCATATCACAATCTTTTAAAATGGCAAAGGACTACTCAGGTGCCACCATTAAGACCTTCACCACCATAGGTTTTTCCACCTAAAACTTCACCACCATGGGCTTATCCACCTATAGCTTGACCTCCATGAATTTTTCCACCCACAGTTTCACCTCCAAGAACTTCACCAAAGGCATCTCCACCAAGGGTTTCACCATCAGGGGTTGCCCTGTAAGATACATAAAAGAAAGAACCTGAGGGGTCAGCACCATTACCCCATATGAAACCAATGTAGGAATAAATTGAAGGTTAAAATAAATAAATGGAAGAATCTAAATCTGAAAAGACACCCTCCCTAACATGAGAGGAGGAGACTACCTTTGATGATGTGCAATTAGACATTATGGGTCCATTTGATGAAGAGGGGTATGGTTTTGATATTCAGTAGATGAGTTTTTATGCTATTGTTAGCACTTATTTAGCTATAGATACAGAGGTTGAAATCCTTGAGTGCGACCCCAATAAAGGAAATGAGCCTACCATTTATGAAGAACAACCACCTTTGATTGATGTATCTACCAACTTGCATGCTCAATATCAAATAGGCATCCCATATAGGATTCTCTATTTATGGCCACATTTCCTTCCCCAGGATGTAATTATTGATACAAGATGACAAATATCCTTCCTTTTAGATATGTATAATGAAGAGTGCCATTTTGAGATCCCTCCAAATAGACTACTATTATATTATCAAGCACTAGTGTTGTTAAATCCACTATGGGTTGATCCCTAGAAGATCTATCCTCTAAAAATTAGTGTCTCATTTTTAAAAATGGATTATGAAGTCATGCACCAAAATATACTTTCATATTTTTATTTGAATTATGTAAAAAAGAAACATGGCTAGGTAGTAGCAATGTATGATAAATAGCTTGCCGCTCAAAAGGTAATCGAAGAAGAAGTAGCTATGTTAAAACAATAAATGAAGGAAACCATAGAGGCCAAAGTAAAAAATTTGAATTTGTGTAAATATATTTTGGGATAAGAACCAACATTAGCAGATGGAGTGACTTTAGATGGAGAAGCTATGGATAAATTGGAGATCTTAGTAAATCTCGTATTGAAACACTACAAGGAATAGTTGACACTAAGAAATGAAGAATTATGAGAGGTTTAGTAGTTTATCAAGGACATGGAAGTCTGTAAGTTCACCCTCAAAAGATTTGGGGAAGTGATCCCCATCTTGGATAGGATTTTTTAAAAATTGGAGTGTCTTAATAAAATTTTGGAGGCTCGACTCAACATATAGGAGTAGGCAATAGTTGGAGGATGTTTCCCTCCTAATAAAACATTGTAGAAAGAATGCAAAGGCATTTAAAGATGTTGAATATATGAAGGAAATAATAAATGTGCATTAGTAGAAACTTAGTACCAATTTTATAGCTTTTTGAGGATAGATTGTCATTAAGGTCGCTACATTTGAAGAGGTTCAGAAAGGTACTAATGCATCCCTCGACTAAGTGGTTAAAATGCCAATGAATGTCCTAACCAACTTAAAGAGATGAAGAAATAAAATCAGGCCATAAAATAGATAATGTCCAAGATACTCAACACTTTATCACATTGGGATAATGTCAGGAAGTAGATTGAACAAATTGGGCCTAAGTTTTTGGCTGAGGTCAAAGTCAAGACTTAGTCTGGGATAGACTAAGAGCACAATATGGGGTGATATTAGACCCCAAATTTTGACTAAGTATTTTCTATTTTTTTCATGGAACTGGCATGATGTGAGAGGAGCATGGTGCAGGAAGACCATGGTTTAGAACTAGTTAAAACTAGTGAGGTATGAGAGGACAAAGGCATAAAAGTTATAAGTGCAAGAAGACCCAGTCAAAGGAGGAACATAACTATGAGGAAACCAAGAGAATATGACTAAAAATAGTATTAAAATACTTGAGGAGTGAATGGGAAGTGAGAGATAATTGAGGATAGACTCTAAAGGACCACCCAAACTTTAACCATAACGAGTTTTGCACTAGCCCATAAAGAGGACATTTGGTAGAAAAGATCTATCATCGAACAAGAATATAGGGGGCATAAAGGCTTGGGTCCTTAGGAGAGAATAATTGAAAGAATACCATGACTCTAATTCTAATAATATTTCATTGGCCAATCACCCTTGTTGTTGTTTATTATGTAACTACTTATTTAGGGAAAAATAAGTATAAATACCCCTGTGTAGAATCATGCAAGGTGACTAATGAAGGATATAATATTGGGACTATATAATATATAATTTTGGATATTAAAATAAGTTTAGGCATTATCTATTTATGTGTAATTTATATTTAAGTATGAATAATGGATTGGATTGATTAATTTTGTTGCTTATCTCTCATAATGGGATTTAGAGAACATGCATTATGAATTGAAAATCCCTTGAATTTCATGGAATTTTTTTTGGTGTTCTTGGTGGTTATGATTAATGATTCAAGGTTTAAAGTAGTGTATTTATTTTTCTATGTAATTAATAATTAGATATATGAATAAACTCAAATATATGACTAGATTGTTACTGAGCAACATAACCCATAGGAACCAGTCTCTTGTTGTGTACTTTGGGTGAGTGCGCAAGGCCATAGTCTTACATATAGGGCCAATGCACAAGATTATTGGGGCTACACTCTAGCACCTACATAAATGTGATTAATAGTATAAAAAAACAATAGTATCCAAAAATTCTAACCCTATCATTATGGAGAGTGATACAAATGGTTTATGTGTCTCTATCATAGCATGATAAATTTTTGGGTTTGCACACCACATCTAGTTTCTTGAGGTTATCCTCATCATCTAACTCTGAATATAGCTCAGAAGAACCCACATCCTCTACCATGTAAGGCATTTTTGGTTTTCATACATGACCCTCACTCCTTAGGTCAAAACACATACAATATGGGTTTACAACAATGGACATAGGGGTATACTTACAAATATAATTTTTAAGCAGTAAAGACTCAAATTTTCCATTGCCTTTCAATTTATCATCCAAGTAATATATCTATTCATATTAGTTCCTACCATTATATATATATATGGAATCATATTTTTGTTATCTTCTATTTATAGTAATAGCACATTCAAAATAATTTGGTCCAAACATTTATTGTACCCCAACACACCCCATTTTCAAAATTCACATAAGAACCCATTATTATTAGGAGTCTTCATCCGTGATCAATATCAAACTTATGAATTCTAGTATTGATCTAATATACATAAGCCTAAGGTTATTTTTGAAGTCTAATTTAATTTTTAAATTTAAAAAATAAAGAAAATTAGAGCCTGGGCACCATTTATGATTTATTTACCACCTTTAATCCTTTGTTCTATTTCAAATGCTTATTCAAATTTGGGTTTTTATTTAATAGACTAATGTGACTAATGAAGATGTCTTAACATATCTAGGATTTGATATTTCATCGAGTTCCCTAGATCATGACATTTATTAACATTTTGTTTACTTGCAATCAATTGTAGTTATATAATATAAATAATCTAAGTCCCTCCAATCATCCAAATTCATAAGATCATTCCATGTGGAAGTATCTCGTTCACTTGTAATTTCAAATTTCAATACATTATAAGTCCTTGGGTTAGCATGAGTCATCCATGTGTCAATATCTCATTCACTCATAACATTGCTAGTCTCTGTGAAAATTATAAGTCTTATAATTTCTTGAAATCATAAGTTCAATCTAATTGGCACAATCCCATTGAATCAATGCCCCTAAATATCAAGACATGTTTAATACATTCAAGGTTTTTTAATATCCAAGACATAAGGAAAGACACATAAAATAAGACACACTAAAAGAAATACATGTGTGTTCACAAGAACACTTATAGAACACACACACACTCAACTAAAACAAGGACACACACCTAACCTAGTATTTACAAGGCCTCACTCTTGAGGTGGAGAAAAACTTACCATACTTCAACTAGGGTCAAAGATGGTTCCCCTTGCATCTTTGTAACTCCATGAAAGCAACTTGTCATGTGAAGCATGCTCATCATAAAACATTTGAATATGTAGATGGTGGAATGGCTTACCATCTTTATGTTTTATCATGCATATAAGTGGCCTACTTTGAGCTTTCATGAATGTTATCTCTTGTCTTTCAAAGAACTTGTTTGGAGATGAAATTGACTTGATATCTATCCTATTTAATTGATATCTCTTAAATTGTAGATTAGGAGTTATTAAGACTCTCTCACCTTCACTCCATTCACTTCCATGGTAATCTTGATGCATAAGACCATCAAGCTCACTTATTCATGATCTAACCCATCTACAAATGATTAATATTTAGGCTAAAGTGTTGACTATTATTAAAACTCAAAAAATTCTACCTTGACTTTACTAGGCTTCTTTATGATTGCAAGCTCTTGAACAACAGCAAGACACATACTTTCATGCTTGGTGAACATTTCTATTTCTTGTTCAATAAAACATTCAACATCATGTTTTTTAGGCTCATTAGCAAACATATCATCAAATTCACACTACTTTAAATGGGGAATAGTCTTACCTAACTGCTCAAACTCTTGACTTATGGCATTTAACCTTTTCCATAGGTTATCTTCTTCATCATGGATGTCATCTTCAAGAGTTGTAACCCGAAATGGAAATCAGACATCTCTTCCCAGAGATAAGCATATAGTTGTATTACGATCTTGATTAATAAAACATCTCTTCTTAGAGAATTAATAATTACTATGTTATTTTTGTGTTCTTAAAATATTTATCAATCAAAACTTCTAAGTTTTGGATTAGTGGTATCAGAGCGGTTTATCTTGAGAGTGTATGATCCCAAGGATGAGGTCAAGCTACAAAAAGTTTGGGTGGAAAACAACAAAGCTTCCAAACTATCCATCTATTCACTCCAAATGAATTCAAATGGAAAATGACACCGAGACATCCAATCCTTTCAATAAAATGGTAAATGAAGCCCTCTAATGGCAACAAGCATAGATGATGTAACAATTTGCCCAAATTCTCTAACAACTCCTGATGGGAAATTCTAGCTCCTCATCTGCACTTCTTGGCTCCTCATCCATGGAACATCCTTTCAGTGACCCAACACCCTTCAAGGTTTAGGTGAATTTTGATGTTCCTATATTTGAAGGCAAAATCAATGCTGATGTAGTAGAAAATTGGTTGGATCAATTGTCTTCCTACTTCTCTGTAAATAAATTCACCAATCAAGAAAAGATCACTTTTGCTCATTTGAAAGCATCATTACCCATGAAAAATTGGTGGGAAGTGTACAAAAAGAGGTTCAGTATAGATGACATTGGCCTTGAGGTGGAACCTACCTAGGATGATTTTGTGGAAGTGGTAAAGGAAAAATACTATCCCATTGGAGCATATGATGATCTGTACATACAGTGGCAACAACTTTGCCAAGGTAAGGACCAATATGTTCAAGATTACATAAAAAAAATTCATTCTCTATCTGCAAGATTGGGCATCCAAGAAAATGAGAAACATAAGGCTCTCAAATATCATGGTGGACTATAATGGTACATATAGGTGGAAATGGAACTCTTTAATTTGGAAACCCTCGATGAGGCATACAAGTTCGCAATGAAGATTGAGTAGAAGCATATAAGAAAGAATATGAAGAGTCAACCTTCAAAATGGAAAAGTGACAAGGAAGGTTCAACACAAGGATAAAATTGAAAGCAAAAGGAGTTTCAAGATAAGAAACCCCAAAAGAGGAAGGTTGGATATTGGTATGATTACCACAAAACTAGAACTCACTCCAAAGAAAAATGTTGAGCCATCAAGTCACTACTTTCTAAGTCACAATACTTGACATCTACTACTCAGTCTCATACATAACCTACAATCAAAGAGGTTGAAGAAGATATTGTAGATGTTGAGCATGATACCATCATCGCTTCATCATAGGCCCATGAGGAAAGGCCAAATGACAAGGAAAGATTATTTCACTCCAAATTATGGGTAGAATGTAAGCCTCTGCATTTCATTCTTGATAGTGGGAGTCAAAATAATTTACTCTCTACTAAAGTTGTGAAAAGTCTAAATCTATCCATGAAGCCTCACCCAAAGCCATATAGTATTGGATGGTTGAGCCTAGGGAGATACCTTTGTGTCACCCATTAGTGTCTTCTTTCATATGCAATAAAACCTTTCCAATATGAAGTCTTATTTGATGTGGTCAATCTAGATGTTTATGATGTACTCCTTGGTTAGTCATTCATATATGATTGACATTGCATTTATGAATCACAAACCCAAAGAATCACCCTCACTCTTGGAATGTGGTGCTCCAAGGTACCAGAGGTACCACCTTCCACATTTGTCTCCCTAATCAATGCTAAGTAATGTAAGAGATTAGTGGAAAAGATATCAATTTGTTCTCATGGTCTTCAAACCATATAAATCCAAGAAGGTCGATGTTGCAATCCTAACTACAAAATCAACACAACAATAGAAGTAGATGGGATAAATCATAAGAAAATATGATGACTTATTCAAGTCACCCATAGGAGTTACACTGCATTACCAGGTAAAACATTCTATCAATTTGATCCCAGGATCACCTTTGCCTAACAGTCCTGTGTATCACAAATTAGTTTTGGATAATGTTGAGATAAAAAGATAGATTCAAGAATTGATCTAAAAGGGTCACATTAGGCCAAGCTCTTCACCTTGTGGTAGCCCAATTATCTTGGCACCAAATAAACATGGAACATGGAGGCTTTACATTAACTATCGAGCCCTAAATAAAATCACTATGAATAATTTCTACCCCCTCCCCAGCATTGATGACCTATTGGACCAACTTTGTGTTGTGAATTTATTCACCACAATTGATCTCAAATCTAGCTATCACCAAATTCTCATTGATCCCACTGATGTCTGGAAGACTACATTCAAATCTAAGGAGGGGCTCTTCGAATGGTTGGTTATGCCTTTTGGCTTAACTAACACACTAGCAACCTTCATGAGGATGATGGATGACATCTTATAACCCTTTACCAACTCACTCATGGTTGTCTACCTAGATGGCATACTAATCTACAGTAAAACATGGGAGGAACATCTACAACATGTTCGTAAGGTGCTTCAAACTCTTTGGGAGCACAAGTTGTATGCAAATCTCGATAAATGCACATTCGAGATGAAAAAAATTCAATACCTCAGATATATTATGAATGAGGAAGGGGTCCATGTTGATCCAAAAAAGATTTAGGTTATTCGAGAATGGCCTACACCAACAACCCTCATAGAACTTCATAGCTTCTTAGGTCTTGCAAATTTATATCATAGGTTTGTTCTTAGATTTTCACATGTTGCTTGGTCACTAACCCAAGTGAATAAAGGAGGAGATAAAGCTAAAATTTAGTGGGGTGAAATACAAAAAAGGGCATTTGAGAATTTGAAGAATAAACTTTTCTCATCCCTTGTTCTTGCCTTGCTAGATTTGCATCAACCTTTTGAATTGATGACAGATGCATCTAAATATGCCATGGGAGCTGTCATCATGCAACATGGCCATCTTGCTTCATATCATAGTGAAACTTTCATTGATACAATCAAGAAATATCCAACATATGATAAAGAGATCTATGCCTTTGTACAAGCTTGAAAATAATGGAAACACTACATCTTGGGGAAAGAGATAGTCATCCACACTGACCACAGACCATTGGAATTCATCCAAACATAGAGAAAACTAAAAAATTAGAGGCACCAAAAGTGGGCCTCATATTTGAAATAATTCCATCTGATAATCAAAAAAAAAAATGGGAGCTCAAATATGGATATAGATTGTCTGAGCCTCCCACTAATTAATGAACTCATAATAGTTCTTAACCTGTGTAGACATGAGACTACCACTTGGGGTGCTCTGTATGAAGTAGATCCTACCTTTGCTGATACATATCAAGTGATTCAAAAAGGTAAATAGGTTTCTAATTTATATTTGTAATATAATGTCCTCTATCATATGGGGCACATCTATGTTCCAGCTATAGAGCAACAAAAGATGATATGGGAAGCACATTTTAGTAGGATAGTTGGACACTTTGGTAGAGAAAAGACATTGGTAGTTCTTCAAAAACACTTCTACTGGCCCCATATGTGAAAGGATGTGGAAAGGTATCTCAAATATTTTACCCCATGTGTGATATCCAAGCCAACAAATAAGAAGCAAGGATTGTACACACTATTGCCAGAACCAACCAGGTATTGGGAATCTCTCTCAATGGATTTTCTCTCAGGGTTTCCCACTTCAAAACATGCCAAGGACTATATTTTTTTTGTAGTTGATCATTTTTCAAAAATGGCTATCATGATTGCTTGTAAGAAAAATATATCTATTGAAGAAACTATTCAACTATATTTTAGTCATGTATGGCTCCATTTTGGTCTCCCCAAGTCCATTGTCTCATATCAAGATAGCAGGTTCCTAAGCATCTTCTAGTCCACTGTATGGAAGATGATGGATACCAAGCTAATGAAGTCCACAACCTTCCATCCATATACTGATGATCAGATAGAGGTGGTGAACTACTTGATTATTGACATGATTCAAATGTATCACTCCAAATATCTATGCACATGGTATGAGGGGATTCTTTTCATATAAGATGGATACAATCAAGCCCTACACAGCTCAACCAAGCATAGTCCATTCCAAGTATGCTTCCAATTCTAACCCATGGCACCAATTGATATAGTTGTTCCATTCTCCACCATAAAATACACACCTCATGGAATATTTGAGGTAGCAAAAGAAACAAAGTTCATTGAACAAATGCAACACATCTAGTAGCAAGTTCATGACATCTTGGATAAGATAAATTAGAAGTATAAGTAACACCATGAAAAACATAGGATTGCACACCATTTCACTATGGGTGACAAGGTTTGGTTTTAGCTTAAGAAGGAATTATTTGCAGGCCCACATAGAAAAATTCAGCCTCTACAATATGGCCCCTACACCATCACCATAAAAGTTGGAGAAAATGCTTTTGAGTTGAACCTACCAGGCTACCTTGGTCTGCATCCAATATTCAATGTGGAGCTCCTTAAACCATATCATCCACCTCTATTGGACACTTCAGTCATAGTAGAACAACTAGACATTGACGAGTTTAATCCATAGAGTTTTACTCTAATGGAAGAGGATCAAATTGTGGACACCTGGATGAAGACACCAAGAGGATGCTCTATTTTGCTTTATCGGGTGGTCAAAAGGGGCCAGCTTAGCCACCAAGGTGAGTGGCTCACAAAGAATCAAATTAAGACACAACTACCACACCTGATGAGGAATATTTATGCAATGGGGACCATTGCTTCTCAATGAGGGAGGATTGATCTAGGCAATAATTTAGGTGACAATTTGGGTGATGGTTCTACCCTAATTGATGATGGAACTTCTGGGAGCCATAACTTTTGTATCATAGCTCCAATTGACTTACTGTTTGAACCATTAGAAAGTTAATAATGAGGAGAATGAAGTAATATGGCATGGAGATCTACTCAATGGTTTTTTCCCCCTGAAAACCTAATGGAAGTGCCCCAAATTTCAATTTTAGTAGTGTAGTCTAAAAATAGTAATTCCTTGAATTCTATATTATTTTAAATCATGAAAGTTGAGCCACTTAATATCCCTTCAGATTGGTGACCTTCCACATCTTCCTCCTACTTTCAAAATGTATATAAATGAAGATGTAACCCAAAATGGAAATTAGACATCTCTTCCCAGAGATAAGCATATAGTTATATTGTGATCGAGTAATAAAACATCTCTTCTTAGAGAATTCATTGTTACTATGTTATTTTTGTGTTTTTGAAATATCTGTCAATCAAAACTTCTGAGTTTTGATTCAAATGTCATCTTCAAGAGTTGTTTCTACATAGGGTTCAATGTGAAATCTAGCAAGTGGTTGAGTCCTTATGGTCACCTTTATTCCATATCTTGTACTATAGGCTAAGAAGAACCAATCAATAGTTATGTATCCTCCTATAAAATATGAAATCTCTTGAAAGGCAGATTGTAAAATGAGTAGGCAAGTCAACAACCACACTGTCTTGGAGGATGGGGAAACTAGGACAATCATGCAAGAAAACCTTCAACCCTTTGATCAATCCTACTAAATTTGTAGGTGTACCATCTAATTGAGTCCATCCTTTATTATGTGGTTATAATTTTAGGCCCAATGTTTTAGCTACAACCTTGGGCATCACTGATATTCTAGTTCCACTATCAACTATGTAGTTATGAACTAGTTTATCACCCATAATGAGAGTGAGGTAGAAAGGTGAAGGATTCTCAGATTTGGTAGATGATTCCACAATGTTATTAGGGGCATTAGTAATAGATACATGACCATGACCATGGCTTGATGATGGAGGACTAGAATGGATACTAAATAGTTTTTTTTGTAAGAGCTCCTTTTGGCTAGGCATATGAAGGACATCCCAAAGGGAAATGGATGCCTTAGCACTCTTCAATGAATCTATAATGTTTAGAGAATAAGTGCTCACATTTTCTTGATTCCTTGTAGGAAAAGGAGTGTTTGTATCTTGAGTAATTTAATCACTTTGAACATACATTCCCACATTCTGATTTAGAGGAGGTGTAGGAGTGTTAGGGTCTATCATGCTTGCAGTCATGCCTTACTACCGTATAGGAAGATTTGATGAAATTTTAGGCACACTATTAGCATTCTCTAGATCCTTTCTTTTAGATCTTGTATTTTATACAATATAAGTTACTTGGTTAAACACATAAGTGTCTTCAACTAATAAATTAGTGAAGCTTACTCCTTGGGACTGACAATTTTCACTTGCTTGCATTAAGACTTCATCTTCTACTGATAGTAGAGGAGTGACTCTTCCTTGAGAAACTAAAGCTTGCTATCCACCTTCATTGGCATACATGAATTGGCCTTATTTCCACTCTTCTCCTTGGATCAAATTGTTATGTATCAGCACCATTTATTTTGTGTTGGAGGTGGAAGTAAGATTGTACACATTGGTAGGCCTATTGAAGTTAGGTTACCCTTGACTTCTCCCTCACCCATATTGTTAACCATATTTATGATGATAAGGGTAAGGGTTTTGATGAGAAACTTGTTTCATATTAGATTACCCAAGTTGAGCCTCAAATTAGTTAGACTTTTTCTACCAATCAATGACATCATCTGCCTTCTTAGGAGCAGACTTTGACTTAGCATTTTCATTAGGAACTTGGGCAATGTTTGGAGCAATAGCAATAACATTAGGTAGAAGTGGCATAGACACCTTTGGAGTCAACTTGGCCATTATCATCCCTAATGGTAAGGTCATATGCTTCAGGTAAAGTAAAACCACCCATGGATTATAGCATGATGGCAATATTAGTACCAATGGTCCTCAAGTATGTAGGAAAAAATAAACCAGAAGGTGGTCTCATTGGAGGAGGTAACCTATATCAAGTCTTTTTTAACCTCTCAATAAAATCATGCATTTTCTCCTTGGGGGATCTTTGGATCACATTGAATTGGTGGATGAGTGAAATTTGGTCACTCTTATCCTCAAATCTTGATGTTAGCAACACTCCAAAGTCATCCCATGTTGTAATGCAACCACTAGGCAAAGTCCTATACCAATCAACTATTTTCCCTCTAAGGGGCATGGTAAGGATTCCAATGGAAATGTTGACCTTTAGTGGCATTGTGAAAACTTCATAAGTTATATATATCCTTAATGTGCTCACTAGGAGTGACATGGCCTACACCATTAAATATAGGAACACTCTTTGTAGCATTAGGGGGAATGTCATCATAGGAATCATGATCTGGAGGTCATTTTTGGAATGATCTCAAATGGTCCTAAAACCACTAGCATTGCATATATCTTGTCAATAACTTTCCAACAATATTTAGAACTCAAGAAATAGAGCTCGTTTGCTCCTAGTGTAGCTAGTCAAAGTTTGGGTCAATAAATGGTCAAATATGGTCAAACTATAAAAATTGATGATCATGAAACATTTTAGAACTAGTTCCATGGCATAGAGATCATTGCAAGATTTTTTACACATTTTAAACAGACCAAATCTGAGTCTATTTGTAGATGTTATGATCGGTCAAAGTTGTGGTCAAACTTGGTCAAAGTGATGATGTGGTAGAAACATAGACCAATAAGGACATGACACATGGTAGTCTGCTTGTGAAAAAAATAATTAGGTGGTTTTCATCCTTCATCTTTGATAATGTTTGGTGTTGGGTTACCCACTACTGAGTTCAAGTTCAGATTTCCAAACATGGTTCAAACCTTGCCACATGGAGGAGCCAACATACTGCCATGAAGGCAAGCTCGAATGCACATAGATATCAGATTTTGAGTCAATCATTGAAATCGATAAGCCCAGACTGCCAATTCATACCCATGCCAAGTCACATGCCATAATGCCAAGTTGGGTTGAGCAACTACCAACTAATTTTAGTTCCTTATCCCATAATAGGCTTATCAATGATTACATGCATGGAGACTAGAGTTTAAATAATCCAAACTTCATTCTACCTCCTAAATGTGGGATAAAAGATAAGGATAAAAAAAAGTAAATGCTGTGAGATTCGAATCATGTTATTTTTGGTAAAAAGATAAATGTTTAACCATTACACCTACGGGCTCAAACACTATATAAAGTGAACTACATTGTATTTGAACATAACTCGGTAGACTGTGTATAGAAAAAAGAGACTAGTTTGCATGTTTCCTCATTTTTGAGGCACCTAGAGTGATTTCCAGACTTTGGAGTGAACTAGAGAGTTGTTCAAGACTTTGAGATAGTTATAGCCATATGTTGATGTCTATATTTGAGGTTGTTTGATGCCATTTTTAATACCTCAAAGTGAAACTTTGTAGACTATGTAATGGCCAATATAGAAACCAGTTTGCATATATCCTAAGTTTTGAAGGACTTAGAGAGCTTTTCAGACTTCAGAGTAAACTAGAGAGTTATTCTGGACTCTGAGACACTTTTATTGATATGTGGATTTTCCTAAATTGAGTTTATTTGAGTTAGTTTTTAAGGCCCTAAAAATAGACTTTTGGAGGAGAACTTTAGGAACATGAGATTGCATTCACGACAAGAAGGTAGAAAGTTTGATCAAGAGTA
The DNA here is from genome assembly GCA_037957365.1 of Torreya grandis. Classification (NCBI taxonomy): domain Eukaryota; kingdom Viridiplantae; phylum Streptophyta; class Pinopsida; order Cupressales; family Taxaceae; genus Torreya; species Torreya grandis. The sequence goes on along the minus strand of JARHVA010002530.1, from coordinate 1,632,969 downwards.
CCAAGACTTTTCAAAGGTCTATTTTTGAGTTTTATGCAATATTAGAGAATCTATTAGACAATTTTAAGTTTTTGTCCATGTAATTTAAATTCATGTAAATGGATCAGTTCGTGTCTTAAGTAAACTCAGAGACATAGCCTAAGTAGTGGGTGAACTCTGTTATCAATTTTGGTTGTCATGAGTACTTTTTTGTTGTGCATTATTTTTCTACATTTTTATTGATGTAGTTGATTATTGAATGCATATTGAATTAATTATGGTAGTTTTAATGGGGAATTAGAATCTTCAGGTTTGTAAATGGTTGATTAGATTAATGAATGAATTCATGAATTTTAATTCATTCTATTTTCAAATCCACTTTTGATCAACATTGAAAAAATGTTTTTAAAGTCAAAACTTTGATTCATTTCCTTTGAGTATTTCAAGAAATTGATTGTTTCGACAAAAGTATCCATTGATAAATATTTTTGCACATTTTTAGTACCAATTTATGGATCATGTTTGGTATCAGAGTAGTTAGTGTGTTGGTTTTGCTTCTGATTATGTGGATTTGACATCAGTTGTTTTTAGTTTTGGTTTTCCATATTATTGCAGACTTTTTGGCCTTGTTGATATTCCATTTGTAGTGTCTAGTTTGTAGGATTAGGTTGTTTGTAGGAAATAGGAAAACATGGGTAACGTGTTAAACAAAGCTAAGCTTGATGAGATTAAAGTGATAAACTAGTAGATCTAGGAATATAATGCTTTATTGAGAGCTCAGTTGTACTCCTTGGATGAGGAGATTACTCATTTAAAATTTGAGTTGCAAGCCAAGGATGAGCTCTTAGCTCAGATGCTGAATGAAGAGAAACACAGTCTTCACCAATTACCTTCCACTACAGATGTAAGCACTATGAATGATAAGTGCACTATAAGTTGTTCATCTAGTAATTCTTTTCATTCAGTTTTAGATGTTGTTTTTAGTAGTTTTGAAAAACACACAAAGGGCATTGGATCTAAACTATTATTGAAAATGGGATTTGATGGAAGGGGCCTTAGAAATAATGGCCAAGGTATTGCTAACCTAATACAAGTAGAGCATAGGTATCATCATGTAGGATTGGGTTACACTAGTGATAAAATGGATGTTGGAGAGAGTTCCTCTATTGCTGAAAGAGGACAAGCTTCTGACATTCAAGATTTAAGGCCACTAGCAATGCATAATTCCTCCTTGTAAAGGAATTGTGAATGGTGTAAGAAATTGGGCAAAAGAGGTATTGAGATTCCACCTCCTCTTTCTTACACTAGAAATAACACCAATAGGAATTTGAATCCTAAAACTTATGATGCACTCTTTCCATTTAAGAAATTTGGCTTCAATATTCAAAAGATGTTCCCTACTTTTCCTTGCATGTTTTATAGATTAAGAAATCATTGTACCGCATATTATTGGAAAAGGAAATCATTACTGAAGAATTTTGCAGGTGTTAAAGACCACTCTCATCCTATTAAAATGAGAAATGGAAAATGGGTAACCTCGCCCACACAGAGGAACTATTGCACTCATTGTCCTATGAGTGGACATCGGGTTGAGAAATGCTGGAAACTTCACCCAACAAGCCATCCAAAAAATGGTAATAAAAAGTTGGTTTACAAGGTAAAATAAGTTTTTAATCCACCAGTCGAGAATAAAATAACCTTAGACCTATCCATAGATTGTCCATAAATGAGTCTATTCTACTTTGATATGAATAATGAAAAATCATTTTTTTTCATGGATAGACTTGTATAGTATTGATAATACTAATGAATAACATGCCTTTTGGTTACCCTTATTTTTGGAGTTCAGATTTATGAAGAGGAATTGAGAGACAAGTTTATCATGCTCAGTGATCCTCTTACATTTAAAAATTTGAGGAAACTCCATTTGAAACTCCTTTCTTAGTATTTTGAGTTCCTAATATAGTTAAGGAAGTCAACTCATTGATTAGCTTGGGGGATTGATAGTAGTATATAGGTTTTTGGATAGGATTCAATTTTCATACAATACTTGTTTCAAAAAAATTGCTATTTTGGGATACATCTATTTTTGGCATGTGTATGTTTAGATGCATTTGTAAGACTGTATTGGGCAATGTTTGAAATGCTAGACACTATACACTATTTGTTGTTTTAATAGTCATTTAGCATATTAAGACCAATGTCTGGGCAGTGTATTATGACATGGTCACAACAATTAATGTATTTTATTCACATTAAAAAACTTGTCTTGTAGTTGCATTGGTGGTTATTGTAGTGTTTGGAAGTTCACCACTTATAGGATGTGATAATGGGTAGATATTTGATGAATGTTGTGATCTTTATTAGCAGTTTCAGGATTCTATGTAACTCGTGCCTTGTTTTTAGGCATTTATAGTTTGAGTTAGGAATCATATTTTGCAATTTTTATCTCTATGCTATGATCTGGGTTCTATACTTTGATATGTTGCTGAGCATCATTAGCAAAAGAGGAGATTTAGTGTCTCAAAATTATGTATAGGCTCGTTGAATCTGTACAATAGAAAAGATCATTTGGCTTATTTGTGTAGAGGCTCTTATGAAGCCATGCAGTAGAGGAAGTCATCACATTTTGAATCCTAGTTCTATGTAGAGGCTATTGATGGTTATGTAGTAATAGAAGAATTAAAGAAGGTGTGATCAGCTAGTATTTCTAAGCATTGCAGGTGCAATTATAGAACTTGAGTAGATTGATAAGATCTATCAAAGTATCTTCAAAACCAATTGGTATTTCAAAGGATCAAATCGAGTATCAACTTTTGGTATACCAAAAGCCTTCTTAGTAGGGAGGTATGATTTGGAGGTCATTTTTAGAATGATCTTAAATGATCCTAAAACCACTAGTATTGCATATATCTTGTTGAGATTTTTCCAATGGTATGTGAAACTCAAGAAATAGAGCTCATTTGCTCTTGGTGCAGCTAGTCAAAGTTTGGTCAACAAGTGGTCAAAGCTAGTCAAACTAAAAAAATTGATGGTCATAGAATGTTTCAAAACTAGTTTCATGGTGTAGATCTTGTTGCAAGATTTTTGACACATTTTGAATAGACCAAACCTAAGTCCATATACAGAAGTTATGACTAGTCAAAGTTGTGGTAAAACTTGGTCAAAGTGATGATGTGTCATAAACATGAACTAATGAGGATGTGACACGTGGAAGTTAGCTCATGCAAAAAAAATTAGGTGGTTATCATCCTTCATCTTTGATATTGTTTAGTGTTAGGTTACCCGCTATCGATCTTGGGTTTAGATTTCTAAACACAGTTCAAACCTTGCCACATGGAGGAGCCAACATGTTGCCACGAAGGTGAGCTCAAATGCATAAGAATATCAGATTCTGAATTGATCATTGAAACCAATGAGCCCAACATAGACTTCTAACTCATATCCATTCTAATTCACATGCCATAATGCCAAGTTGGGTCGAGTAACCACCGACTAAGTTTAGTGCCTTAACCCACAAAAGGCTTATCAGTGATTACATGCATGGAGGCTCGAGCTTAAATAAGCCAAATTTCATTCCACCTCCCAAATGTGAGATAAAATATAAGGATAAAAACAAAAGCAAAATCCGTGGGATTCACATTGTGTTATTTTTGGTAAAAGGATAAGTGTTTCACCATTACACCCATGAGATCAAACACTATATAAAGTGAACTATGTTGTATTTGAACACAACTTAGCATACTGTGTATAGACAAATAGAGACTAGTTTGCATGTTTCCCCATTTTTTTGGCACCTAGAATGATTTTTAGACTTTAGAGTAAACTAAAGAGTTATTCTAGACTTTGAGATGGTTCCATCCATATGTTGAGTATCTAGATTTGAGGTCATTTGATTTCATTTTTAATACCTTGAAGTTAAACTTTGTACATTGTGTAATGGCCAATATAGAGACCAATCTACATATATCCTAAGTTTTGAAGGACTTAGAGAGCTTTTCAGACTTTAGAGTAAACTAGAGAGTTATTATAAACTCTAAGATGCTTCTATTGATATATGGATTTTACTAATTTGAGTTCATTTGAATTATTTTTTAAATCCTTTAAAATAGATTTTTGGTGGAGAACTTCAGGAACGCAAGATTACATTCACGACAAGAAGGTGGAAAGTTCAATTGAGAGTACTAGGACTTTTGAAAGGTCTATTATTGAGTTTTATGTAGTCTTAGAGGATCCATTAGACAATTATAAGTTTCTGGCCATGTTCTTGCAATTCATGAAAATGGATCAGTTCATATCTTAAGTGAACCTAGAGATGTACCCTGAGCAGCGGGTGAACTCTGCTATCAATTTTAGTTATCATGAGTACTTTTTTATTGTGCATTTTTTATGAATTTTGATTGATGAAGTTAATTATTGAATGCATATTCAATTAATTACAGTAATTTTAATGAGGAATTAGAATCTTCAGGTTTAGAAATGGTCGATTGGTGTAGACACCAACATTGTGTCGACCCCCCCTTAGTCCCCTTCTAACCACTTACACACTTTATTAATTTAAAATAAACTACTTATTTTAAATTAATGACATCACCCTACACACCTCACCTTGGACACCTCACCTTGGACACCTCGCCCTTAGACCATTTCCTACCCCATGAGTCACCCTGAGACTAGGTCATCTACCCATGACCTATTCTCACTCCATCCTAACCTCCTAACTAACTCTCATGCCTAATAAACCTGTCTTTTGACCATTCTCCAATAGTAGATGCACTTGGTGGATGGAGAAATAGGCTAAATATCCCTTTTACCCATTCTCTAGCCATCGACGTCGGTCAACTGTCGGCCGACACCGGCAGAATCACCGATGTCGGTTACTTAACATGAGCTCTAACATTGAGCTGCCCCTTGCCTCTTTGGATATCGACACGCACACTCTGAGACCAAGCATCAGACTTCAACTATCATCCTCTAGGCTACAAAAAATCTATAGAAGTCACTCTAGACATTGGATTGAAAACATTGTATGAGGTCTTCGACATCAGTCGCAACAGGAATAAGCATCCTGACACCCTCGGGTCTTCACCAAAAAGCTAATTATTCTTTTGGTATCCATTTCAAAGTTCTAGAATAACTTGGTAATTAGTTTCTATTTACTATTACTAAGAATTTTTCAAAGACTCGACCTGACCTTCTTCCATGGAGAGGCTAAAAAGCCTTCCCCTTATCCTTACCCTCTTTTCACCCCTGTCCTCTACCTTTGCTCTTCCTTAGACCCTATTCACTTTCCTGCAACCCTGCATAAAACTTTAAACTCCCAGACCCTTCTATCAACCACAAACTTATTCCAAAACCCATCTAAGGCCCATTTCCCTGATCGACATCGACCACAACCCCAACCGACATCGACAATATGACCAACGTCGGCACCATCCATAGACCGACCTCGGTAGAACTACCGATGTCAGTGACTATGACAGACTGATTACAGAGAATAGGTACGTGTTATCTTTATTTCTCTTTCTTAGTCTTTCACCATTTCATTTTATACATATCTCTTTGTCTTAAATAGTGGACTGTCATACCTCATAGAGCTTTACGCTTTCAGGACCAAGCGCGTAGCTTGGCAGTCCACCTTATCTTACTCTAACATTTTCTTTGTTTGAGTTTCTTTCTTTCTACAGGTGTTTCCTCCATAGCCAAAGAGGAGCTCCTACATCGCTTGGATACGGTGCGCAACTTAATCCAGGTAACATCAAACCCCTGACCTTTAACTTTAGTTTCTTCTTTCTTCTGAATGTAAATAGAAAAAACGTAGAGAAACATTCTGGCATGCCTGGTGGGACCCCTGGAGTTTTCCTTGGGTTCATTTTTCTAAAAAGCAAAATTTCATATAGATGCATTAGGAAAAAATTCTCTTCTTGCATCCTTTTCTTCTATCCCTTTATTTCAAAAAGAAATCATTAGCACAAGTTAAAAAGAACATCTTTCTTTTTATTAGTGTCACTTCTTTCCTACATCTTAGAGTAGTGAAAATTCATACTCTTAACCTTTTCTCCAATTGTTTGCATCTCAACAAAACATTTCAATTTGGGTTAAAAAAACACTATTAAATTTCATTCTTGCTTGAATGCATATTTAGCCCTCTCACTTGGTAATTAAAATGCATTATGAATAAATCGTAGTGCACAAATGTTACACAACCAGACCACAAGCACATCAAATCAAACATCTAAACATACTTGAGACAAGGCCCATCTATGATTTCATCACCTAGTGGATACCTTACCCTTCCTGGTGATCCTACTTGGATTTCACCACCAAGAGGAGGACCCACTCTGTTCTTTGGCAGAGTATAAACTATAGGCAAAGTATATATTGGCTAAGCGGCCCAGCTCAGCTCTGGGTTCGTGAAGTGAAGGGAGTAAGCCCCAACACCAGGCCATGTACTGAACCTAACACAGATTTTTGAGCACCAAAACATAACCTGAAACCAGCCTTAGACTTCCTCTTTAGGACCCATTCTAAAATCCCAATTTCCAAACATATTTTCTAAGGCATAAGCCACCACGACTCTAAAATTTATTCTTAGGAATTTAACGTTTATAGGTTTTTTTCCATCATCTATTTTGCTCTTTTTATCTGATCCTTTGAGCTGGTAAGGTCGCATCATTCTAAGGTCTAAAAACAACTCAGAATTTCTCTTTCTTTCAAAAAAAACTCTTAGTTTTCTGTGTTTCTGGAATTACACAAAAATTGACATCAATTTTTCCACCGGCATTGGCAACTTATTCATCGACATCGGTTATCCCACCGACCTCGGCAACATTTCATAACCGACATCAATTTTTCCATCGATGTTGGTCACTGTCAACAAATTTTCTTTCCAAACAGCAAGCTTAAAACTTGAATTTTTTGTTGTTAAATACACATTCTGGTTTTTTGAAACTAAAATACATATTTTTTAGAACCTGAACCCATTTTGCCTTGGATGGTTTTGACACACAGTTAAGCCAAATCTCTTGTTGACCACACAAGGCAACAACTACTTCCACCTTCACCCTTCATACCAAGTCCTCTAATGGAGTATACTTCAGACACTGAGCATACCTTATCCAACCTACCCCAAATCATCCTTCTATTGTTCTCGAAGGGGATCAAGAATTTGATATATTTCTTGACCACAACGTCAAGGCTCTCCAACACTATCTCGCTAGAAGCCAAACGTGAGATCCTTCAGGTAATCCTATTTATGGGATGCCAACTTATTTGACTGAAGTGACAATGATATCAACAGCCTCCGTTACCCAACCTATAGTCACTCAGGCCATTGCCTTGACTAATAACCCAACCATGGCCAATGTTCAAGATTTGGCCTCTCCTTCTATTTCTCGACCTACCTCCATTGGGGTTTTTGTACCCCCTCAACTACAAACAATTCAACCAAGTTTGACACCTTTCAAAAACTTGATTGTCTCTATCCCACCCACTCTAATGCCTATAAACATGAGAGTGGCTACTCATCCTTTAACTAGTCTTGCTACCAATCAACCACCCTTAGCGGCATCTAGTCAAGTTGTGCCCCCCAACTTTATGGCACAAGTCCCCTTGACCTCAACATCAATCCCTATGATGAACTACCAATATGTGGCACCTATTCAAACACAACCAAGTACATCATACGCCCCTCCCAACATCTTCCAAGTACCTTACAACCTAGGGGTGATCCACCTACCAATCCATCAGTCGATCTAATCAAGATGCTGATGGATAAAATGTCTAACCTTGAGATATCCATTTCTGGTTCAATCAATGTTCTTTCATATGATCAAATTTGTAATGAACCCATTCACCCTTTGGTGCCCATTCAACCATACCCTAACCACTGGGAACTTCTAAAATTTACTTGCTTTTAGAGTAAAGAGGACCCACAACAACATCTACGAGTGTTTAGACATGCTTGCTACCTTATAGCACATGATGATGCATTATTACTTTGCACATTCCCCATGTCACTTTCTAGTGCTGCCCTTGACTGGTATAGCTCCATTACCAGTCATTCTCTCTTTTCTTTCACTCAACTCACTCAACTATTCCTCAACCACTTCTCAATCAACATCACCAAGAATGTCTCTGTTACAGACCTATATTCTATTAGATAATTTGATGATGAATCAATAGCTGAATTCGTCGCCCATTGGAGAGGTTAAATCAACCAACTCTCCTTTTCCTTACCTCAACCTGAGCTCATTGAGCTCTTTTCAAGAGCATGTGCCAAACACATCTCATCCACTTTACGGGTTCAAACCTTTTGCACATTTGTTGAAGCTTTCACCATGGCTTGAAAGCTTGAACTCTGCACAGTCGAAGAAGATAAGGTCAAATTGCATAGTAAAAATACTAATGCAAAATCCAATGACCCTTCTTCCAAATCTTCTTCTTCCCACTCCAAGTCCAAGGGATCAGCAAATGTTGTGGTACTTAGATCATCATCCTCTACCACAACCAACCAAACTGAACCTTCCACATCACAAAGCATCACAAGGCAATTCCAACAATGATATGTACAGCGTCAATACACTCCAATAGGAGAATCATATGCTTTCATGTTGGATAAATTAGTGAAGCAGGGGGTCCTCAATCTCCCTCAAATTTGACCTGTCCAATTTAACCCCTCACAAGCCATCCCTGCATGGTATAGGGAAAATGACTTTTGTAACTACCACCGCGTCAATGGTCATGACACGAACAATTGTAAAACCTTAAAAAATGTTATTCAGGATATGTTAGACAAAGGGGATCTTGTTTTGGATAACCCAAATGCACCGGCTAACCAAAACATAGATATCTTTAGGCAGCCATTCCCTAACCATCCCCCTAGTCAAAATAACGTCCAGACCATGGCCGATGACCTCCAAGAGTGCAATATACGCACGGTCAACATGGTTTCTCCTTTCATTCCTAACCAACCTCTCCCACAATCTAAAGAAGTTAGTCAACCCATTTCTCCACGATGGGTAGAAGAGCCTATTCTACCCATATCACCCCCACGACATCAAACACCTCTTCCACACATACTTTTACCTCATGAGGAACCCATATTACCCATTCCTCTTGCCCCTACCTTCCCTCTTCTTCTACCATTGGGAGAAGTTACTATTCATACCCCATGCCCTCATGTAGAAGGGGCCATAATCCCTCTACTTCACCCTTTAGAGGAGCCTTCCTCTCTTATTTGTCCTCCACCGATGGAGGATAGTCCTCCATCAACCCCTCTTTCACACGTAAGAGAGTCTACTTTGACCTCTCCCATATTGGAGGATGCTTTGATGGTGCCAATGTCGGTGGCCTCGCCCTCATCCTTCTTATTACCAATGGGGGATCATACTTTCCATGCTCCTTGACCACATGCAGAAGGCATGATCATCCCTGTGCTCTATCCTCTCGAAGAGCCACATTCTCTAATCCCTTCTCGACTGAGAGAAGAACTTGCCGTCTCACCCACTTCAGCTAAGGAAGATTCGGTGATGGTTCTCTCTCGCCTTTGGCCCGTGATCACTGCGTCCAAAATGTTTCTGCTCTCATGATCATCCAAATCCTCCAATGGACTGACTATAAGACCTCACGTGACGTCACCTAAACCTTTCTCTTGATTGGCAAAAAACTTAGGATTTCTCCATTCTAGGAACCTAAAAATGAGGCATTATGGGAGCAACTTAAGGTTCCTTATCTTACACATCCTGCTTCATCTCATACTACCAACCCTTTTGCAACCAATTACCCTAAAGTCTCTAATGAGGAGCAGGCATGCACTTCTAAATCATAAGAAGCTCAACCTTCCATATCTAAATCCAAACCCTCGCAGGCATCCACCATGCCAAATCAGATTAAATCTCTCGGTGTTCACCCTTTATCAAACCTCACTCACCCACAAGTGAAGGTAGATTTGAACCTCACCCCATACAATAGTGGTCCTCGTACCATACTAAAGAAGGGTGCTAAACCATGATGGAGAATCCCTCCCCCACCTTCACCATTACCCTCTATCTTGGGTCCACATCCATCTACTTTAATAGGAGTGCTCCTTATTCCAACACCTTACAAAAACAAATCGCCTCCATTAGTCCCTCTACCCATCAAAAACATATTTCCTCCAAAAATTTTGACACCTCTCACCAAGAAAGTGTCATCTACGCGTGTGGCCACACCATCAACCAAAAAGGAGGTACAAAAATCTCCCCCTACAACTCCTAAATAGGAGTTGTCAACCCCTACTGCAATAAAGAGTGCAGACCCATTAGTGGGTTCCTATGCTTCGATGTTATGCCAATTGTTGTAGTCTTCTAGCATCGTTCTCTCACCCATTAAACCATACCAACCTCTCAAATCAAAACCATCTTGGTTCGACGACACTAAAATTTACTGGTATCATCGTACACCTAGACATGATATTGAGCATTGATGTGCCCTTAAGGTTGTCATTCGCCAACACTTGGAAAAAGGCACCCTTCTTGTTGAGGATTCTCTCAACCATCCTTTTGACAAACTACCAATACCATCCAATGCCTCCCAAACCTCCTCACCTAAATCGGGATCCCAATGCAAGATTATGGTCCCTCTACCACCTTCTCCCCCTTTATTCAAAATCAATACTGTTGTGTGGCCACCAGGTCCCAAACATCAAAGGGTAAAGGAAAAGAGAAGGTTTCTACCCCTTCGACATATCCATTTGCAAAGCCTTCTCAACCACCAAAACCCAAGATTTCTATCTTGGGCACATCTCAACAAACATCTCCAGGGGAAATTCCTCCTAACCTCTCTACTCCACATGATGTTTGGTATAAATGACTTGTTGACTACTTGACTTATTCTATCATACCTCCTCATCTTTATAGCAATGGACGACAGGATTTTATCAAGAGTACTACTTGATACACCATGCTAGGGGGTCTTCTCTATAAATGAGGTCTCGACGGCCTCCTTCTCCAATGCCTAACCACCACTGAGACATCTCATGCCATTAAACAAGTCCATGATGGGATTTTTGGTGGACATTTCAGTGGTAACTTGATTGCAAAACACATCCTCCACTTGGGCTATTATTGGCCCACTCTTAACCAAGACTGTAGTGACTATGTTTGGTGTTGTATCAAATGCCAGCAACATGCTAACCCACTTCACGTCCAACATCGACCAAAACATGCCTACAACAAAAATTTGAAAGAGCGAGATTTCACAATCAGAGATCTTGTCCTTAAAGAAAACCAACATGTGACCAATATGGAAAGAAGGAAACGAGGCAAGCTTACTCCTAATTGGTTTGGACCATATATCATAACACACAAATATGGATCAAGGACTTATCATCTATCTTCTCTCGAAGGCCGGCCAGAACATGAGCCCCTTAATGCCTTACATCTACAACCATTATATTGTTAATCAAGTAATCATTCACTTGATGTTTAACTTGAGCTCGTCCCTTGAGCAACTCCCATCATCCTCATTCCTATTCCTATCAACCATTTTCCCCTATAACAATTAGTTAACCCTTTTTTTTAAAGCAGTAAATGCTTTGTCCTAATAAAAGGGAAACCCCTAAACCTCTATAGCCTAGTCCATGACTAAAAGTTCAGTCAACAACTCAACATAAAAACTGGGATGCCTAACAAAACATCATAAACTATAAATGTAGACTGCTCCCTTGAAGGACAGCTACATAATTGTTGTAATTAGTAGACTGCTCCCTTGAAGGATAACTATTCAAAGCCATCAACATACGAAGTAAAACATAGACCACTCCCTTGAAGGATGGCTATGCCCAAATTTTGCTACCATAATAGCACTCTCTCAGAAGCTGCCCACATCAATCAGCTTCACATGACCACAAAACAAAACAACATTCCCAAAGTAGACTTCCTGCATTGATCAGTATACCAAAAAAAAAAAAGAAATTGACTGAAAAATTATTAAGTCATGGACTAGCCTATAGTCATTCTCAGGGTCATCTATAAAAGGGGCAAAGTTATCCCTACTAAAAAGGGTTACGCTATCCTCACACGCCAACATACCCAAGGGATTTTGAGCTCACTTAATGTCAAGTGATTAGCATACTTCTCTAACACAAATCAATGGTCAAATGACGTAATGCATGAATGGGGATTTTGTTTTACAACAACCCTATCTATGATATCATTATGGTCCTTGTCAATGAAAGAGCAACGTGCCTTTCACTTCTTACACACCTTCGTCACATACAACCTCATCATGTTCAACCTAACCAAAACAACTATCAACCAAACATAATTTATGTCAAGCATATACCATCACCAATATGGAAATTTGTTGAAGCATAAATAATATCATTTCATTTTTAGCATACATCATCACTAATATGGAAAATTGCTAAGGGTGAAAAACCATATAACCAATGTTACAGAATACACCATCACATAATATGGAAAAGGCTGTAACATCATCATATATTCATTTCATTTTTAGCATACACCATCACTAATATGGAAAATTGCTAAGGATGAAAAACCACATAACTTATGTTACAGCATACACCATCACACAATATGGAAAAGGATGTAACATCATCATACACTCATCATTTCTAAACCAAATCAACTACCAACCTCTTTGACTCTTCTTCCCTTTTGGGGAGAACTACATTGGCCTGAGGCACTTAAAAAAGGGGCTATGTAGGCAGCACTCAGTTGACATGGCATCTTCTGAAATTAGCTCGGCCATTCATTCGTTCATCTACCTAATGGACCAACCATATAATCTTTAATCATGACTTAACCTAGTCAAAACCAATCCATAACCTACCCTCTTCTTCCCTTTTGGGGAGAACTACATTGGCCTGAGGCCCTTTTCAAGGGCTATGTAGGCAGCACTCAGTTGACATGGCATCTTCTGAGGTTAGCTCGGCCATTCGTTCATTCATCTACCTGATGGACCAACCATATAACCTTTAACCATGACTTAACCAAATCAAACCCAAATCCATAACCTACTCTCTTATTCCCTTTTGGGGAGAACTACATTGGCCTGAGGCCCTTAAAATAGGGGCTATGTAGGCAACACTCAGTTGACGTAGGGTCTTCTGAGGTTAGCTCGACCATTCGTTCATTCATCTACCTGATGAACCAACCATATAACCTTTAACCATGACTTAACCTATCTAAACTAGTCTAAAATCATGCCCACACAACCAGTCCAGACATTGTAGAAGTCACCTTAGACCTCTCATGGGGCACTTTGGAGATCACATATATCTCCCTAACCGCAACAAACAACACTTGAGATCACTTATATCTTAGCCAACTCGACCAATGACCTTGGAGATCATGATTATCTCCTCAGACCATGACCACTTTTGAGACAACTCTGCCTTGGTTATTTTGATTGCATATATGCTACCTCACGAATAGTTAGCAAATTATATGCAACCCCCATTATGCCCCTCATATGTATTGTTGGATCATGACCAAGTTGATCCCCAATATTTATGAAATTTTTGTGTTTTCTAAGAGCACTTCCTAAGTTTGGGATACTTGGAACATGATGACCATTGAAGCTACAACTTTGATCAATTAACCCAATTACCTGCCACTAATAAGCTGGGGACTGGTTACTTCAGTTTTAGTTTGCTTCAACAATTGGAGTTACAACTTTGATCAATTAACCCAATCAGCTATGACTAAAAATCTGGGGACTAGTTACTTTGATTTTAGTGCTCCTCGACCTTACTTGTGATAATTTGACCTACCTATCATGTGAAGTGGTATACGCACAATCTCAACTATTGCAGCATTCACACTCCCAACTTCACCATACCCATCCACTGCCTATCAAATCGGCAACTGATTTTGGATTGCCTTCTCTCGATTCCTGCTTTGAGGGGGAATACCTCATCATCATACCTAGGGCAACCTACACCTTATCCCATACCTGGGACAACTTACTCCTATTTTTGTCTTACAGTTTGTCAGAATAACCAACAAGACAAAAAGGGGCAAATGTAGACACCAACATTGTGTCAACCCCCCCTTGGTCCCCTTCTAACCACTTACACACTTTATTAATTTAAAATAAACTACTTATTTTAAATTAATGACATCACCCTAGACACCTCACCTTGGACACCTCACCCTTAGACCATTTCCTACCCAATGAGTCACCCTGAGACTAGGTCATCTACCCATGACCTATTCTCACTCCATCCTAACCTCCTAACTAACTCTCATGCCTAATAAACTAGTCTTTTAACCATTTTCCAATGATAGATGCACTTGGTAGATGGAGAAATGGGCCAAATAGCCCTTTTACCCATTCTCTAGCCATCGATGTCGGTCAACTATCAGCCAATGCTGGCAGAATCACCAATGTCAGTTACTTAACCTGAGCTCTAACATTGAGCTACCCCCTGCCTCTTTGGATATCAATGCACACACTCTAAGACCAAGCATCAGACTTCGACTATCATCCTCCAGGCTACAAAAACTCTGTAGAAGTCACTCTAGACATTGGATTGAAAATATTGTACGAGGTCTTCGACATCAACCACAACAGGAATAAGCATCCTGACACCCTCGGGTCTTCACCAAAAAGCTAGGTATTCTTCTGGTATCCATTTCAAAGTTCTATAATAACTTGGTAATTAGTTTCTATTTACTATTTCTAAGAATCAATCAAAGACCCGACCTGACCTTCTTTCGTGGAGAGGCTGAAAAGCCTTCCCCTTATCCTTACCCTCTTTTCACCCCTGTCCTCTACCTTTGCTCTTCCTTAGACCCTATTCACTTTCCTGCAACCCTGCACAAACCTTTAAACTCTCAAACCCTTTTGTCGACCACAAACTTATTCCAAAACCTGTCCAAGGCCCATTGCCCTAACCGACATCGACCACAACCCCGACTGACATCGGCAATATGACTGACGTCAACACCATCCACAGACCAACCTCGACAAGACTATCAACGTCAGTGACTGTGACAGACTGATTGCAGAGAACAGGTACACGTTATCTTTATTTCTCTTTCTTAGTCTTTCACCATTTCATTTTATACATATCTCTTTGTCTTAAATAGTGGACTATCATCCCTCACGGAGCTTTACGCTTCTGGGACCAAGCGCGTAGCTTGGTAGTCCACCTTATCTTACTCTAACATTTTCTTTGTTTGAGTTTCTTTCTTTCTACATGTGTTTCCTCCACAGCCAAAGAGGAGCTCCTACATCACTTGGATATGGTGCGCAACTTAATTCGGGTAACATCAAACCCCTGACCTTTAACTTTAGTTTCTTCTTTCTTTTGAATGTAAATAGCAAAAATGTAGAGAAATAATTGGATTAATGAATGAATTCATGACTTTTAATTCATTCCATTTTCAAATCCACTTTTGTTCAACCTTGAAAACATGTTTTTAAAGTCAAAACATTGATTTCTTTCCTTTGAGTATTTCAAGAAATTGAATGTTTTGACAAAAGTATCCATTGGTAAATGTTTTGGCATGTTTCTAGTGCCAATTTATGGATCACATTAAGATGGATTGTATTTTTAGTGTTAAAGGTTGGGAAGGCATGTTGCCTAGCCATATTTTATTCAAGTTCTTCCTAAATCTCTTGATCCTCTTAGCTAGAAAAGTCCTATTGCTCTTCAAAGGGAAGAATAAGTTGAGGGTGTTGAACTTCAAGAGGAAGTTCAAGTTGAAGAGGTGGATTGATAGGATTGAAAACTCTACTAGAAGATAAACTAGTTAGGACCATGAAGTATGAACATAAATATATAAAAAAAAATGGTCTAAAACTAGATTTTATCTTGAATGGAGTCACCAAATGCTGATTAGCACACCATATGCAGTTGATGTTGTCAAGACCAACATTCATCTTGACAAATTATTTTTAGGAAAATGGTCCCATCAGGCATGCCATAACTATTATCATAAAATCTTGGACCCTAGAGGAGGTTGTTCAAGAATACTCTAAGATTTTTGCAACATTAGAATACCTCTAGGCCTATGGGTTGCTTGTAGTAGAGGTAGACCTCTAGGTTTAAGGGCTAGCTCCCTGAATTGACCTTTAAGCGCTTATCACCTATATTAACTAATTTCTTGTGTGAAAAGGGGAATAATTATAAATGAAATAAATATATTATAAGGAGGTGATACACCATGAATATTTTCACAATACCATCATACTTCTTTCACTAAGAAACAAAACTTACAACACTAGCTTCAAAGTCTTAAGATGTTTTAACATTAATATTTCAATATAGAGGTGATATGCATGAGACAAATCAAGGTAAGTGGACCATAGGTCATATTGTAGACTCTAAGTACACTTTCACATTCGAAGGGAGACAAACACACTAGTTACTTGTTAGAATGATAAATTCTTGCATCAAACATGAAAGGACAAAGAGAAGAGAAGTATAGTTGTTTATCACTAGACCTCACCATACATCACTTTACACACTTAGATAAGATGTTTATGAACTCAAAGTAAGATTTCATATATTATTCAAATTTAAATTACAACATCAAACTAGTAGGGCTTCACCATACATGATGTGGAATTAGTCTACAAGAGCAAAAATGGCTAGTACTTATAGAATGTGAGATAGGAGAGAGATAAGTGCAGCTCAAAGGTCACTCAAAAAAGTGTCAAACTAAGAGAGAGAGAGTGTGTGTTTGTTATTTTTTTAATATAATTGAGTATGGAATAGATCATGTAATGTCTCTTTGGACAAATATCCCTCAGAAGCATCAAAATCCCCAAACTTGGCATAGAGGTCTCTTAGCTACCTTCTTGTAAACTACCTTCATCATTTGGTCCTTATTGAACACTCCAAGGTAGACTATAAATAGATGACATAATTTCACTATGAAGGATGGGTTATAATAGGATCCATCATTCATTTAATGTGTCCCTAATCATTGATCTTCTTCTGGACAAGTGTTATCACTGTTTGCAGTCATAATCATTAGCTCTGTCCCTACACTTGTCACTAAAATGGTCATTAATTGATCAATAAAATCTATAAAATGGGTGGTGTGACACTTTTTAAGAGTCTCTTTTCATCCTAATTCATCAGGAAAACCTTAAAAGGCCTCCCAATTAGACCTATCACCTTCTCACTTGGTGATCACTCTTCATTTACTATGCCAGTTTAGACTACTTGAAGGGAAGGTGCTTGTAGAGGTACTTATTTATTTTGATGAAGTAATAAATTATTATTATGAATTATATTAGGTCTCATTTAGACTCCCAGAGTGATCTTCATCCTTTGAAATTCCTTTTTACCTATAAAACATAAAAAACTATCAAGAAAACTAGTTTTGTACCTTGTTTGTACAAATAGGGTAGAATCCAATTTAATGGGAAATAGCCTGGGGAAGTCTTCTACAAGTCCCAATTAATTTATAAAAAATAAAAACTCATTTGGATGCCTTTTCTTCTTTGTCTTTCCCATCGGGTCATTAACAAAGGTTTTAGAGGGTTTTGAGTGGTTCAAACCCTTAAGGATTATTCATAAAACTGTGACACCTCAGAAAAATACACTATATCCTTATTTAGGAACCTATTCAACATATCCTAACTTGTTATGCTCCCATTATAATCATCCGTACATATATGATCTTATAAACCTAACCTCTTGAACTCTTCTTAGCATTTTGTACACCCTATCATGTTTTTGAGCAAAAAATGGCTTTTCTATGACCTCATATACAAAACAAAGGCTCAAACTCACCTTATAGTTCCCCATGAATTTCCTCCAATGTATTTCAAGGATCATATAGTTTTATAAATGTTATTGGACCCATTTAGGTCTCTAAGCCTAGTTTAGGCCTAGTAGGCTTAGTCTATGCATGGATTCTCACAACCACCTCTGAGTGGTTGGTCATGATTGTGAGACTTTTTGTATGTTTTTCCATGTTAAATATATATCTTCCCATGTTTATTTTAATGTTTCAACACTTTCCAACTAACTTTATTACCTTCCTTATGACAAACCTCTAGGGTTTGTCTTCCTGGGAGTGCCCTTTGTCTGAGATAGAACTGAGGCACTTCCCCTATTGTCTCATGAAAAAAAGGTATGAGAGGATTATAAAAGTGATGGGGATACTATATAAAAAAATTTAGGGTTGGATCACATCAATAGTATCTCCAATCATCATGAAACCCAAGGTTGACTTATGTGTAATACTCATTATGTGTAGGGTTAATAAGTATGGTTGTAGATGTACCTTGAAGATGGCTCTTTCCCTACTTCCTTGTGATGAGAATGATGTGAAATTATCATTTTCATCTTGAGTATGTTTTCAAGCATGTCTAAAACCCATGATAATTTTATAACTTAAGGTGTATTCACCTCTACTTGACTAGACAAGACTGGCAAACTGTGTAGTGTGTTTCCTTGCTTAGAAAGTGACATGCTTGTAGGTGTGCATTACAAAATTAGACCTAGTGTCATTGACCTAAGACCCTCTTAAGATAATTTATGCCATATTATATTCATTTAAATCTATTCAAGTCATGTTTATGTTAGGACAACATCTACACCACCATGTTCTAGTACACTATCATCCTATAGTTGACTGTAGGTGAACACTATGAGGGTCAAAAGGACACTTGTAGATGGTTTTTATACTCTTGAAACATGTGCTTCAATCCCTTGTAATTTTTCTTTGGCCAAAAGTGTCATATCTCATCATGTGGGGTCACTTAATTTCAAGGTTTTCTTCTATTATGCCACCTTGGACTATACATTCATTTGAAGTTCAATATGTTGTAGAAAATAATGACCTTCTATAGTGTAAGAATGTCTAGAATGGAGGCCTCCTTTACATCAATTATTGGGACCAAACACTCACTCTCTTTGGTCAATTCCTCACTCCTATGATAGGTATTCATGATGGAAGCATTAAAATCTATCTATACCTTATATCACCCCATTGTATGATAACACAAATAATGAAGAAGGCCCTATTTCAGAGTTTTTAAGGTAATGGATCCTTGACCTCTTTCTCCACATATGAACCTGACTCCTCAAGTTTGCCTACCACTTTATGGATTCACCATTGATTGATATGACATTCCTCAACTTTTCAACCTTTATGAAGGTTTAGATCTTCTTCAAATTATTTCCCTCCAATATTCTTAGACCTATGTGGAGACATGTAGGTGCATATGCAGGTGTGACATAGGACAGTGAAGGTGTAACATGGATAATATGCCTAGTTGATGGCCTTATGATCAACCCTAGACCTCCCCAAAATATTTAAATTTATATTTTCAACCTTGAAATACTTCAAACAATTCAAATTCCTTATTTCAATGTATTTAGTCTCTCGTGGGGCACCTGTAGGTGTCCATCAATGGTGCAGAACTCTGTGTAGAGTTTGAATTGGTTATCACAGTCTATTGCATATCATTTGAAATCTTAGCTTGATTTATCATATTATAAGAGTTTTTTTAACCTCTTTAAACTCCTCATTACCTCTCCATGACTATTCTAAAAACCTTCATATACTTCATTCACCTGACTATAGGTGAATATATGCAGAGAGATAACTATGTTGGCCTTTCTTGATTGCAAATTCATTGATGTTAGCCTATGAGACTAATATTATAAGGAGAGGGTGATTTCCATGACTTATTATAAGAATGAAACATCAACATAATTTTTCTTGAGAACACTTTAGGAAAGGAAAACATCTATAGTTGATGAACATGCTTGTAACTCCAATTATGATCTCAACTTGAAACTTGAGATGTTTGGCTGATCAACTCACCTCCAAACATGAAATACAATATGGAAACCATTAAATACTTACATCCAAATCTATTAAAAATAATTTCATCAATTGGTTTGTATGGACCAACTCAAACAAGGAAAAAATCTACAAGGTGTGGGGATAATCATGTAAAAAGAGGCAATTAACTTCTAAAAAATGTTTCATAAAGCAAAAACAATAAATCCTTGAAATAATAACATGAAATTGAAGTCTAAAAAGTTTAATAACATCCTTAAAAGGCATTTTACCTTAAACAACTCCTGCTAATTATACCATGAGAAAACATATTGACCAATTATGTATGCCAAGAAGAGTGATGGAGGATAAAAAAAATTTCAAGCCAATTTTGAGACTTAAAAATTATATAAAACATGTAATTGAACTAAATGAATCTAAATATTTATTTAAAAACCTTCCACTTGTACCACAACACTTACATAGGTCGTACAACTACCAAAACTTCCTCTTTTCTAACTATTTTCTTGATTTGACTTAATGCCTACAATTTTTTCAGTTAGAATTGACATGAATAATAATAATGTGACATATGGAATGTTTATGTATAGTTTTTAACACTTGTCTACCAAGAGAAAGTGTACAACCTTCATTAATGGCTCAAAAATGACCTTATGTGACATAAAATGACTTAGGACTAGATTTGACTATGACCAAGGTTAATAACACATCAAATGACATAAATTAGGACTATGAAACACCCTATAAGTATTAATGGATCCTTATAAAAAAAAATATTATAGGGGGTTGACCTATTTTTACTTGTGGTCAAAATAATCAATAGAAGGTATAAGAGCAAAATACAACAATCTCCAAAGAGCCAAGATCTATACATGTGTCTTCTTATTAGAAGCTTGGAGATTATCATTAAAAAGTATAATGTCAAAGCTATATTAACCCAAAATCCATGATATTATTCCATGTGGCACCATCTTGCGCTCATAGTGCTCACTAGGAGAAGTACATAACTTAAATTTTAAAGAGTCTTAGATCCTCAAGATCATGCTAAGTGGTAAAATATGATTAACTTACGACCCGCCAAACACAAAATTTATCATTAAAAAAAGATTAAGAAACACAATTAAGTGATATCTAAACAAGTATCATAATCTTAGAGATGCATATCCAAAATACAAATGCAATATTTGATAGCTAGGTATAATTTGAATAAATGGGAAATGGACACTTGGCTAGTGAACATGACTAATCATTCATGATGAATGGAAAGTTGCCACATGGAAAAATACAATCACCAAAACTAGCTCATGAATTTCTAATCAAAATAGGAAATAAATCTAAAATCCATTATTTCATTAACTTCACATGAGCTAGGCATTAAAGTCTCAAGCATTAAGCAACATAATCAAAATCCTAAGAACATCAAATCACTTTGCCATTAAATCAACAAGCTTTAAATTATTAATTTGAGCCACCAAGATATAAAAATACTTAATCTTCCTGCTACAAAAATTTATGAATTAACCTAGTTAGTTTATGAAAAACTCTAAAGCATAACAATGGCTTCCTCATCCTGAGCAACAAACTAGCCTCCCTCTCAATATTATATCAAAGGAAAAACTAAATACTTGGACATAATATTTGATATAGAGGTATTATTGTTATGAGCTAGACAACATAAAACCATATTCTTCCCAAGACCAATTGGATGAGGGTAGAAGAAGATACATAGATGATATGTTACCAATTAAGATAATGGGTTTACACAATATGGTAATGAAATCTAAGGTATGTTGTGTATATAATTACTTTGAGTTTTATTTATCAATAGCATCATTACTAAATATTGTTTGCACCTTATAATTCATAGGAATGTGGTAGCCTATATCTCTTTGGAGGATTTTAAAAATGATCTACACCTACTAGTGTCTGAAATAACTTATAACTATATCTCTTGTGGAATGTTATAAATTACACTAGTATGTTATAAGATTTTATTTCAGACATTGGTGTGTTATAAGGATTTTAAAAATTATCTACACCTACTAGTGTCTGAAATAACTTATAACTATATTTCAGAAATAAGTTATTTTAGGAATGTGGTAGCCTATATCTCTTGGAAGGTAAGTTCAAGTAGTGGCTGGAAAAAGGTGAAAATATAAATATTTGAGGAGCTTTTCCTAATTAACCATAACCAAATTCAATCTAGGTATTATAATAGTCATGGCCTTATTGAAAAGGTTGTATGGATTTTATAGCATCACTTACATACACGAGGTGTGGATTCCCTCACTAGACATCATTATGACTTATAATAAAATCATGGCACCTGGGGAGGTTATTAGTGTTTGGATCAGGGTGTAGATGTTCAAAGTTGAATAAAGGCAATCTAATCGCAATTTTTACATGATGTCTTATGTAGTAGATGCAATCATGGGAACAATGCACACAACTTAGACAACCCTGGGAACCATCTATAGAATATATGAACAATAGGGTCTATGATGACTTTTCCCTACTCCATATCTACAGGTCTAAAAGGGAAATAAAGGATATTACATAAGAGATATACCCACTAATATACCAGGCCATTTATGGGTGCTCCATGCCCAATATTTTTGACAACATAAGGAGAAGCATTGTAAATATGGGAGATTATTGGTATTATCTTGACTGCATTGTAATCAAGATAGAGGGAACCAGGGCCCCTCCTTTGAATCTACCTCATTTTGTTCCTAATAAAGTAGTAGAATAGGAGATAAATTTCAAATACATATTAATTTGGATGATGATCTTAGTGCCAAGAACCAAGGTTACTATCACATGATCCCTCTAAGCATTGGTCAAATGTAATACTCACTGAGAAGAAACCTTAATTTAGTTGGTAAGATCATGACCCACTATGGTTTAATTCAAGTGAAATATCATGATTGGGATCTCATAAATAGATTGAGGTAATACCTAAATGACCATATAAATAAGGGATTTCACATTCCCTATGGACATAAGATTTTTTAACATGACCAAAATATAATCAATGTTGTATAATATTCAAAGGTCTATGTTTTCATGAATCAACATAAAATACCAATGCTAGTAACCTAGGAAATTCAATATCACCCTTAAATCACTAGGGAACAAGAAAATAAAATAGTGAAGGAGGTAGATAAATATTCAAGCCATCAATGGGCTCAACCTTAGCCTAAATTATCACCAATATATGGTCATCCTTCCTCTCCATAACAAGCATAAGTTGGATTATCAAAGGAAGGTGCCTCTCAAGGAGATATGGATCCCCATATTAGGAAGAAATTTTTAAGGGACGTCCAACCCATCATCTAACATATCCATTGGAGTTCTCCCCTAAATCTATAAATACTTCACCCCTACAAGTGGACAAGAAATAATAATTTCTCTGGCCCCCTTGACTTAATTAACCATAGTTAAATAGGTAAGTCTTCCTACATTTATATAGAGTTATTTTATTACAATTCCATCTAAAATTTTAGTTCCCCCACCTCTTACCACTTCTTCTATTACCACTTCACTTCCATCTACTAAAGCCCCTAAATCTCTTACCCCATTCTTTTTAGGGCAAGCCTCTATTCCTACTCATGCCTCCATTGTAACCGACAAGAGAAAACCCAGGACTCCTCATGTATCTCCTCCAAATGTGAAAATAAAAGAAATACTTATTAAAGGTCCATTTACTAGAAGGGACCCTCTACATGATAAATTAGAAGAGGAATAAGAGGAATTAAAAGGAAAATCAAAATAAATGGAGTCTATCTAAGTGTTGGATAATGATGAAAAAGGAGAGTGGTAGATTGAAGAAAAGCAAGTGTCTAGAGAAGACATAAAACCTAAATAAGAATTAGGATTTTCTAAGGGAATAGATGAAGATGATGAGGAAGAAATGGAATCTAGAGATACTGAGATATTAGGAGAAGGTGAAGAGCTAGAATGATTTTAAATAATAAATGTAGAAGCTAAAGAAGGACTAGAATAAGAAAAGGATGATTCAACATCAACTAAATTACTTGAGGAAGATAAGACACTAGATTTAGATGTTAAATCTATGTTGAAAGAAGCTCCTACTCTATCACCTATAGATCCAAGTTCCTATCTTGAAGCTACTGCTACAATATCATCCTGTTATCATATAAAATGTCCAAATTGGTGGTTTGAGTGTGGCTTGTGGCATCCTATCCATAGGACCTTTTTATATGCTCTTGTGACCCTTTTAAACACCTTTTCATTCATTTCTAGTTAGCTCAAGACTTTTAAACAATTATTCCAATACCAATACTCTACCACCTCTATCTATCAATTATCTTTGCTCTCCTCCCATAACTATTACTATTCCTATACATATAGTAGATAATGTGGTTAGAAATATTAATCATTGTGCCACCATGCCTCACCTACCTAGCTAGGAACCTTGCCACCCTCCTATTCCTTCCCATCCCAAGACTAACCCATCTACACAAGTAGATCTGCATAGGGCATATGATATTGTTGATCAATTAAGAAACACACCAGCTAAGATTTTCATGTTAGAACTACTTTAAAAATAAAATGTGTTCAAGGATATTCTTTATCAGGTGTTCACTTAGACTTCTATGCCCATGGATTTAGAGCCTTCTTATTTTACATCAATGGTCAACACATTAAAAACTATAGAAGATGTTATTTCTTTTAATTGTGAGGCCATGCCTTCTTAAATAGTTATTGATCAAAATTTACCACTATTCATACAATACCAAGTCAAAACCAGTGAAATTAAGACAGTTCTAGTTGATAGTGGTTTCAAACTTAATATATGTAATATTACATTTTTACAGACCATGGGCATAGATATGGCATCCATGAAAAAGTCATATAAGAAAATTAGAGGGTTTGATGATATACCACAATAGACATTAGGCACCATTTATTTGGATATCATGGTAGGGCCCAAAACCCTCTCTATATAATTCTAGGTCATGTCAGGTTCTCTTCATTAAAACCTTTTACTTGGATGACCTTAGATACACACTATGGGGGTAGTTACTTCCATTATTCATCAATGTGTTAAGTTTCTCCATGAAGGATACCTATATACATGCCCAATAGATAACCATCCATTCAAATATTATAGAATTATAGAGTCATTTTTGATTATTTTTCCAGATGGGACACCTCATATCATAGTTCAATCACCACCTCATCTAATTTATCTTGACTAGATACAAACATATGAGGCAGGAGAGACTAGCACATCTCGCACTCCTGTACTTACAATTATTTCCTTAGCTCTAGATACTTAACTAGCTATAGTAGCTTCATTCATTCTAGGTACTCCATCAGTCAGAGTTCCTACACCTATTACAATTACACAATCATCAACATTAGTTTGGTAGTACGGCTTGATTCTACAGATATATCTCCTCTGGTAGTCACAGTTACTCCATCAATTATAGATACTCTTGCAGCAGTACCATCTTCTACTACTATAGTTGATGAGACTCCCATATGACAATTACCCCTTGTGGTAAATTCTAAGTCACCATATGTGCATGATGTTGATATAGATTCCTAATATACTTTAGATGATGATATGACACCTAAACTCATAGGTGACTATTTGTGTGGATTGAGATTTACACCAGTTGGTCTAGGAGAGTACTGAGATGACTCTAGAGCCCTCATCACACATCCTAAATCACTCTTAATATCTCACACTACACTCTAAATATATATTACACATTCACTCCCATAGATAGATCACTTAAAACATATAGTTCACATGGTTAGCTCTATGGATATAGAGCCAGCCATTCAGATTTAGGCAGGCAACCCACAACATTAACCATAGATTATGCTACAGATATTACTTGATCATGGATTAATCAAACTACCTATAATGCAACATAGGTCTATTATTAGGTTATCATGTTAATATCATGACCCATTTTGTCTCTTTCATATAATCATAGGCCATGACACCAACTCATGTATAGCTTTACAATAGAGATTGGATAAACTACAAGTTTAGGGCACTATTCAAATTATATCACAACCAACACTGGCTCCACCACTTCCATCAAAGCCACCTACTACCAAAGCTAAACATCCCAAAGGAGATACCACTAGAGAAACATTTATTTCACCTTAGATAGGATGACACCACTATAAATGATATATCTTTGACTACATAAAGATCAAAAATCTTACTAACACCTGAGGAGATAGCCACCATGTATACAGAGTAAGTGGCATATGATGATGATTTTGAGTTATTTGATGATGTTCATGATCCTTTCCTCCATCTCCATCCCCAATGGGCTCCATCCTTTAACCCTTTACCCCCTCCAGCCTAGTCTTTTACATCATTATGTATATATTACTTTATTCATATAATTATACATAATTTCTCAGATTACTTATACATAGCTTCTTTTCACTTGCCTGTAAATAGTTTCCTTATTCTTACTTATACATAGCTTATTAAAAAAATACAAAATAAATATAACATTTCAAAATACAAAAACATTCAAAAAAATCAAAATACAAAAACATTCAAATATTACAAAACACCAAAAAAAATTCAATTGTACACATTATCCATGCTTTACATTTCTAATACCACGGTATAATTATATTTTATTATTTTATGCTATTGTTTATCAATTTATGTATATTACCATGCTTCACTTGATCTTCTTTGAGCATATGCAATGACACCTAGATCCTTGATTGATTCACTCTACCCATTTAAGGGGCATCATACTCTTACATTCAAGACATACATATGCATATTCTACCCACTAGGGGCATCTTATACATGAATACACCATCAAAGGTATGTCATTCCTAAAACACACACTCTAGTTATCATGTTGATGTACATCACTTACTATCTTACATAGATTATTCTATTGACACTCACTAGTATACAACACTTGTATATTTTTTACATCTACCTAGTCTTGTACTACATGTTTTGCATAATTTCACTTCTTTCTTAGATTAGTTAAATTTGATTGTATTTCCAACATTTACATGATTTACTTTCTTATTTTGCATAGCTAGACGTGATTTCATTTATTATTTCCTATTGTATCTCTTGCATGTGCCTTAAGACATTTGCCAATGTCCTTTGCTTGTACTCTTCTATGTGCTTATGGCCCTCGTGCCAATATTGTTTGTAATTGTATGTGTATTTGGCATTTAAACATGCCTTGTATGATTTCTTTCCATGTTTGAGTGACATGTGCCCATGTCCCTTATTTGTTTGGCCCCTTATACACTTTTTTATGCTCCTTTCCTTGCATACTTGTTTGCTTATATATTTCTCAATTGCTTGTAATTCCATGATCCACATCATGCATTATTCTTGCTTTCTTGGATACCATGATGGACATCATGCTCCATCCCTCCTTAACAACTAAATCCTAACAAATAAAAATTAACATTTTCAATTTTATTTCAATATACTACACATGTTATTACATTATTACATCTATCTAGACATACCCATGTTGATCTAACAATCTCCAATACAAACTATGCTATATCTTGAGACATATTTTTAGTTATCATTGCTATATCATATATTTCATAGCATAAAACATTTGCATGGATTTTTTTTCTCAGGGAATTCATTGCATGGTCTTCATTCCTACCCTCATAAGAGGGGGAAACAAACAGGGGTTTTGTCATAGAGATCAGAGCCCTTTACTAGTCAAAAATCAATTTTTAAAATACACAAAACAATAATCAGAACCCAAACCAGGTAGAATAGACCAGAAACACAGTGACAAATATAGAATAGTGATCAAAAATAGAAAAGGACAAGAGCACCATATTTTGATTATAGTGTCGAATAGAAAAGTGTCCCATTTTTGGTTCTTCTATCTAAATAATAGAAAAAACATATTATCCAAAAATAGACAGAAAGGTAAGTTCAGTTACAGTATTTTCAACTATAATATAGTTTAGAATGAGTAGTTTTAGTATAGTTTTTATTAGGGAATCTAGATATAGGGGGAATCATGTGCAACATGATGGATTTTAACTCCAATTTTATATTGGGCAATTGGTATAACTTCCAGATTAGAATCCATGTTATAGACATCAATTATTGGGGATAATGTGCACGACACATTTGCCTTCTTTTCTTTCCAAGTTTATTACATTACCCAAGCATTTTTAGTAGTTGTGTTCCTTATTCCATCTATAGGTGGTTGGCATCATTTCAGAGTGGCTTTCATATAAGCCTAGTTCCCATTTTTAGAGTGGCTTTATACAAGCCTAATCTCCACCTTTCAGAGTGGCTAAGATTGGCCTAGTTCTCAGTATAAATTCAGCTATCCATGCCACATTATTAGATTTAAGAGCATTCATGGGCTTTAGGAGCCATTTTATATGACACACATTTATATCGGTATCAATTCATAGCTTCACACTTCATGGGAAATTATGGAACTAAAGGACTAGCTAGATTTTATATTCTTAAGCCACCTACTTAGAGGGATTGGACACACAGTCCAAACATTAATCAACACATGCATGATCGCATAGCTTCATTTAGTGGGTGATGATGGAGCCAAAGGGCCAACCTTTGCATTATTGAGCTACTCTTTGGGAATTGAGCACTCAACTCCATTCATGATATTAATCTTGGTACAACACATACCCAACATCACTCAACATCACAATAGATTTACGCTTCATGATGTGCTCTCTCTATACACACTCAACATCACACATCTTCATGGCTTCACACTTACAGGTAAGTTTAGGTACGCTTTATATATTTCCTTTATCCTAGTATTTCACTTTACTACATCACTAGAATAAAGGAAGGTAAATGTAGTCATATAAAAAGTTCAAATTGGTAGTTTGAGTGTGGCTTGTGACATCTCATACATAAGTCCTTTTTGAATTCTCTTGTGACCCTTCTAGACACCTTTTCACTTATTTCTAGTCATATTGAGCCTTTTGAATGATTATTCCACCTCAATCAAGTTGTATTTCCTAGGCCAATCCTATCCCTCAGGTCCCAAGCATGTAGGATAGGAGTGCCATATTTGGACTATAACATCAAACCCTAGGGTGTCTCATTTTTAGTGCTCTTATCCATTTGAAATTTGAGCCAAAATGGTCATTTTCATCTAATTCTTGTCCTTCATTATGGTAGTCTAGCATGAATACATCTAACCCATGACCAATAGATCCCTATAAAATCCCATCCAAAGGTCATTTACAAAGGGAAGTGACAAATATTACAAATCAAGCAAGAATACAATCAAACTACTAAGGCAAATTTCCCTATTCTCTACATACAGTCATCTAACATAGCTACAAACATATTTAAACTCTCATACTAGTCCCTAGCCACCTCAAGCACTCTCAATTTAGCAATATTACATTTGCATCACACTATTACAGAAAGCACATTAGGTGAGAGAACTACATATGGCTTGATCCCTCTTCAGAGTATTGGTATGTAGGCAACATGTCCACATAAGAGGTGTGGATCACACTTTTAATGCATCTTACACACACTAACCCCCCCTTTTCAAGTGATTCAAATCTTGTTTTATCAAGCATGATGGAGGGTTAGGGTTTGAAGATTAAATCATATATATAGTGAGATTTATCAACATTCAACACTTAATAATTCATAAGCAGGATCATACCAGCATAATTCAAAAACCCAAAAAGTTGTAGTTTTTAATGACTAGTTTGGACAACAATGACATAAGTGGAAAAAATCACTAGACCATGAAGTGTCCTATTTTTGGTGGTCCTATCCTTTCATTGAATGAAAACCAAATTCTGATTTGCAACACTATCTCATCCTGCACAACTTGTTTCTAGCAAAGTCATATTTTCTCCTTATTTATTGCTATTATTAGAAAGGTTAAAACGATCAAAAAAAAATATTAATTAGGACTATAATTATTTTAATATTATTTAATAATTTATTAATCTATACCCTTAACTAAAATAGGAATAAAACTCCATTAAAAAAATTAAATCACATCCACTCTAGTAAGGACACCAGCTACTAGGCAAAATAAATATATTATTATTGAATAAGAAATGAAAGCTTTGAATGAGGTAGTGTCTTCACTCACTTTTTCTATTAAAATTATAGATACTCACATGGTTAATTTTTCTTCTACTAGTTAAACTATTATACATGTTTATCTATATATTGTAAAGAAACTAAGTCATTATATATCCATCCTCATATTGATAAAATTGGGCCATAAACCTCTAATTATTTTTAAGGTCATGGGGTTTGACCATTATTGAGGTAGTAGTTAAGGAAATTAAATATTGTAAAGAAACTAAGTCATTATATATCCATCCTCATATTGATAAAATTGGGCCATAAACTTCTAATTATTTTTATTATTTAATTTCTTTAACTACTACCTCAATAATGGTCAAACCCCATGACCTTTAAAATAATATTCATTTTGAAGAATTAGTGTTTGTGTTTATTTTTAATCCCTGGGCACCACCTAGACCCTCTACCTAGTTGGATATAACCATCCCTTAGTCCACTCAAACTGAGTCATCCATAATGACAATTTTAAAGACTCCAAAACATACCAAATATGTGGTCAAATCCACACCCCAAAGGAACATCTCAAGATGGATTAGGGTTATTCAATTGCCTGTCTAATTTATAATTCAAAAAAGTGATTCAATGCTTCCTCCATGATTTTTTTATACCAACTATCTTTACACAAAATACTCAACCTTAGGATCAGGGAGATCTCATTATCCCCATTTGGGTCAAGAAGTATCAAAAAAGGAATAAGGATATAATGGGTCTAGTCCTTACAAAATTTCATACAATAAGCACACTTTTTGATAATAAAAGTGGCACTATATAGAGGGTAAATATTATAAATATAGTAGATAAAAGAGGGGGAGAATTAATATTGGATCAAAGGGATAATTTATTTCCCTTGGCAAAGAAATATAAAAAGAAACCCCATTACCCTGATGAATATGCAAAAGACTTTTTTTCTTTCATGGATACAACATGGGAGGCCATGAAAGAAATGTAAAATAAGCTAGGATAAAGCCAAACATAGGCTCCTATAGATCTAAATTATTCAAACTATAATCTAAATAGTGGATAATGTCCATATAATAGCCAAAAATCTATATGATATCATGAGCACAATTAGAGCTTTTAGATCTGAATCCCAACCTCATTAGGGTAGGGCAGTCACCTTATGGAATTAACTAAAGGAATTAGAAATAAGTCTTAACTTCATAGTCTAATGTGAAAGTAATAGTGCCTACATCTGCCTAAGCCTAATGTTGGCCCCAAAGGTTATATGGGCCCTAAATTATATGATTTCTGATAGTTATGGTGCATTACCTAACACCAATAGAGGAACACCTTGGTACTATATTTTATACGCCACCAAGGGAGTTAATATAAATTTTGAAATATATGAGGGTTACACCCATGTGTGACCACTTATACATGGAAATTAGTGAATAGGACCAATTTTTAAGGTTTAATCAAAGTAGTTATCAATAGCTTCAAAGTTAAAGTTGAGGGCATTGTGTATAAAAACTAGTGAAGAGATTCTACAATTGATTAATTTTGTCAAAGATAAGGTGACTAAGGTTGAGACCCTCAGATCAAAATTTAGATATTCAGAGGATGAACACAAAATTCTAATTAACTAGCTCGTATGAATATCAAATCCACACATACTCCATTTAGAAATAATTAACATTGAATTTAATGTTGCGTATGTATTATACAAAAAGGTAAAGCCTACTAAGAGAATTTAACACTAGTACCACCCATGAACACTCAGCCTTAGGTGGTAGTTCATATAATAGTACATATTCTTATAGGGGTCACTAGTGCTTATCATTTAACAACTATTTTCATGTCACTATCAATTGCTACTTTAACTAGTTCTCCACATGCCAAGGTTCAAACTACTTCAGTCACTATGACAAACATGCAATCTCCTTCTTTAGGTAGTGTTAATAAGGAACCATAGTTATATATAAATACATATGTTTTCATGTACTCTATTATAATATAGATTCATATCTCCATTTTATTTTGAGCATATATGTATTTATATTATAATTATGCAGTTTTGGCCAACTATCTTATTTATATCCTACATATGCATACTTTATAAGAACTTTGTAATTGAAATTTTAAAATTAGATTTTGTTTGAAGGATAAGGCAGCACCTCCACAAGATTATATATGTGTGTATCCTCTTTATTCTAAAATAAGGATAACTTCTGGCTATCAAG
The DNA here is from genome assembly GCA_037957365.1 of Torreya grandis. Lineage (NCBI taxonomy): Eukaryota > Viridiplantae > Streptophyta > Pinopsida > Cupressales > Taxaceae > Torreya > Torreya grandis. The sequence goes on along the minus strand of JARHVA010002530.1, from coordinate 1,600,903 downwards.
ATAAATAAAAATTATATAGATTGTTCTACAAGTTTGTCTAGATATGCAATCTTCTATTCTTTTCCAAATCCATTCTCATTGAAGAAGTTCCATTATTATGATATTTTAGTCTTTTTTTTTTATCTATAAGTGTTATTTAATATAGTTATTCATATTTTTTAGTAGCTAATTTGAATGTTTTATGTTTAATAATCATAATTTCCCTTTGTAGATGTGCAATTATAGTCTTATAAATAAAAAAATCTTTGATTATAAGCATTGAAGTTTATTATGTCTAGTTCCCTTAGACTCCTAACTATGTTTGAATATTTTGTGTGCTAACAAAATTTTTAAAAAAACATTAATTCTTTGACTATTTGTCCAACCCATAGTTTAAGATCTAGTTTAGAAGGGTTTCATCTAACATTAATTCACAAATCTTTTTTTTTTACTCTGTTCTTCCTTCCTGCCCACTTTAGGTTAGATTCACTAATATTCCTATTTAATTAGGTCTAAATTCACATCATATCTAAACCATATGAGATAAATAACTTCTTTACTCACCACTATTTGACTACTAGGTTGTTTACAAAACCCAATATCTTGTAACTCATGTCTTTGATTAAATTTTATTTTATCAATCCTAAAATTTTAGAGGCTACCTCCTAATATTACCTAGTGTTCATAAAACCCACATCAATAGGAACTAAAATTGGTTCTAAAATGAGGGCATCCTTTTTGTTTCTTTAAAATATCACTTGAGTTGCACTGGATATATCTAGAATACTAATAAGGTCCACCTCAAACAATGGCCTACTATTCCCACCCAGATTACAATTTTGTTCATCCATAGACAATTTTTAAGAATTCAAATAGATGCATCTTTAAGTGCATGACCCTAGACTCGATCCTATTCCTCATTAAGAATAGTTCATATCCCTTTAATGTAATATGACCTTAGTTTTGTTATCTAGTTTTGCTATTGTTATTCTAATGGGAATGTGCATGATTTTACAAGAAACCCTAAAAAGTATCTTCTTACCTTTTCTCCCTAGGGAGTGCCTCAAAATCCAAACCAAGTAAGTTACATCTATTGAAGAACATATAAAGTCTTTCACTATTGATTTAGGGATACTATATATCCTCATCAACTTTATATCATTCATGCCACCCCTATCTTATTCAATGTTCAAATTGGCAATCTTATTAAGAATTTTGAGACAATGCATAATTTGGGCCAAAATCACTAAAACATGTTACATAGTTCGAGTTTGTCATATACAAGTTCTAATTTATGTTAATCAAGGTATAATAAACAAGTATCCCTGAATGGGGTAATACATTTTATGTGATTATTAGTTTTTCCCAAATCACTTCGTGTCAAATTGTGACCATGCAAAATGACACTTTAGACCACTTAATTCTTTTGAATTTGGAAAGCACATGACATGTGCATGTGTTATGTCATGTCTGACAATGTCCTAAATAGGGTATTACTCCATACATAACTGACACCTTCCACTTAATTCTTTTAATTATACTCCAATCAAATTATTACTCCATACACAACTGACTTTTAGTTATTGACATTTTCAACCAATTTGATTAAATGGGCAACCAATTTCTAAAGAATTGTATAAAATTAATTAAACTCACTTAAGCAAATTAAACCAAATCAAGAGATTAAGTGGAAAATATATGGAAGTTATTGAAGATTTATTAATGGTAAATTCATTCTTTAATTTTGCATCATCTAGTGACATCATCAATAGGGTGGCATCCATAAACCATAAATGAAACAAAACTCTAGTTTAAGCCCACCCATGCCTCATTAATGACTTATTATTCCAAATATTAATGGGAATATTTATGGATTGAGCCTCTAAAATTGAATTTATTCATGGCCACACATCTTGATCTCAAGATGGATGGTCATGGTTGATTCTGATCATTTTTAAAAATCTATATATACAAGGGTCCTCACTCATCCTTTCAAGCTATTTTTGTGTAATGTTATTATGTTGAATTATCAATGAAATAAATTCAACTATTGGTACACATTTGATCAATTTCATGATCCTAGTTCATTGGTGCATTGAGAGATGATGGATGATTAAGCCACTCATCATTAACAAGACTTGGAGTACCAAATTAGAGGAAAATCACATGTTTGAGTTGTATTTGGAGGGATGCTCGTGGGAAGGTCTAAGAGTTGTATTCCTTATTTCAAAATCTCTTAGATTTCATTTTCAAAGCCCCATGAGGGATTTAACTTAGTGAGTCATATTATCTATGCTTATTTGGGTTTTACTTGACTAATGAATGATCTAACTCATTTTGGATTCCTAATCTATATTTTATCACACCTAGTGGGATCACACATCCCATACAAGGAGATTAATATGCAACTATTAGATCTTATAATGAATGCTTAAAATTATTTAAAAATAAAGTTTTGTATTTATTTTTCACATATTTTTATTCTTTTTAATGACACATAGTTGCAAGTATCGATGCCATTTTATTTCAAAATTGATAGAGATTGACACTGATTTTATAGATCAATGTTGATTACTATAATCGACCACAATCCCTATGTGAAAAATAGGGCATGGTGGAAACATGTTTGATGAGTTGTTCTTGAGATTTCTAGTTTTCATTTTATTCTTAAACAACTTGAATATCATTTTACCTGACTATTTGCCTGCAGGACTTAGTCTTATTTTTAGGTTTTATGCTCATCTTGATAACCAATCTTTCTATGAAAATAACCCATGTGCCTTTCTATGTTTTTCGTAGAAAACATCAATGATTTTTTGGATCAACATAAATCTCTATAGATCAATATTGATCCTTATGTGGATCACTGATGATCTATCTCCAAGACAAAAAATAGAGACTTGAGAGCTTACTTTTTAAATATTATTTTCTAGTTTGCTTTTGGGATTCAAAGCAAGCATAAACCCTCTAAAAATTGTGAGATACAAGTTAGAAAAAGGCACAAATTTTAAAGTGGTTAAGTCTTGAATACTTCATTTGGTGCCTAAAAATAACTTAGATGTTTTATGCTTAGTTGTTTTGTGAAAGTTTTTACAAGTTTTCAACAAAGGCCAAGGGGCCAAAATTTTATAAAACACTTCACTTTGGTATATTAAAATAAACACTCACATTTAGATTAAAAACTCTTAATAGTGTTTTTGTTTTATACTAAATCTTTCAACATTGTTTATTTTTTTCAAAATTATTGATGTGTGTATGCTCTCCCCCCATCCCCTTTAGGGAACTCAGGTAACTAAAAGCACTTTTTATTTGCAGTTGTACCTTCTCCAAAGGCATGAAAAGAAATTTTTTAGGGATCTCCTCAAATCCATTTGGTTTGGGTGATCTAAACATGACCTTAAAGTCTTTTCCATTGCCATTCATTATTATGTAGCTTGGCTTGTGAGTGGGATTTCATCACCTCTTCATGAGTTGTCTAGGGAAGCGTTGACCTGGGAATTCATCTCCCAGCAATATTTCAACCCCAATCCATGGTGGGGTATATAAATTGAGGGTGAATTTCTGGGACATTACTTGAGTAGTTAAGCAAACTTTGTTAGTGGTACTCCATCTCAGACCGTAAGGGAAATTTAGACATTGCACTACACTAACCAAATGATAGATGAAGTGGTTGTGTAAAGGATAAGACATTTTCATAATAATTGATTGGCATGGATCCAACTAACATGAGGTATCTCTAGTGTTAGCCACACTTGAGACCATCTAGATGTATAAAAATTTAGTTTTAAAACAACCCTATTTGTCATGGATATATTATTAATGTAGGGTGAGTAACCCAAAGTTCTATGTTGTCATATAATCACTTGAGAGAAGAGGGGGGTGTAAAAACCTTACTTATTCATGCACTTTTATTTTTTGATTGACATTTAAAATCCTCTCAAAATCATGTATATAGATGGGATTCGATAATACCATGCAACTTTGTCAGTTTTAGGACTTTAGACATTATACTTAGTTGTATTTTGTCATTTTATCCTTCACTTGCTTAGTATTATTAAGTCTAAAACTTATTTGAAAATCAAAACATGTCATAACCAAAACTTTTGTTATGCATCATTTTATTTGAACAAAGAGGCATTAGGCTGACCAAATCAAAATCACCTTTTGCCTTGTTCAAAATCATCATTTGAAACATTATCTTTTATAAACTAGCATTTTTATGTTGCCCATTTGAGCTAGACCATCTCCCACTTTGAAAAATCTTAAAGTCCTTCATTTTTCATTCAAATTTTAAATCTCACCTTTCTTAGTTCTAAACTAAGGTGTTAATTGGTTCATCATTTGCACTTGGTTTGAGTTTACTTGGGCATGATTTCTTATTTGGGTCGAACGCCATTATATAGACTCATCATCATTGTATTCTCATTGTGGACTTAGGTTATCTTACATTCACTCATGATCTAAGTTATAGGACCATTCAACTTCCTATTACCATGTGGCGATGTTGTGGTTTCTATTTTGTTTTAGCTTTATACTTAGGATTTCTTGTGTGTTTTCACATTTTGATCTTCTTAGTTCACATTAGTATCTTCTTAATAATAAAGACCCTCTTTTAATTTTTTAGTCATAACTTATCAAAGTTGTATCTATATTTTATGGCATTGGCATATGTTTGTTTTGATATCTTGTACTTTAGGTTTTAGAGTTATCATACCCTCTTCCAATTTGATGATTTCAACCCACCAAAAATTGTTAGAAATATTGTCATTGATGTCAAAGGTCTAGCATTATTTGTGATAAATGCCCCATTGCATTTAATGGTATTTTTAATATTCATATCTTGGTTAATGTGTGTTAATATTTATTTAATATTAATAAATATATTTTTGGTTGCATATAAGTCAAAAAAGGGCCCATGGAGAAGTCAAAGAGTCATGAAGTAAAGAAAAAAGAGGAATGGGATGCATTTTCTCATAAAGAGTCATTTTGAGGAATTCCAAGAGTCACCATGTGAAGATAAAAGAGGGTATCACGTATTTTTCCATGACGGGACACTTTGAGGAATATGAAAAGTCACCAAAATAAAGAAAAAAGAGGAAAAGATGCATTTTCTTATCAAAGGTCACCATATGACTTTTTAAATGCAAGGATATGAAAGGTCATGCAAGTTTGGTCCCATTTTATATGAGGATTGAAGGGTCAAAAAGGGTGAATGCCAAAGGCCATTTGGAAGGCTATAAGTAAAGGCTTGAGAAGCCATTTATAATATGCAAGAGTGTGCATGGTTTGTGTTTGTTTTTGAATAGAGAAAAGTAGGAGATATTGTATAGTTATATCATTTGTTGAGTAAGTAAAATTGAGAGATAGTTGTGTTTTATACACAAGAGGGGTTGGTACTCCTGTGGGTTGGTGCTCACAAATCTTTGCAACGGGTTAGTTCTCCTGTGGGTTGGTGCTCACAAATAGTTGTTGTGTTAGTGCACAAAAAGGGGTTAGTTATTATGTAAGTTAGTGCTTGTGAAATTTTTAATTTGAGTTAGTTCTCATTCATATACTTGATAGTGTTCTCTATAGTTTTTCCCACTCTAGGTTTTCACGTAAAAATTTGGTCTCTCTCTCTCTCTCTCTCTCTCTCTCTCGTGTGGTGCATATTATTATTTCAGTTTTATTACATATCTTGAATGTGTGGTTAAGTGATTAAATAAAAAAGAATTTGATTAAGTAAAAAGATATATATAATATACTAATTCACCCCCCCTCTCAATATATTTCATGCTTAACAATTGGTATTTGAGCAAGTTCCTTTGGAAAAAGTTTTACAGCTTGAAGGTAGATCAGGAAAGCATGATGATTAGATCACAAGAAGGTTTTTTTATAAATAAGGCACCTTTGTTTGATGGGACAACTTATGAATTTGGAGCATAAAGATGAAGAATTATTTGCAGGCCCTTGGATTCAACATTTGGCAAGTAGTGGTGGAGGAATATGAAGAGCCACAGACACATGTAACTACTCTAGTGGAAAAGAAGGCAAGTGAAAATAATGCTAAAGATTTAAGTACTATTTTATAAGGTTTATGTGAATCAGAGTTTGTTAAATTTATGCAATGTAAATCTACTCATGAAACTTGGGTAAAACTTGAGAATATTTTCAAAGATGATGGAAAGGTTTGGCAAGCTAAGCTTCAGACCTTTAGAAGATAGTTTGAGAGTTTGAAGATGGAAGAGGAAGAAAATATAGAAAGTTATCTTTTGTGGGTTGATCAAATATTTAATTAGAATCAAGGTCTTGGAGAAAAGTTAGAAGAATCAATTATGGTTCAAAAAGTTTTGAGATCTATACCATTGAGATATGATGCAAAAGTTTTGGCAATTGAAGAGATAAAAAATTTAGCCAAGCTAAAGATGGAAGAACTACATGGTATTCTTATGGCATATGAGATGTGAACCAAATAAGAGAAAACTTCAAAGAGAGAAGCTACTTTCAAGACATCAAAGAAAGAGAAGGCTAAGATTCAAGAATTAAGTGACAGTTCTAGAGATGATGAAGATGACAATGGAACTCTATTCATTTACAAGCTGAAAAAGGGTACAAGTAAATATCAAGGGAAATTACCTTTTAAATGTTTTAATTATGAAAATATTGGACATTTTTTAGCTAAGTTCCCATATAAGGGTAATGGTGACAATGAAGAAGAAAATTCTACATACAAGAAGAATTTCAAAAAAAAAAAATCAAGAAGGAATTAGAGAAAAAGAGTTTGTATTCTAAAGATCTTAGCTCAGTCAAAGATAGTGGAATCAGTGATTCAGAAGAAGAGATTTTATTCATGTCCATACATGAAGATGCCTCCACAAGCAAAAATATAGATGATCAATAAGAAGAACAGGATGAAGCTGAAGTGAATCTGGAAGGAGAACTTGTTTGTGCCTTAGAAGATTTAAAATCTCTTGAAAAGAAGAATCAAAGATTAAAGCTCTAGATCAAGAAAAATGAAAAGGAGTCAAAGGAAATAGTTGAAGATATACAAGCACACTTTGAAGAAGCCAAGAAAAATGAAGAAGATCTAATGACACAATTGTAAAAAGTAATTAAATAATGTGAAAGGTATGTTATTGAAATTGCTTCTTTAAAAGCTTATCTTGAGAAAAAAATAAAGAAATCAATGATAGAGAAATCAATGATTCAGAATTTGAGAATAACACTAATATGTTGAATAAGATATTAGAAAGCCAAAGATTAATGTCAAATAAGATAGGCATTGTATTTGAAAAAGAGAAAGGGGAGGCCACTACTTTCATAGACAAATAAAAAAGAAAGAGCTATGTTGAAGCTCTTACAAAAGAGGAAATAAAAAGAGAAGAAGTTAAGAATACAGAGGATATCTCAAAAAAAGAAGGCTGAAGGGAATAGAGCTACAAAAGGCAATCAGGTCAGAGATACAAAAATAGGTCCTATTTTTATGGTTACTATTTTTATTGTAATGGATATGGTCATAAGAAAATAGAATGTCAAAAAAGGGCTAACAATTTCAAAAATAAGGAGAAAGAAAGTCATGCAGAGTTAAGCAGAATCCACAACTCTTTTGCTCCTCTATCAGGCTTTAATGAAGAGGCCATAATATGTTACAAGTGCAACAACTTTGGACACATAGCCCAGTATTGTAGAAGCGTGTTTGAGTCAGTCAAGAGGGACCAAAGTTTTAAGGCTCCATTCATCAAGAAGAAATTTTAGACAAGTTCATGGTAGAAGAAACAACTTGAAAAATCTATGTTGGTACAAATAACTTTGCATGAAATAAATGAAGAAAAGTCATGGTTCATTGATAGTGGATGTTTGAGACACATGATAGGAGATAAGAGTAATTTCATAACCTTGAAGAAGATTAATGGTGACACAATGAAATTTAGAGATAATACTACTACCAAAATTGCCAAAAAAGGTACACTCAGTTTGGATAATGGTAGAACTAAGTTGAGTGTAAGTCAAATATGTGATCAGGGGTACACACTAAAGTTTTATGTAGAAGGTTATGAAATTAGGATAAAATATTTAGATGTGTTGGTTGTAGATGCTTAGAGAACAAGGAATAATTTGTATATGTTATCAAACATCAAAGGTCAAATATGTTTTTTGAGTCAGATTGAATAAAGTTGGTTATGGCACAGGATAATGGGACACATAAATTTTGAAAATCTTGTCAACATCAGCAAGAATTAAATAGTCAAAAATCTTCTAAAGATTAAAAATCCATCTGACACAGTATGTGAACCTTGTCAACATGGAAAGCAAGCCAAAAGGTGGTTTAAAACAAAAGAGTACTCGACCACTCAGATGTTAGAGCTTGTTCACACTGATCTATGTAGACCTATGAGAACTCAAAGTACTCAAGGTGAAAAATATTTCATGTTACTTATTGATGAT
>JARHVA010002530.1:925000-987500 GCA_037957365.1 Torreya grandis | reverse complement strand
CCACACAACCTGTGGTGCACATCCTATCATCTGAGTAACCTGCCACATCCAAACCTATAAACCTATGTAGTGAAGTCCTGACCCTCCATAGCATGAATCCCTGCTACTGGTCCCTCTCAAATCCCTGAGAACCCACTTCCCCGAATTGGCTCCTAACTCTCTGACAGCTCCCATTGCTTGGGTAAACTCAGGTCTATACCAGACCTCATGTGATTTCAAACACTGAACTATTCAGCCCTTTGTGTGCTCTGATTCTACATCCTGAACCTCACCAACACCTGATTCACATCAGCTCCCACTAGAGACAAAATCAACCTGTGATCTCCATGTCTCCCATGCCAAAGAATTTTGCTACTCCAAATTCTTCATAGCAAACCACTGAACTAATCTTACCCTTAGCTTAGCAAAACCCTGTATGTAAAAACTTGCTAGCAAACATACCATCCATATACAGTAACAGGATAATGTCATGACCATCATCCCCCTGGTAAGACAAACCACACTAGTTACCCTGACATTGACTAAAGCTATGCTTTGTCCTCCACCTATCAAAACCTATACCACTGTCCTATAGCTTCCTCAAGACCATGTGACCTAGTCATTCGTCTCATGTGTCTGTTCTCTCTATTCTTCAACTAAGGTATCCATTTGTCTCTGTGCTTTCATACCAGCTGGCAACCCTACCAAATCTATTGCTTGGTTCTGCATTCTCTCCATGCCATGCTCCCATTGTTTCCTGGATCCTTCCTACTCTGTAGTCAGTAACTAGTATAAAGAAGAGGAACAATGATTTTGAGGCTTACTTACCACTTCAGTCCTCCATATGGGCATTTGAGACTCCTTGACAGCTTGTTGTCCACCCAAAATCCATTACAGTGACTGACCTTAGTCACCACACAGTCTGCATCTGACCGACATCGGTTCCATGCACCTATCCTGACTACCAATCCTACCGACGTCGGTGTCCTCTTGCTACCGATGTCGATCCTCCTGATCGATGTCAGTCTTACCTACTGCCGATGTCGGTCCTTCTATCGACACCAGTACCTATGTTTTCTTGTGAGTGATGACTTTTTACCCGCGAGCTCCTTTGAATCAAAACCCATGTCCAAACTGCCCTGCTCAGAAGTCTCAAGCCCCATCCACTGGTCTTTGTCTGTCACCTCCTCCATAAACACCAAGGCTTTCTAGTTCTTAAGCCTGTCAAATATATCAGTCTTCCTCTTAAGAACATGCATCTCCTTCTTGCTCATGTGACCAAACCTACAAAGCCACGTCTCCACAATAGAAGAAGAATCAGTAATATAAACAAGTAGATAAAGAGTACCTATTTTCTTACCACCAGCTAATTCAAGTGCATCCGTTGTGAGAGTTCTTGTGCATCTCTCATCACCCAACTTTTCTGAAGAAATTAGCCACATCTCCAAACCTGGGACTTGCATGACCTCCTTCAACACCCATGTGTTGGCCGCCTGCAATTTTAGCTTCACTTCCCCTTTGCCAATAATCTGACAAGGCTCACCAGCTCCTCTCCCTGGGGCTGCATGGAAAGAGGCAACAGAATCTGTTATCCAAGATTCAACTTTATCCAAGAAACCTCCCAGAGCATCCTGTGTAACAACACCTGCAACATCTGCTTCTTCAGTTCCTTCATGCTGATCTGCTACCAACCAACAATCTTCTTTTACCTGCTCTTTCTTTCCATAGGATCGTAAGTGACCATCTGTGCTTTTCAACTCCTCCATTCTTAGCTTACTTTGTTCTGCCATTGCTCTACTCCCACTCAATTAGAAACCCCTGAGAGTGACCTATAACCAAACACAAAACCTGCTCCCTGCAACCTTAGCTCTGATACCACTTGTTGGGAAAATAAATAATGGAAGCACACAATTGATTACCAAGCAACTTAACATGTGGAAATTAACTAGAATACACAAGTAACTAGAATTTAGAAATAACACATGATATGAAAGACAATACACAACTTGTATTAAAACTCTTTCAGAAGGAAATACAACAAAGAAGGCTGCCACAGTTCTTCCTTACACACCTCTAGGGCTCCCATACCTCTAGGGCATAAACAATAAATCTTCCCTCAAATCTCTCTCTCTCAGGTCCCAACACCCAACTCAAACACAGAGTTGGTGTTCACCTCCAACCAGCTAGTATCCACTATTGCCAGTACTCCTGTGTACCACACACTCCACAAGTGCTCCACGCACTCCAAGTACACAAATGTACTTCAAGTAGATCTCCCCTCAACCTACAACAACCTGCAACTCAATCTGATCTTACTTATGGAAAGATATTCCTTGCCTTCCTCTTTGCTCTCTTTCTAAGTACACACTGTACTCCAAGTAGATCCCACCTGATCCTGCTCCCTGTTGTGTTGCTGTCCTATCTGATCTTGCACACCTGTGAACCTTGACCTTACACATAGATACACCTGTAGATCAATGATCTTACTTACCCATGTAGATCTCCTAAAGTAGCCATGCTCACCTGATGACCAAGATCATACATACATGAAGAACCCTATTGATTCTCCAATCCAGCACCCACACTTGGTACTGTGGCACTAGGAGGAACACACCATTACTCTCCTCTCTTAGAAGGAGATTATTTTCTGTCTTACTCTCTAGCACAACTTTCAATACAATCCATGAGTCTATTATATAGATCTCATCCAAACAATAATTAGACATCTAATTACAATAATTAGATCCGTAGCTTTTAGTCTAAATTTGGCTCTTGACATGCAAACACTTGGTTCGTTAGCTAACTGCCTGTAATACTCGTAGCTCGAACCACACAGGTGACCAACGTCAGTCCTTGTTTGCCTGGGAGGTGCCGACATCGGCTGACTTCTGACTGACATCGGTTGCCTTCTGTCTCTTCCTTGCCAATGTCAGTTGGCCTGATCGACGCTGGCGACAGTAACACTCAACAACCTTTCTGAAACCTCCTCCTCTATTTGCATCAGTGAAGCTTTTAGCTCCACAACCTAACACATGATTTGTAGGTATTGGGTCTTGTAGTGACCAGTGGTGGAATATCTATGAGCAATGAAGTTACTAACTCGATTGGTTTGGATATGGATATGGATCCTATATATACTTGAGATGAGTGGTGTGATGATGGATCTATTCTAAAGTGGATATGACTCAAAAAAACTAAAAATATAGGGTAAGATAAGGTAGAAATTAAGGTCTACAAACAAATAACATGAATCCTTTCTAACCAACTCTAGGACAAGGGCAAACACTAAAAAACTAATACTTGTAGACTACTACTTTAGCACACATAACTGACAAGCACAGTGGAAAGGTATGAGGGATAAAATGTAGTTAGCTCTATGTTATTAAATAAAGGTTGCTTATTATGAAAACTATTGTAACATATATTAATTTCAAGATTATATCTAATACCAAATAACATCTTCAACTAGCTATGACCAAGTCTAGGAAGTTGCACCAAATGGCATCTCTACACAAGTTCCAAAGAGTAACTTAGCTATCTTATTACCAAAAAACAAGATATATCAACCTAAATTGCTATTGCATATTCCAATTGATAAAACCTTATTAAATTATTATAAGATACTTGAAACTGCTATTGCATATATCAAAAAAGACTAAGTTATTAGTTAGATCAAAATGCATAAACACTATAACACATACATGAAAGAGAACCATACAACATAGACTTACAGAATAACCTAAAGGATTTCTTATCTATATTGAAATGTCATAATTTTTCCTCCTTTTAGAATGTGAGAGATACATGCATACATAGGCCTAGGATGGGGATTCTTCATCACTCAAACCATTCTCAAATTTTACATCTATTTCATAAAATATCTTTCAGAGTACACATAGGACCCTTGGTAAAGGATGCCACCAACAGACAAAACTTTTTACAAAAAAATATGATACGACTAACTAACATCATTCTAGAGGGGATTTCCTATAATGAGGTAGTTATATGGGTGGACACCTATACTCTAGTGGTTGTTTCCATTGTAACCAGAGTTACAACTAAGGCTTGTTGTGTCACTTATGAAGTAGTTGTAACTAAAGTGGTTGGTGGAGCCTACTTGTTCACCTAAATTTACAAGTAGAGGGTGTGGCTCATTTTAAAATCATTCTCACATAGGGGTCTCTTAAAGAGCTGAGGGAACTTATCAATTAATTTTCTATGTGCTTTAAATGTAGCCCCTATCTCCACATAAAGAGTCTATGTATCAAAGAACTTGATTCTAGCTAAATTTATCAATTGTTATAGGTCATCATGGGTTTTTATTTATTTTTCCCTCAACATCTGCTCTAAAATTATTCTCTAATATCCATAAGAGGTATTTAAAGATGGTCTTAAGGACCAATTCTCCATTTTGGTTAAGTACACCATTGACTCTCATTTACTCTACAACTATGGTGGATTTACCCTCATTAATTATGAGTTGTTGTACTAAATTTCATATCTCTTGATGCCATTTGATAAATATATCTCTTCTAATAGCCATAGTTTTGGGCCCATGCATCATTTAGGGTAATTATTAATTTTATATGACTGTAGTTCTTGTTTTTGGCTGTGCGACCCATAAAATAAAGCTTGGACTCCATCTTTTTCATGTATTATGCAAGGGAGGAAACATCCCCCCATTTATTTTGTGATTATTTCTTTATATCTCTTATTAATTGGAGGACATCACATAGCTTTTTGGTTGTTCCCTACACACTACCTATGAGGTCCCTTACAGGATAAATGGTGATGATTTCCTATAAGACATTTTTGGTTAATTGGAACACATATTCTCTTTGCTTCAAATCCACCTATTATCCTTCAATCATGATAGTTTTTATTTTAATCTTATACATAGTATTATTTTCCTTATTGAAATAAAACTTGACTATGTGTTGATCGACAATGAGCAAGTCATGCCTTCTTACCTCTGCTTGGTGCATCTTTTGGATCCATTTAATAATATTCAAGGAAACTAGTTATTGTGAAGGATCTACTTGTTGTGCAAGAGTGGAAGATGGGAATTTTACTAGAGGGAGCATAGGATTAGGAGAAGATGATTCCAATTGAGGCAAGGGATGAATGGCTCTTCTCTATTTATCGACCCTTTTGGGATCCAATGTATCGACTATTAGTTTCCATGTATTTGACTCCTTATCTGATATAATAGTGGTAGATTCTATCTGGGTTACCTAGCCAATTAGATGGATGGATAGGGAGGAGTGACTGGGGAAGAAAATATGGTGGAGGAGACTAGATTCTCAAAGTTCACTTATTTATTTAGTCTAGAGGACTGAGGGTTGAAGGCTATAAAGAATGAATAAGTAGGAGGGTTATTAAGAAATTTTTGAAAATAGTCTATTATATATGTATGAGTAGACCTAATATGTCCTTCTAAAGTTTGGCTATGGGTACACAGCTTGAATTATGGGGGTTAAGGTTGGAATTTTCAAAACTAGCCTTGTAGTTGCCTAGGCCGTATTTGTTTGGGCCAAAGAATCCAAAGCATGATAAATAACTACTATAAAACTAACTGGGATATAATCAATTATTGAAATATATGAGGAATGAGATGTTTATGTTCTCACCCTTTATGTAGCAGTAATCACAGAAATTATTATCATAGATAACACTATTGTGCTAGGAGGGATTGAGGCTAGAGATATACTCACCGAATACCCTTTTGTTGAAGCTATATGTTTTGACTCCACTTCATCTCCATTATTCCCACCTTAGTCTTGAATAAATTTAGTTGAGCTTAAATTAGTATTCAAAATTATAGTTTCCCTAAATTGAGCTTCCTCTAGCAACCATCCATCCTATGAGTCACTCTTCATGGTCTCATTAATAGTCTTAGACAAGGAGGTTTTCGTCTCATTTTCCCATTCTTCTTCTATGAACCATTCTCCCTTTACAAGCTTCTCTTTATCATCTTTACCATTATTTGACATTTCTAGGGTTATGCTTCCCTAGAGCCTTTTATTTTATCTTTCCCCCCCCTAAATTATCCTTGGAGGCTCCCTTTGTTGGAGTGACCTAAGGGGAAATATAAGGGGCCTTCACCTTTCTATGGTACACAAGAGGTGGTCTAGTGAGAGTAGTTGTTGTTAATGGAGAAGAAGCAGTAGCAAGTGAATCCAAGGGGATAGTGGCTGGTGATGAAGTAATATTTGGGGTTGGGGATGTAAATGGAGCCAACCAAAAACTAGGGGGAGGAAAGATGGGAGACTCACCTATTGTGCTATATTGAGTGGAGGAAAAGGCAACATACAAAATGGTCCACTAGGATAAGTTATGCTTGTAGTACTTAATGTAGTGGCAACTGGGTGAGTGGGAATGGACACTATGGTGGTTATTGCTATGGTGACCACTAGGATGGAATGTTGAGGGGATATTTAAGTTATTCCTTATTTACTTCCCATGGAAACATGCCCAAATGATCTAGCATGCTCTTGCTCTTGCCCTTGCATTTAAACTTGTAAGGGAGGTCTAGAAGGGGGATTTGAATCCCAATGCTCTTTTTCAATCCTTTAAGCATCCTCCTTGGTGGTATTTGGATTTTACTAAATATGATTGGCAACCACCATCGATATATTTACCTTGTTCATCTTGGCTTGAAATTCTATATCATTTTGAGCATCCATGAACACCTCATCATGTGGATATGACACATGACCATAATCAATTTTCACTTTGGCTCTAATTTTGTATAGGTGTTTCCTAACCCTTTTCCTTGGATCCCATTACCTATAAGGTGCCCATTTAAAATCATATGATGTTTTAGTCTTATACATTGGGTGTAAATGTTCCTATCTAGTATATTGAATCCAACCAATATTGACAGGTGTTGGGTTGATTGATCTTTATTTGACACTCCTTGGATTGACATAATTTTTTTGATAATTAAGATACAATTTGTTATTCTACCACCTTATCTGGTACTAATTAAGGAAGATACTTGGGGAGACATTTAGTTTCCTCTACTCTTATGATTGTGCAATTTGGGTATAATAAATAGTTACCAATCCTTCTGAGAGTCCTTATGATATGATCAAACAATATGGGCATATTTTTTCCATAAATGGCTTGGTACACAATTGGATAGAAGGTATCTATTATCTTGGTCATGTTCTTACTGAATATGTGGATGTGGAGGAAATTGAACTAATCACAAATTCTATTCTTAGGGTATTCCAATGAGGTTTCTATTGATATTTTTGTAATAAAAATATCATTACATATGATATCCTAAGGGATACCCCCTTTTTTTTTTAGGAAAAACACTTAAGCCTACAAAAAACCCATCTTTCCTTATAGAAGTTAAAACTCTAGATGTAATTTGAAGTTGTGTAAATTGCTTCATGGGTTTTAGGTCCTACAAAGCACCCAAATTCACTTTTAGCATAAACCAAACCCAACATGAACTTTGCATGTTTTCACAACATGAAAAATGCACTTTGGGCTTCAAATAATACAAAACACTAATGCTTAGGAATCCAATAGAACTCAAAACTCAGCATGCACTATGCACATTTTCACAACATGCAAAATGCATGGTGGGCTCCAGATCCTACCATGTACCCAAACCTATAAAATCTAAAACTCAACATGCACTTTGCATATTTTCACAATGTGCAAAGTACATGATAGGCTCTAGATCCCACCAAAGAAAGAAATCCCCCCTTTTATAGAATACAAAACCCAAAGTGCACATTGCACATTTTAAAACATGTAAATTACATGACAAGCTCTACCAACCACTTACCAATTATAATACACTACATAATGTAGAACCTTGAGTGTACTTTGCACATTCCAAATGTGCAAAGTGCCCCTGGGTTTCACCTTCCATCAAATCCAATTATCTTCCCCTAGAGAGTGGATCTTCTTCAAGCAGGTCTAATATCCACCACCAATCACCATAACTCACATTAATTGTAGGTTTTTTAAAAACTATTTAACCAAATATTTTGGGAATTTTATTATCATTTGTTAAAATGCTAAATGCATTTTAGAGATCTAGCTACCTGTACCATGCAATCCAACCTTAAGCCATGTGAAAATGGACACTTATCCAAGTTTGCAACTTCTAAGCCATGTCATATATGGTATTTTCATTGAGTTTTTACCATTAATTCCTATAGTTTGAAGCATTTTACGAAACTATTTTCCATTTTCTATAGAATCTTCTGTATCTTTCATAGATTTCATTATTTTGTTTGAGGCATTACTCTAGGGTTACTTACCTTGTTAGAATTGATAATTCATGATTTATGTAGTTATTTTATCAGTTATTTGCAATCTAAGGTTGAAATCATGTGTCTAGGTAAGTTTAGGGTTTTCCTAGGGTTTCATTTTAAAATGATTCAACTCAAGATTTTTCCTTCCAAAGCATATATTTTCCAAAGAAAACCCTTGGATTTTCCCTCCCAAATTTGTAGTAGAATTTAGGGCTTCCTCAAATAGAATATTATAAAGAATATACTTCTTTTCAAATGAGAGAATATTCTTTTCAAAACTTTGACCCCCTCAGACTTCCTTAAACACCTTCAACCCCTACAAACTTCCAATAATTCATGCGAAGTGGACTTGATTTTAGTAGCATCCAATTTGATTGAGGATATGACATGCTTCAAGCACCTCCAAGTTTTGCTAAAAAATATAAGTGTTTTAAACACTTGAAGGTTCTACCAACTTTCACAGTTGGTTTCTCACAAGCATATCCACATTCTCCATGCCTCCTAAAGAGATGAAGTTCAAATCTAAGAGCCCCAAAGTGCCTCCTTGTTTGGAGTCTAATATCATAGAGATCAAAGATATAGATTTAGGTCATATTGACCTAGGAGATTTTTGGGCTAGAATAGGTGCAAAATTCAAGAATGATTGGGTCTAGAGTATCTATGACTCTGGTCTTTTATAAGCTCTAGCCTTTTCTCTATCTATTCAAAGCATTGATTTGGTCCTAAAAATGGCCCAACAATATGATCCTAATAGGAAGCAAGTATATAATGAGAAATGGGAAAAGATTCTAGATCTTGACTCTAACTTCATCAGCACCAAGTTTGCCATCCCAAAATTTGAAATTTATTTAGATATAACTCCATAAACATCAAAACAATTATATGAAGAGAAAAAGGATGGATAATCAATAATTAATGGCTCAAGACCCCCAAACATTCCTCCACTAGATTTCCTAAGACCATGTATAGGCCTAATTTCATAGATGAGGTAGGGGATATTATAATACTACTGCATAGGGTCATTGGTAATCTTGATGCTAAGTGCTATCAAGAATGGATGTACCAAAATATTTAGACCATATAAAAAAATAAACAATACATACATTGGGCCCAATTGATAAGTGACTCCCTCTATAAGCAATTGATGGAGGTACAAACAATGAACAAGTTCTACATGCCATCTTATATTCTTTATATCCTGGTCAAAGGAAGATTGTTCCAAGGCCTTAATATAGTTACTGAAGAGAAAAACAAAGTTTGAAACTACTACCTTGATCTCACACTAGAAGCTAGTAAGCAATAGTTTAGGAGAGTCAATAATGCCTTCATTTACAACATCATTATCATGTTCAATTGGTAGCTTGGAAATGAAATATTTTCAAGAGTAGTGAAGGATGAATTAGTAAATGGGGTTCATTATTCATAAATTTCCCCACCTACTCATAAATTAGGGTAGATAGATTCAATGGTTGACCCTACACACTTCTCAGGTATGTGAGTGATAAATGGGCATTGTTGGAATTAGTCAAGCAACTTGTGGAGATGCACAAACTCTTCTTAGATAGGCACAAGGTCGGGATGCATTTCCCAATTTTCATTGACCACTACACATGCCAATCCTTCATGAAATCTATAGTTATATAGGCTAAGATGTGCCAAATGACACTAAGGACTTTAGAGTCCAGACCTTATTTTGATTCATATGGTAAAATCACCCATGCACTGGACCTATCAACATATGAACACATGCCTTATTACAAAGTTTTTTTGGAAGATTTTGATGATGAAGATATAGTTAGGATGAGGGACTATTCAAAGATGTCCCTATAATAGATAAAATATTATGATCTGGCACTAGTCCTTGATGACTTGGTAGATGAAAACTCTAGAGTAGACCTAATCTACCTTACACAGATCATTGCTAGACCCTTACCACCAATGAGGTGGTCAGTTCCTAATTATTTCTATCTATTTGATAGAATAGCCCCTGTGATCAATAAAAAAATTAATTGGTTGAGGAGTAAAGTAGTAGAGGTCCAAAGGGAGACAATAGGGGTTAAAGAGAATATTTTGAAGCTCAAAGTAGAAGGTATCACTCTGTTAGAAGACGACCCTGGTGAACCATTAAAGAACCTAAGAAGAAGAAGAAGAAGAAGAAGAAGAAGAAGAAGAAGAAAATCAAGACTAAAGTAAATAAATGAGAACCAAGCTGACAAGGATAATCTAAAGATGAACCAATTGATATTTTACCTAAAGACAAAGCAACAATGACATAAAGTTCTATACCTTTAAATATCATAGCCTTGACCCTTATTTCTACTTCTCCCCATTCTCTTACTCATATTACTCAATAAGTTTCAACACCTCCACCTCCAGTGTCAACCCCTTTATTTGTCTCCACTCTACCTACCATTTCACCAACAATACCCACATCAATAAGCCAAGTGCAATCAACACTAGTCAGTCAAGTGGACACTTAGGGTCCCCCTACAGTGGAATCTCAAGTTTCCACTCCACCTTCCCTTCCTCCCATTTCAACATCCCCATTTGATCCACTCCCATTATCCTTTCCATTTATAACTCTTTATGTTACATCACCATTAATTCCTAACACTACCCAATAGTACATTACTGCAAAATTAGTCATCCTGACTATAGTTCTATAGGTCACCCTAAAACCTGGGACAAGTATTATTTCCTTTTCATCTCAACCCACCATTCTCACATCACCAACCCTAAGTGTTTCCACTCATCTTATTGACACATTCAGTGCTTTGGATTCCACCCTTCCATTGATTCTCAAATTCATAATCCCTATGTCTATTCCATCCTCCATTTCCCTAATAAACATAGCTGCTTCTATTGTCTCCACTCCTCCCACTTCAAATATTCTTGAAATACCATCAATAAAGATTAGAGCAGCCCAGACACTTGATGTAAAGGTTGATCTAAAACCTACTAAGCAAAATGGATCCCCATAAGCACCTCCTAAACAACCAATGACATCATCTTCCTAGGAGTCCCTAATGGTTACAATTTTTACTAGTATAGTAACATCAGCTACTGATTCTCTGGTAATCATGTCAAAATAGAAAGTGGATACCATTAGTTGGTTAGCCCAATCAATGAGTAATAAGAGGAAATAGATGATTGACCCTAGTACATTGGATTTTGGCATGTTGGAGGTCAATAAGACATCAAAACCTACTCCCCAAACCCTCTCAAGGATATTTAATGATGATAAGGGGGAGAGATATATTGAAATTGTAGTTCCCCCACCAATCAAATCAAAGAAATATATTGTGGTAGGTGATTATCAAATTTCTCAAATATACCTTGGATGGTAGACTAGAGCAGGTATTAAGCATGATGTGTAAACTGGTATCAACTCTCTCTTCTAGATAATTGATCATGACAAAGCCACCAAGGATGAGCTAAAGAGAAAAGTAGATCAATTGAGAGAAGCACTAAACCAATTCATAAATCCCAATGAAACATCATAATAACTGTAGGCAGTGTAACCAATTAGTCTAGATCAAGATATAATTGATTCTATATGAGAGATTAATCATATGGGAAGGGATACAAAGGAATGGTTTAAAGAACTGATCACTAAAGGCAATAAGGTTCTTGTAGCAATGATGGAACATTATGGAATCATCATAGAGATGAAATAAATTTTGAAGGAGCAGATCAATAGCCATGAAGGAGAAATTCAGACCTTAAACATGTATTATCCCAAAATGATAACCATAAAATCAA
Source organism: Torreya grandis (assembly GCA_037957365.1). Taxonomy (NCBI): domain Eukaryota; kingdom Viridiplantae; phylum Streptophyta; class Pinopsida; order Cupressales; family Taxaceae; genus Torreya; species Torreya grandis. The sequence goes on along the minus strand of JARHVA010002530.1, from coordinate 975,477 downwards.
TTGATATGAACACCCTCATTGTCGAGAATATATTAAAGAGTGATGATGAGCACTAGGAACTACATAGGGCTGCTCAATTTGAGATAAGAATACTAACAAAGTCTATTGAGTGAGCCAAGGAGGCTGATGATAAGACAATTGATGTATTTTATGAGATTGAATGTATGATGAATTTAATATCATGCCAACTAGTAGATGATTCCAATAATATCCTTTAAACAAAGCAGGTCTATAATAATTTTAAAATAAAAATTGAGAATGGATCTATGAAAGACACAGTCTTTGTCCTAAGTTCTATCCATAGGTTAATTAGGTATAAAAATCAATTGATAAAATGAGGATAGAAATGCAGGGGATCAAAAGTTTTAAAAGAGAGATTTTTAATTTTTAGGTAGATTGTGAAACCTCCAACATCTACTCTTATGGGCTAGATCCAAAGCACATATAGAAAATATTCAAGGCCTTTGATGCATATATTGAGAAGCTGCAGGCCAAGAATGATAAGAAAGTTGAGGAAATTATGGACATTAATTATTCTTCCTCTCTGATGAATGTTGTGTTATATTGTCATTGTAATTTCATTTCAAAATATTTGTAATTTGTAATTTCATTGCAAAAGTACAACTATATTTTTTATAACTCTTTTTGAGAAAGAGAAAACTTAGTTTTACACTTTATATTTTTTGATTATGTGAAAGTTGCAAAAAGCACAAGTGTAAATTGCACTTTCCATTTTGATAAATATGATTTGTTGAAAAGTGCAAAACCATGAAGTGTAAATTGCATTATTTGTTTGACAGGTGGTAAGAATTAAAGTTGAAAAAGTCCCATGTGTGTTTTTAAAGTTAGGGATTTGCGTGAAAAGCATTTTGGAGTTATCTTATTTTGAAACTCAAGTTCTATTTTGGATGCCTCTTTTTGCATGAAGAAGTTATTTTCAGACACTACCAGATGAAAAAGCCTTGTATGAATATTAAACACTTCCAACCATGCCATGATACACTAAAATTCACACTCAACTCGTGCATGCCATTTTATAACCATTATAAATTTTTAAAAAATGCCATAAATAGAAGAACTCACCTCTTTTGCATGAGGATTTCAGATTTGCATGATCTCCTTCAACTGGGCATTTAAGTTTTGTCGACTACATCTCATCTTGGAGATATTTTGTATAAAAATGGGAAGACCCTATGGCCCAGTCGATCTATTTGTTTTTAGTGATATTTTTTACACTTTGAATGTATTTGCTACAAGTTGTAACCTTTGGAGAAAAATAAAGTTGAAGATTTGTCTTTCTTGTCTGGAGAGATCTCTGTCTATGTGCAAGCTAATTGATTATTTATGGAATCTTTGTCTCTTTGTTTCACTTTCAAGAAATTCACTTGTGGTATTTTACCCTCTTGGAAATATTTTTTGGAATAAAGATCCTTTTCCATTTTGTGAAAAATGGCTAAAATACTATCTTTGATTCCATTTGTATGAGTTTATGCTAAAATACATTTAACATATTTTATTCTCTATTGTGTTTATCAAGAAAACATTAAAATACACTATAAAATATTTGGTGCAATCACCATATTTTCAATTTTCCATGTATTTCAATTCTTTAACCCTTTTCCCCATCAAATCCCTAGTTTAGGATTTAAAAACACTAAAGAGTGAGATTTCCATAAAAATAGTATTTTATCAGTTTGCATCAGATTTAGTGAAAAGAAGTTGGTCTTCTCTGGAGATTAAACTCAAATTTCCAAGGTCCCACATATTTGGAGGTTTTTCCATTGTATCATTAGGAAATTAGAAAATAACCTATAGGATCAAGATAGGTGCAATCCTATGTGATAATAGTTTTTGGCACACCTGGGGGGACTCATAAATTACAAAGAGATTTATGTTATTCTCAACAAGCATTGTATGAGTTTCATGATAATATCAAAGCACCTGATGACTCCACTAGCTTATGAACTCATAATTTCAAGGTGATGTATGCCAAGAAAACAAACAAGATCATCTACTAAAGATAAGAGGGCTGATTTTTTAGAATTGTCATTTTCATCTAAAAAGAGATCAAAAGTACTCACCCCTAAGCCTAAGGTATATCATACGATTCTTTTCCCATCCCTAGTGATAAATTCTATCAATTTTGTACCTCCCATAATGGCTAAAAATCTAAAATTTCATAGCCTTCAATATAGGTAGTCAACTCTGGTTGGACCAACATGATGATATACCAATCTCAGCCTTAAAAAGATTACCATATTTTACTTGTGAAACCTCTAACACTACTTTAGAGCACATACAAGATATTTTTAACCTCTGTTCAATCCATAACATGTTCCAAGACAATGTTGTAATTATAATTCTAGTCTCCTCTTTCAAGGGAAAAGATTTATAATGGTATAAAGGCCTTACTCCTGGTTCAATCCAAGTGTGGGATGAGTTAGGCATTGTGTTGTGTACCCATTTTGAAGACAAAAGTGACCACCTTTCCTTCATTGAACAATTGACTACTATTTAACAAGCTCTTCATGAACAAATGATTGGTTTTAATTACCATTTTTAGAATCCCTATAATAGGATCCTAGTCATGGTCAAACCCACTACAAATAATGCTTTCTTATATTACCTAAAAGCCCTCAACAATGATATAATTGTGATGATTTAGTCAATGGGTAACACCGCACTTCATGTAGCTTACAATATTGAAATAAGGGTAGAAAATATTTTAATCCAAGCCAAGAATATTGCACCAAGGCCACAAATGCTTCTATTTCTATAAATATCCCCTATTCACCCACCTATACTTGCTCTAATTCCCACTGTGAAAAATGCACCTATTTTGACTCCTGCACCTACAAATGATCTATATGAGGTAAAGCCATTACTTAAGAGTTTTGGAAATGAGTTAGTGGCAATGAAAAGGTAGCAAGCCTAAAATTACAAACCTTTTCAGCTATCTAACCCTGCATACCAAGGGAATAAGAAACCATACTAGGGAGATAGTGTAGACACTTAAAACTAGCCACCGATAACCTCCAATCAAGCTTTTGGCTAATTTCAACCTAAAATGCACAATTTGGCCTAAAAACACTAAAATATATGAAACTGACATATTCAAGTGCTGATTTTGGTCAGGGTATCCCTAAATGGGGCAATGCAATTTATGGGCCAACTAACTTTGATCAAATCATTTCGAGTCAAAATGCCTATTTTGCACCTAGGTGCTCTGGATTGCTCTTTCTTATCAAATATATTGCACAAGATGCATGCCTTTGTTATTTGCTATTAGTAACATCCTAAATGGGAATATGGATCTAATGCATTTGACATTGCCTTCCAATTCCAATCTAGTCAAATTTAGGACCAATAACAAGGTATTCTGATCAATTTGGGTAATTTGTGCATAAAGTGCTTAAACATTCTTAAGAGATAATTAAATAAAATTAGAGCCTAATTAAGAATTTCATGTAAACTTGTTGAATAATTTGTTTTGGAAATGAATATTAAATATCTACATCATCAAGTAACCTCATTTCTTAGGAAGACATCCCTAGGCCATAAATACCACAAATATCAAGATTCATGCCCTCCATGCCTCATCAATGCCTTCTATGATGACCTACATGCCTCTTAATTCCCCCTTCTTCCAATGTCATGATGAGGATAATTACAAACTTAATTCTAAAAATTGAATTAATCCTCGACCACACATCTCAATCTCAAGATGGATGGTTTAGGTTGATTCTAGACATTCTCAAAAATCTATAAATAGAGAGGCCGTGAACATCATTTCTAAGATGTTTTTGGTGCAAATTTATTATGATCAAATATCTTCAAAGACTTGATAATGCAAGGTTATAATGCACAAATGATTCCAAAATCCATTACAATTAGTGTTACCATGCCAAATTGATTCTAAGCCAAGCCAAGCCACAAGCCAAAGGTGCCAAGGAGAGATGAAGGTAGTCAAGCTTCCATTGATGAGGACTTCATGAGCACAAGCCGAGCAAGCCACTACAAAAAGAATTTTGGAGCACCTAAAAAAGGTAAAATAAGGTTTCTTTTATATTTTAGTTGTGTGTTTTATTCATGTTTGTTAACTAAGCTCTCCCTAGTGTTTAGGCCTAGAGATGTTATGCTATTAGTGTGTTTCTTTCATTTTGTTTTCATTTTGAAACTAACACCATACTAACCATCCTCTCTTGAGTTGAATTCCTAGATCACATTATGGCATGCCCGATGAGACCAGATGAATCTCACACCTAAAAAAGATCATTTTACAACTTTAAAATATTCATTTGGACCCTTAAAACTCTTGCAAATTTATTTTCTAACTTTATTTTTTTGTTTTTATTTACCATGATTTTACACAGTAACTAACGTCAGCAAGTAAGACCAACATTGGTTGCATACTTAATCGACATCGGTTATATACCTACCATCAGTCACATTGGTATTATTGATGTCGATTAGATAACTGACATCAGTTAGAAAATGTAACCATCATCGATTATATAAACCGATGTCGGTCACTGTGTTTTTCTTAAAACATAGACCCAAGAGCTCTTTTTCTAAATTTTATTGTTTCAAACTAAAAAAATCTTCAAGGCTAAAAGACATGCTAACATTTTTGTTGTAGGACCAAGCTTGACATTTGACAAAAACATGTTTAGATCACCTTTTCCATGCTTAAAAATCAATTAGGAATCTTGTTTTGGTTTTTAACAAAAGAATTTAGATGTTTATGGTGAATGTTTTCAAAGTTTGAAATTAAGACCAAGGGGTCAAATGAACACCACCAAATCTTTCATTTAGGCTTAAAATTGAACACACTCATCAATTCTTATTTTCAATAGTTGTTTAATCAGATTTTGTTTGGAAAAAAGAGGGATGTTGCGTGTATGCTCTTCCATTTGTCCCCTTTAGGAAACCCTTGGAATCAAAAGCACCATTCCTATTGTAAATATCCTAGTCAAAGGCTTAGAAAGAAAGTCATCTAAATCACTTCCCAAAAACTCATCAAAGTTTGGGTGACCTTGAGAATGAGCCTAAAGTATTTTTAATTTCATGCTTTCTTTATTTTTATGAAAACTTGGCTTACGAGGGGGACTTCATCACCTCTCATGAGTTTTATAGGGAATATTTGACTTGGGGTTTCACCCCTTGACATTGACATCATTTGGCTCCTAATTGGAGTTGCACATGGGAGGTAGTGGCACTTTGGACATCACACTACACTAAGTGAACAATAGGATGTAGTGGTTACAAAAAGGAATAGACCTTTTTTCAACAAGCCAAGTGATACAGACCCAAAATCCATGCCTTTCTTTTGCATTGTTTGGCATGAAAATCATTGGGCTATTGATTCCCATAGATTATTATAAAACTTGTTAGATCTTAGATAAATCCACACTTGCCACAAAAAGTATTGTTGGTGCAAGATGCACCTCAAGATCTATGTCACAGTATTGTCATTTGAGAGAAGGGGGGTGTAAAAACCCTACTATATAATGTGCATTTACTTTTAGATAAATACTTAAAATCCTCTCAAATGACATATATTGATGGATTACAACAATACCAAACAACCTTGTCAGTTTAAGATCTAAGAGAAGTTAATTACTTGGTCTTATCCTAGAATAAAGTCTTGTTTGGAGTCAAAAATTGGTGTAAATAAATAATCTAAACCAAACACATAGTCCAAATTTTATTTTGAACAAAGAGGCGTTATGCTACCCATGTGAGATCATCAATTTTTCTTGTTCAAAGTTCATCAAAAAAGAGAGTCATATCATCCACTTTGGCACGATTATACTACCCAATTGACTCTAGACCTTTACCAAAGTTGTTTAAGTCCTTCACTTATTATCTAAATTCAAAATTACACCTTTTTAATTTCAAAGGGTTGATGTGTTAGGTGGGTTCGCCATTTGCACTAAACTTGAGGGAACTTAGGTTTAATTTCTAATTTGGGTTCAAGGCCATTCAAGACTCATAATAATTTTCATCACTTGTTATACTTAAGCCATTTTATTCTAAAAACTTGCACTTTATGTCTATGCACCACAATATTTTGAGTCAAGAAAAGTAGTGTTATGCTATCAAAATTGTAAAAAAACATCTTTGCCTTAGAGATTTTTGGAAATAAACCTTCTTGTCACACCTTTTGGGTAGTATAGCATCATTATGCTACCCAAATCATTTCAAATATTTTTTCACAGACCCTCTTGCATAGATTTCCAAATTTGCTCCTACATTTTTCAGACCAATCCAAGTGTAATGTTGTGATCTTTTGTCTAAACTAGTTATACTGTTCACTTTTGTTTAGTTTGTTTATCAAAATAACCAAGTTTTATATCATTTTTTATGAGAAAATAAACTATTTATAAAGTGCCTTGTGTTTCATACCTTATACCTAGTTGATCAAGTTCATGTCCAAGAATCAAATGCCTAGTGTTTGTTAGAAGTGTTTCAAATGTGTTAGATTAAAACTTTCATTTATTTTAAAGTGTAGCTTTTGACATCATTTGGCCATGAGTCCTAGCGCATACCTTGTTTGAGCCTAGCTTTTGACATTATGTTTGGCCGAAAGACCTAGCAACTTTTAAATTCTTAGATTAGATTGATTTGAAACACTTGGACCTTAGAGTTTGGTATTTTGATTTTTGGTCCAATTACTTACTTATCTTTGTGTGAATAGTGAAACATTAGATACTTCATGATAGCTTATTTCCTCATAAATCTTTGCATAAACCTTTTAATCTTTTTAATGAATCTAGACCAAGTTAGAACATCATCTATTTTAGACATTGTCCTTTTTAGAGTTTTTAAAACTCTTTGACCTTTTATCATAAATCATTGACTATGGATCCCAACATGTATTCCTACACTTGTAGTGGACCCATGTACAATCCACGGATCAGTAATATGGTGGCATAAGAAGAAATGGTGCAAGACCCCTATGCGGATAATACTGCTTATGAGATGGATTCTTATCCCTCTTATAATACTCAATCAGGGGCACAAATCCAAGATCTATTGGCTATCTGGTTAACACACCACCTTATTCAAAATAAGACTAAAAACAAACCATGCAATACCTAGCTACAATACACACAGTGGATGAGCTAGTTTTTCAACAATCATATTCTACTAATACAGCTTCCACATATGATCCATTTCTATTTGAGCAACATTTTTTAGAGAACAAAGATGAGATTTTGGTTAGATACATAGAGGTAGGGGCCAAGTTTCTAGTAGACTTTTCCCATGAAAATTTACCAAGTCTAGAAAGAGTGCCCCATAATATCATTTACGATCAATAGGATTCTTCTAGCAATCCTATGGCTCTAGTTCAAACAATGTACCAAGATCATAATATATCTAATCAAGGTAAAAACATCATGGAAAACCACTTTAACTATATGTAGACAGCATATCAAACCTACCTAAATCTAGCACATGATTTCAATCAGATGAACATGGTGAGTAAGCCTCTCATTGACTAGTTCCTTCAGTAGGAGTGCTGATAGAGTTAACTAGGCAAGATAATTTGAATTCTGACCCATTCATACAAACCAATTCGATATCTAACTTGATGTGTATGCCCATTATTGAAGAAGTGTCTTTAGCCTCTATACAGAATAGTGAACCAAATATAGTGGACAATGTACAAACAATGTCCAATCTCGATCAAAGTGGTACTAACACACAAACAACGAGCCAAGAACATGTGCTTGTAGTTCATCCCATGAGTGGATCATCATACTAGGGAATATGAGTTTCTACATCCCAACCTCAACCAACTACTTCCTCAAGTGTGCAACCTATGGGATTAGGTAATGAAACAATGGCTAATGTCATGCTTCAATGATAGAATATGATGAAACCTACTCTTGCTCAACAATAACGAGTAGTAGTCCACAATAGTAGGCACAATCTAGTGTATCAATGTAATAAAAGACAAATACATTACCACCTCAATCAGGGGAGATTACTGTTCCACCTCACTAGGTAATAATGAACATACCTCTTCAGTCATAGACTAATATGCCCATTCAAAACCAAGCAATGACTAGTCAAAAACATGCAAATATTGGTTAGTGATAGATGCCAAATCTGCATCCTGCTTTCACTTCCTCATAGGTATTCATGAAACAAAGAGGTCCCCATGTTTCTCAAGTATCTACTAGACAACCATTAGTTCAAAATGTGCCATAAATTTAGAGACAGGGTCTTGGACCACAAGTTCCCACTCAACATCAAGGTTTGATTAGTCGACAACATGTCCCTTTTCAACCACAATAGGCACAATATAGTTATATCTCTCCATCCCAACCAAAAAATCCTCCAATTCAAACCTTTATCACCAACCCAAACTAAAATATTACATAACCAAGTATGTAATTTCAAGTACATCTTAATCCATGTATGCGTATTCCTAGTCCATTCCCCACCAAACCAATATACCCCAATGGGTATCTCCATCATACCTTGGTCAAAGTGTCCCACTTGTGACCTCCCAACCATCTATCCAAACCAATATTCTCCCTCAAACCAATGTTCCTTCTAGTTTCCTATCCCAAAAATTGTAATAGATGAAGGATGTAATTGCTGCCATTCAGGCTGGGAAACAAACTAAAATTTTAGATTGGATGATGTATGTTCTTATCCATTCAACATGGAGTATTAGTAGATACCATTTCCCTCAAGATACGAACCACCAGAATTTGATAAATACAAAGGGAAAGGTGACCCTAAGGCTCATTTAACCAAATTCTTTATCGCATGTCAACCAATGGCATATATTCAAATTTACCTTTTGATGTTATTTTTAAGGAGCTTGGTTGGACAAGCCTTGGAGTGGTTTTTGAAGTTTCCCAAAAATTTAGTAATATATTTTGATGATCTTTCTGATAAGTTTGTGCAACACTTTTCCTATAATCTCAAGCATGAGATGTCATTAGTGGACTTAATGTAAACAAAGCAAAAACCTGGTGAGAGTTTTATAAGTTATTTATAGTGATGGAGAGCCCTTGCAAGATATTTCACCCATAGTTTACTAGATAAATAATTAGTTTTTGTGTTTACAAAAAATTTGCACAGTGAGATAGCTTATCATTTGGAACTACAATGTGTGCATACTTTCAAGGAAATCATTGATAAAGGCTTGTTAATTGAGTGGGTGTTCATCAATAAATAAGTAATCAATCTTAATTAAACTAATCAAAATCAAGGTACCAATTAGGGAAGTGACCAACATCTCATTCAAGTGCTAGTATCGCAACTAACACATGCCAATAACCATGAAAGACCAAAGCAATTCAACCACTATAAGAAAGTTGTGGGAAATGGAGTAACCAAATCCCATCACATCCAAATGGTGCCAACATCATCTACACCACATTTTAATCTTACTCCTACCCAATAAATTTTCTAACCAATACCTCAAGCACAACAACCAAGACTTGTGCAATAAATATAATAGCCTTTACCATTGCAAACCCCTCATTTTAGGAGAATCGTGCCTGCACACCATGTCTTTAGTGACCTAAGAGAACCTTTGAGTCTATATTTTATAAGCTTTCTATCACTAATTTTATTACTTGGCCTATACCAAAGCATTATCCATAAGGTATTCCTTATCTTGATTGGTATCATGAAAATGAATTATGTGACTATCATCAGTTCAATGGGCATAATCTACAAAGATGTATCCAAATAAAGCATTTAATTGAGAATATGTTAGAGAATGGGGAGATAACATTGGATAAGGGTGATTCCACCTCCAATCAAACTCTTGGGATTTATCAAAACCCCTTTCCTTGAAATAATAATTAGCAACAACAAACTTATTAGCAATAGTAACAACAACAGCCCGTGGAGCAGCAAAATCAACATCAAAGGCTGAACCAACAAATTTAACAAAATCAAAAGTAGAACTCATAATGACAAAATAATGGACAAAACTAAGGTCATAATGGTAACAACCAACAAGCCTACCATGTAATTTCACATGACTATAATAGGGTTGTAGGACATATTATAGGGGGTAGCATTAATACCATCTCCATTAATCCTAAACCAAACACTAATTAGCCTAGACCATTGCTAAAAAAAACATTCAACCAAATTACATGGATAATCCTTCTTTGACTTGGGAATGCATACAAGCAAACCAAAAAACTAGGACTTCCCCTTTTGGACCTTATATCAACAAATTTTCCTTACCACATGACCATATACGAGTGCACCAGCAATCGAGACTTGTCCTATCTGGTCCCACACCATTTCCAAAATTGATTAGCAATAATGGTCTAGTATTTAATCTCAATTATGCAATCACAACTTAGAGGTCTAAGATTACTATCCCAAGCCCATAACCATCCACCACTTTTTTTATCATTCAACCAACCATTCAGCCTCAAAATAAGCCATTCACTACTAACCAAGATAAGAAGTTTGATATTGTGGAACAATTACAGAAGACACTAGCACAAATTTCTATTTTAAATTTTCTATGAACGTCAATAATCCACAAGAACATATTGAATGAGTTTTTGACCCAATCCACTATTTCTAGTGACATATACCCTAATCAATTTCAAGCTTTGGTCAGACACCTAGCTCCAATCCAACAAGTCACATTAAACCAAAGCGATATGTCTTCACTTGGACCACTCCATAATAATATATTATACATATAATTTTATATAAGATGGCATAAAGTGAGATGTGTCCTTATAGACAATGGATCCAAACTCAACATAGTGTCTCTAAAGCTCATCAAGGTTCTTGGATACACAATGGTAGATCTTCAGCCAGAAACAATAACCATCAAAGCCTATGATAATTAGGAAAGAGAATCACAAGGCACCATTAGTTTGCCAGTTATCATTGGGACTTTGACCCATGATACACTTTATCATGTGCTTGATCTTTAGTTATCATATAATATGATTCTAAGCATGCCTTGGTTACATGAGATTCATGTGGTCCCGTCGACGCTGCACTAATGTATCAAGTTTTTCCACTTAGGGATGGAAGTGAATATTCTAGGAGATTTACACCCATATGAACATTGGAAGCATCTTGAGGCTAAATTTCAAAGCTATAATTATCAGTATGACATGAATCCAAGTTCCAAGTATGATAAAGATAAGGCTATACTTATTGATCCTTCACTAGATAATTGCATAGATCTTAATACCTTAGATTCCATTTCCCACATGCCACCTCCTGAAGCTTCTAATCATTTCACCATTTCTGATAATGGATTGGGAGAGTATGTGACTCATGATACATTTCATATTTCCAATCTTTCTCAGAATCCAAAAACCTTTGGGTGACCTAAAATCACCCCACATATGCATTGGAAATAAAAGAATAAAGATGAGGGACCTATCACATTTGTACCAACATCTATCATAGGACCTGACCCTCTTGAAGGGGATGAATCATGGTTATATAATGACAACCAAGCTGATTGTTATAAAAATTTAAAGTATTTTATTTCCAATAGGATCATAGAGCATCAAAATTATGAAGGAAGAGGCCTTAAACCAAATCAACAAGGAACCATCAATCCAATTTCCATGACTAAGTATGAAAGACCTTATGGACTTAGATTTAAACTGCCTGGGGCTGACCCCACATAACTTATTCAAACTCCATCACCAGTGACTAGTGATGATGATGTCAACAAAAAAGTAGAGTCTGATCATAGCCTCACATTTGATAACCTATTTGAAACTAACACATTTGATAACAATGCCATTTATACCCTTACCCTAGCCATTCATCACAACCCATTGCCATTATATTATCCCCAACTAATAGATTGGGACTAACAAGAATCTAGTCTACCAATTGATGAGTTCTATAATGATGAGACATTTTATAACTTTTTAGGCCTTACAGAAAATGTTCTATTGAGAGATCACAAATCAAGATTCTCAATCGCATTGGATCCTACAACCTATTTTAGAGAGGAGTGAACACCCTTAGCCAAAAATTAATAAGTGAAAGATTGAGGTCCCAAAGTGAAAACCTCTTTGAGGTGCTTTTTAACCAGGGAAAAAGTAAAGATAAAGGCCAATCTAGTGGTGAAAACCTATTTTAGGTGTCATTAGATGGGGGTGTTCATTCTTATTTGAATTTAGACCAGGAGACCACCAACGATGAACTTGCCTATGGATCCAAGTTTAACTTTAAGCAACAACAAGTATTTGATCAAATCCTTTAATAATTTCCAACTATTTTTTTCATATGGCTAGATCTCCCATTAGGGAACTCAGATTCATCATGCCTAGGAGAAGTTGAAGAGCAAGTCTTAATGGAGGACCCTAACATAATCCAATAGTTCAAGTCATTTCCTATTATCCTAGAAGATGGTTTGAGCCTTCTAGTTGAAGATACAACAAAGGTAAATATTGAAACTCTATAAGACCTGAAATGGATAAAATTAGGAGCATCCCTCACTTAGGAGGAACATGATGTCTTTACAACTCTATTGAGATAATTTGTAGATATCTTTGCATGGGCTTATTCTGACATGCCAGGTTTAGGCCTCACCTTGGTTTTGCACCACCTTGTGGTTAATCTTGATGCTAAACTGATAAAACAAAAGCTATGTAAAATGCATCCTCGCATTATTATATTGGTAAAAAAAGAGTTGGAAAAACTCTCGAAGTAGGATGTATTTGTTCCATTGACTACTTAGAATGGATTTCTAATGTGGTACCTATTAGTAAAAATCCTGAAGGGATCAAAATCTATACTAATTTTTGAGACATCAATAAAGCTTATCCTAAAGATGATTTTCCATTGCCTAATATTGAAATGATCATCGACTCCATGGTAGGTTATGAAATGCTTTCACTCATAGATGGATTTTTAGAATACAATCAGATCAGAATAACATTAGAAGACCAAGATAAAATAGCATTCACCACTCCATGGGGAACATTTTATTATCAGGTAATGTCATTTGGCCTTAAGAATGCTAGAGCTACATATCAAAGGGCCATGATGATCATATTCCATGATATGATGCATGATATTGTTGAAGACTATTTTGATGACATATTAGGAAAATCCAAACTAGGGCTGACCATCCAACAATGTTACATAAGATATTTGAAAGATTATGGGAGTACAAAGTTAGACTCAATCCAAAAAAATGTGTGTTCAGTGTAACTTTAGGGAAATTACTTGGCTTCATCATGTCTCGTAATGGTATTGAACTCAATCCAGCTAAAGTCCATGCTATAATTGAGATGCCACCACCAACCAAGTTAAAGTAACTTCATAGTTTTTAAGGTAAGATCCAATCAATCTGACACTTCATCTCTTAGTCAGCAGACAAATGCCATCTATTTACACACCTTTTGAAGAAGGGAGTTACATTTCACTAGGATGATCACTACCAAATAGATTTTCAACAACTCAAAGACTATCTTGTTAATCTACCTATTTTATTACCTCCTATGCTAGGAAATCCATTCTTGTTATACCTATTAGTTAATAACCATGCTCTGGGGGCACTCTTGGCTCAACATGATGACCAAAAAAAAGAGCATGTCGTATACTACTTAAGTCATACCTTGGTTATATATGAACATAACTATGCACTTGTTGAAAAAGCTTGTCTAGCCATGGTCTTCATAGCTTAGAAACTATGCCATTACATGTTGAATAATAAGACCATGGTCATTTCAAAAGTAGATCCGCTCAAGTATCTATTATCTCAAATATCTTTACAAGGTAGAATGGCTAAATGGATCATGATTCTCAGTGAGTTTGACATAGAATATGTCAATCAAAAGGCAATCAAGGGATAATTTCTTGTAGATTAAATTGCTGAAGCACCTCTCATAGACACACAACCACTCATGTTTCAATTTATTGATGAATCCATAATGACTGTCATTGACACACCTCTTGAAGAGTAGTCTTGTAAATTGTATTTTGATAGTTCATTTAATGCACATGGATCAGGGGCAGGCCTATTAGTTATGACAATATAGGGGGATCTAATCCCTAAATTATTCAAAATCAAATTTCCTTATACAAACAACATGGCTGAGTATGAAGCTCTTGTTGCAGGACTTCAATAAGTAGTGCATTGAAATATATCTCATCTCTAAGTTTATGGTGATTCTTAATTAATCATCAATCAGGTCATAGATCATAAAGATGATAAGTTGGTTCCATATAAAGCCATGGTCAACACTCTTAAATAACAAATTTCCAACATTTAGTTTGAGCATATACCAAGGGCTAGTAACAAAACTGCAGATGCCATGGCTACTATTGGCTCTTTGATTTGACAAATAGATAATTCTATAGAATATCATTTCCTCATCAATAATTTGTCAACACCAGCTCATGAACCTTCAACCGCTGCCATGATTTGTGATATTGTTGGTCCTAATTATATTTGGTAATCAAACCTTTACAACTACCTTCATGACCAAGTTTTGCCACCTAACCTACCTCAAAAATAAACCAAAGCCTTCATTCATCATTCCACTCATTATACTCTACTTGGGTCCACCCTTTACCATCACAATTTTGATGGAAATTTACTTCATTGTTTAACTTCGGCAGAGTCTATGCTAGCATTAAGAGAAGTTAATGAAGGAGTATGTGGAGCTCATTTTAGTGGGGCAGTCCTATCTAAAAATATCTTGCATACTAGTTATTATTACCCCATAATAGACACAAATGCCACTACATATGTATAAAAGTGTGATAAATGTCAATGGCATACTAATCTGATTCATGCCCCAATCAAAACTTTGAAATAAATGTTGACACCATGTCCATTTTCTACTTGGGGACTTGACCTCATTAGGAAGATTAACCCCACTTCATCTAATGGCCATAAACATATCCTTACCACCACCGAGTATTTCACTAAGTGGGTTGAAGCTATACGCTTCACTTACGTGACTGGAAAACAAATTTACAAATTCATCTTCAACCATCTTATTTACCGCTATGGTATCCCCTCTAATATTATATCTGATAATGGAGGATCATTCAAGAATAATGATGTAAACTAGCTATGTACTAAATATAACATTGTCAATATTCTCAAAAATATTATCAATGATGATGGTCATGATTGGCACTTATAAATATTTCTTGTCCTTTGGACATACTGTACCAATCATCGTACTCCCACAAGAGCCACTCCATACTCACTTGTTTATGGTACTGAAGCCATCCTTCCCATTAAGGTTGAGTTACCTTCACTATGCATATATTTCAAGCATGTCCTAGATGATCATGACTATCGAGTAGCTCGCCTACAAGAGCTAGACCTACTTGATGAGAAATATATAACCATGTTTAATAATCTTCAAGCATAAGAACCAACTCAAAGGCCACTATAATCGGTGTGTTAAGTATAGAAAATTTAAACTTGATGATCTTGTTCTTAAAGAAAACCAAAAGAATACCACAACTGAGAAGAAGCATAAAGAAAAAATCAAACCAAACTAGATAGGGCCTTTCATCATCACTGCATATTATGGATTAGGAGCATACATGCTCGCTACACTAGATAGAGATTAACTTTCTAAGTTGATGAATATTATTCATCTCAAGTGGTACTATGCTTGAATGCTAAGGTGTATTATTTGTAAAGACCATTTTAGTTATGCCATTTTATCACTATTTTTCTTTATACAACTACCATCCTTATCTATCCTCTTCATCGTATCCACTTTCCACTTCTGTTCTATTGACCTAGTGTGTTCTAAAGCCTAACACATTTGACCTTAGTTTTTGCCATTCATTATGCATTTTTAACATCAAGGTATCTGATCAGTTTCATCAATTGGTTCAAGTAATTTAGATAGAGATCATATTTTAGAATAGTGTGACATGAGTTTCAATAGTTTCATCCTTCATTTGCTATTCCTTTCTTACCACCGATCTTACTACTAATTATAACTACCTTTGGGAAAATTAGTAACATTGATCTATGCTATTGTGTCCTAGTCATAACTACCTATGGGAAAACTAGGGGCAACATTAATCCTTGACGTACCAACTTACCACTTCTCATGCCATACTATCCATTTTTACTAACTGTGCCTATTTTGTTTGAATTGACTATTACACTAGTCGAATTCCTCCACTGTAAGGGCAAAACTATAGTGACTTGAGGTCCTACTTTGGGACTATGTAGGTAGTGTTTGATACTTTTTGAGGTTAGCTCAGTCACCCTTTTTCCCATGCTCTCACCATTTTGAAAGCAACCTAAGCCATGCTCTCACCATTTTGTGAGCAACCTAAACCACACTCTTGCCATTTTCCAAGCAACCTAAGCCATACTCTCACCATTTTACGAGCAACCTAAGCTATTCTCTCACCATTTTGTGATCAACCTAAGTCATGCTCTCACCATTTTACAATCAACCTAAGCCACACTCTCACCATTTTGTGAGCAACTTAAGCCACGCTCTTGCTATTTTTTGAGCAACCTAAGCCACACTCTTACCATTTTACGAGCAACCTAAGCCATGCTCTCACCATTTTATTAGCAACTTAAGCCATGCTCTCACCATTTTGTGAGAAATCTAAGTGATTATCTCACATTTTTATGATCAACCTAAGCCATTCTCTCACTATTTTTTGAGTAACCTAAGCCACACCCTCTCTATTTTGTGAGTAACCTTAGTTTGAACACTCTCACCATTTTATGAGCTTGAACTATTTAGTGTCTCATCATTCTTGATCAAGTTGAGATACTTCAAAAAATTCCATTTTTTTTTTAAGAATCATTAGAAAAGAACAAAAACATTGACTTCTTTGCCTTGAATATTCTGGGAACCCTTACTAAGTTACAAGCAAATCACTTGTCATTTAGTTTCCCTATCCTTTTTGACCTTTTTCTCTCATGCACTTGCCATTTTGCAAGACCATTCATATTCTTCTATCACATCCATTATGTTTTTTTCCCTCAATTATCACATTCTTCCCATTCCTTGGGAGAACTACATTTGGCTTGAATTTTTTTATTAGCTATTACATCTATAGAACTATGTAGGCAAAATCCACTTGCCTAGTGCATATAGAGACAACTCAGCCACCCCCTTCCTTTTCTTCTATCCCCCCCCCCCATTTTGTTCATATGTTAAGTTGTCACCTATTTTCTAGGGGCAATGTTCATATAGTTTCTATTGCATTATTATTTTTGTTTGTCTACTTATTTATTTTCTTTCAGTATTTTTACCTTGATTTAGTTTATGTGTGTTCATTGGGTGATTCCTTGCCAACACATATACTCGAATCCATCAATATTCATTTTTTTACATTGTCATCATGGTTTATATCATTGGTGAATTGTGTTCTATTGAGTATTGGATTTTGGGAGTCAATCCTTATGCATATTTCAGCCAAGTCCTCATGATGTTATACCATGATGCCTATCAATGCATGCTACGACAAACCTCAGCTTCAAGAAGTCTATTCAGTAATGGTGGCATCAACATCTCTTCGACACTGACATCCTGATTCCATCTGAATCATATCCCAAATAAAGTAATTAACCATGAAAGAATTTTAAACTTTATTAGTTCAAACATACATCTCCCTACTAGTAGGTTATTCCAATTCATCATTACCCTCTATGTTAAGTTATCATCATCCTCAACATTTTCTATAATTAGGGTCTAATGATTATATCCACCTTTGGGCAAATCATTTCACACCATCCCACCTGCATTTCTCAATGATTATAACTGCCTTTGGGAAAATCAATGTGTTGTCACCACTTTACTTTTTATGCCCATACAAGGGCATGTTGTTATCTTATTTGTCTATCCTAACTGGGGTAACTCCATCTTCTTAATGATTATAACTGCCTTTGGTAAAATCATTATGTTATCATAACATGTTTCCATTATCGAGGTACGATGCTTATAACTGCCTTTGGGCAAACCATTATACACCATCCCACTTGCATTCTCAATGATTTTGACTACTTTTTCAATATCATTATGTTTTCACCCCATCATATTTCCTTTCTTTGGTCCCCTCATTTCACTTATTTCTTTTTGAGGGACCATTTTCTGACCTAGTTGTGCCAACCATTCCCTTGAGGGGGCATCATACAGTTAGTTTATCATCATTGCAGTTGTAGGCATATAGGGCCTTTTAATTCTTTGAGAAGACATTACTATTCTTATATATTTTAATGCCTTCCCAAATAGGGGGAAACTGTAGACACCTAAAATTGGCCATTGATAACCTCCAATCAGGGTTTTGGCTAATTTCCACCTAAAATGCACAATTTAGCCTATAAACACTAAAATGTGCTAAATGATATGAAACTAACATATTCAAGTGCTGATTTTGGCTAGGGTATACCTAAATGGGGCAATGCAATTTATGGGCTAGCTAACTTTGATCAGATCATTTCAAGTCAAAATGCCAATTTTGCACTTGGGTGCTCTAGATTGCTTTTTCCTATGAAATCTCTTACATAAAGATGCATGCCTTTGTTATTTTCTATTGGTAACATCCTAAGTGGGAATATAGATATAGCACATCTGACATTACCTTCCAATTCTAATCTAGTCAAATTTAGGACCAATAACAAGGTATTTTGATTAATTTGGGTAATTTGTGCATAAAGTGTTTAAACATGCTTAAGAGCTAATTAAACCAAATTAGAGTCTAATTAAGAATTCCATGGAAACTTTTTGAATAATTTTTTTTGGAAATGAATATTGAATATCTACATCATCAAGTGACCTCATTTCTTGGGAAGACATCCCTAAGCCATAAATTCCACAAATATCAGGATACATGCCCTCCATACCTCATCAATACCTTCCATGATTCCCTCCATACCTCTTAATTACCCCTTCTTCCAATGTCATGATGATGATAATTACAAATTTAATTATAAAAATTGAATTAATCCTTGACCACACATCTCAATCTCAGGATGGATGGTTCAGGTTGATTTTAGACATTTTAAAAAATCTATAAATAGAGAGGACATGAACATCATTTCTAAGCTATTTTTGGTGAAAATTTATTATGCTCAAAGATATTCAAAGACTTGATAATGTAAATTTATAATACACAAATGATTCCAAAAGCCATTACAATTAGGTTTACCATTCCAACTTGATTCTAAGCCAAGCCAAGCCACAAGCCAAAAGTACCAAGGAGAGATGGAGGTAGCCAAGCTTCCATTTATGGGGACTTCATGAGCACAAGCTGAGAAAGCCACTATAAAAATAATTTTGAAACATCCAAGGAAGGTAAAAGAAGGTTTCTTTTGCATTTTATTTGTGTGTTTGATTCATGTTTTTTAACTAAGCTCTCTCTAGTATCTAGGCCTAGAGATGTTATGCTATTAATGTGTTTCTTTCATTTTGTTTTCATTTTGAAACTAACACCATACTAACCATCCTCTCTTGAGTCAAATTCATAGATCACAGATAGGAATCCATATCAAGGCAATAACCAACAACAAGGATAGAATCCATAGCTAAGACCTCCAAACATTCATGCTTTACTGACACTAGGAGCTTCCAAAGCCATTGTCCCTATTCAAAATAATTTGGCTTAAGAGTACAAGTGGTGTTATCCTTTCAATCAACATCATAATAAAAAAAAATTCCCCAATGGTGTAATTAGTCAAGCCTTGATGGTGCAATGCATATCAATCATGCAAGGACAACAAGAATAATCTACTTCCCAACAAGAAGACACACAAGAACCTTCTCAAAATAAATCAACTCTTCTAAACTGGCAGGAAGATGACTTCGATGGGATAAGCCAAGATCAAGAATTTTTCAATGGTGGAGGTACATGTAGTAGCTAATACATGCTCCAATAAAATAGAAATATAAGATGATCAACCCCCTAGAGTAGAGCAAGATTCAATTTCTAAAGCTGTGGTAGAACCAATAAAGAGAAACACAGTGTAAAGGTCACCCTTTATACCTACAAATCAATTTAAAGTAAAGGTACCCACTCTAAATATTATAAAAGAGGATGTAGCCCCTAAAAAATTACCAACAAAGGCTGGTAATCTCCCTTTTAGCATAGTTGATCAAATGAAGAAGAATAATCAAAACATCACTATGTAGGAAGCACTATTTATACCAACATAAAGGGACTTACTATAGCAGGCTCTAAAGGATTTATAGATATCAGAAAGGGTTCCAGCAACAGGGGCCTACACTTGCAATAAACTTATTTCAGCCTCAAGCTAATAATAAAATGGGCAAAAATCATAAGTCTCCCCACTTCTATCTTTCACTTATAATAGGGAAGCATCTGGTACACAATTGCATGGTAGATTCAGGGGCTAGTAGTTTAGTAATGCCCAATAAAATAGATGATGTTTTGGAAATAAAATACATGCCTATTTATAAAGGAGTGGTGCAATTGGATGGGACTGATGTTCAAATAGTAAGAACTATAAAGGGACTAAACCTCAATATTCATGCTTTTCCAAGCCTATCAATTATGCAAGACATTTCAGTCATAAACCTCCCCCTTACTTTTCTATTTGTCTTTCAAGAGATTTCACCACAAAGATGGGAGGGTACCTAATTATAGATTGGTCTCACATGCTACTTAGAATGAGCTATAGAACTAGATTAACAATGAGGTATGATCCAATTACAAAAGATCATATATAACCATACAATCTTATTCCTCCCTTAGAAATGAATTGTATATTGCAGGATCAATAAGAGGAAGAAATAGATCAAGAGAATGCAAAACCTATAGAAGAAATTTTACAGACTCATTTGGATTAATGAGAATCAACCTTGTAATTCAATATTTATGACTATGTCTAGGAAATAAGGTTAGGAACATATTGAATTCATTAGAAAGATGCAATTATCTTGAATTTAGCCAAACTAGTTGATGATCTTCAAGGGATGTGTAGTTATTTTTTGATGGCTCAAGAAGCAAAAATGGTGCAAGTATGAGAATTGTATTGATCTCCCCGTAGAAAGAGAGCTACTTCTACTTGTTTACAATTCAATTCAACTATACCAACAATATAGTTGAATACAAAGCCTTGATTTGAGGCCTTTAATTGGCCAAAGATAGAAGAATCAAGATTTTACATATATTTGGTGGTAGTGAGCTCATTGTATACCAAGTTAGATTAAAAAGTGTACCCAAAAACAATTTGCTAAGGTATTACAAACATAGGGTTTGGGGCTTGTCAGAATATTTAACTACCTTAAATATTAAAGTGGTACCAAGGGCACTTAATAAAGATGCTAACCACATGGCCTCGATGGGGTCCCAATATAACATACCAGTCAAAATAAAGAAGAAGAATAGCTATCATGTGAAGTTGATTATAAGGCCTTCTATCTTCGATAATGTAGTTAATTGACAAGTCTTCAACAATGACAAGTAGATTGTAAATTTTTTGAGAGAAGAGGTCAAGTTTTTAGATAAGAATCAGTTGAGGATACAATACCAATATAGTTATCAAATTATTCAATCGAAAATGAACAAGCTACCTATGGGTCTTGTTACACAGGAAAACATCTTCAATTTGGATGACCAATTGAAAGGTGAAAATAAGAACATTATAGTTAATGAAGAAGATTGTGAAACCCTCATCATCTCATAAGGCAAGTCTCTCAATATAGGTAAGGTATGCAATATTTTAGAAAAGCATGATTTTTTTCAATTATGTTGAGAGTTTGATGATAACTTTGCTTGGATTTATCATGATTTAAAAGGGTTTGATCCAAGTTTAGCTCAACACACTATAAAGTTAGATCCAAATATAAAACCTGTCAAATAGAAATAAAGACCTATCAATCCAAAGATTAAACCCTGATGAAGATCAAACTCTCTAAATTGATAGAGGCTAATATAATATTTCCTAGAAAACACTCTTCTTGGGTATAAAATATGGTCCCTATTAGAAATAAAAGTGGTGAAATCCGGCTGTGTGTGGACTTTAGAGACTTGAACAAAGCATTGTTAAAAAGTCACTATCCTCTTCCCCCTATAGAATAAATTCTATAGACAATATTAGGATTTGAAAGATTATTTATTCTATATGGTTGTTTAGGTTATAACTAAATTCTAGTATATGAATCAGATTAATTTAAAACTGGCTTCACCACCAAATGGGGCACATATGCATACAAGAAGATGTCGTTTGGTCTGACAAATGTGAGGGTAAATTTTAAAAGAGCCATGGATATAACATTAAAAGGTATGATAAATGAAATAATTTTAATATATCTAGATGATAATACTATATATTCAAAACATGTTGATGCACACCTGCACCACTTGAGGAAAATTTTCAAATAGTGTAGGGAATTAGGGGTTTCCCTTAACCTGAAGAAGTGTATGTTTGCATTATACAAGGAGAAGCTACAAGGACACATAGTGTCAAAAGAAGGTTTTATAATAGACCCTGAATGAGTTAGATCCATATCTACATTAGAACTACTAATTCACAAAACGGACCTACAAATCTTTCTTGGGAAGATCAACTTTGTGAGAAGATTTATACCGAATTTCATCTTTTTGGCAAAATCCCTTACTATAATGGTAAAGAAGGGTTTTTTTAAAGCTAGAATCAAGAGGGAAAAGACACCTTTGAGGCCATAAAATAGGCTATTTCCCAAGATCCTATCTTAGTCAACCCAAACTATGAGAAAGACTTTATTCTCTATGCATTTGGAGGAGAAAGAAGCATCTCAACCATTCCGACTCAACATAATCAAGAAGATTTGGAACAACCCATTTCTTTCTTTAGCCAATATTTGAAAGGTTACAAAGAGAATTATAATTTTATGGAGAAACATGTATATGTGGTGATCAAATCACTCAAGAAGTTCAGGCATATTCTCTCCAACAATAAAATACATTTGATGGTGAGTCACCAGAGCATCAAAGAATTTATGTTGACTAGGGAGATAAATGAAAAATGTGCAGGATGGATTACCAAAGTCATGAAGTATTACATGGATATCATGATCATGAATCTTTTAAAGGGCAAAGGATTATGTGAAAAAATAGTTGCTGACATCAAGACTACACCTCAGTCCAATAATCCACCTTCTTTCAATAGTTATATTCAAGACATGACTCGTTTCCTGTAGATTGACAAATAATGTTATGACTTTCAAAAGTTAAAGAAAATATATTTTTGATGCTAATCAATCCCCTATGTTCTTATTGATGGAATTTTATTTTAGGACATGAATGGAATCTTGTTAAGATGTATTGAGCATGAGCAAGTTCCCAAAGTGCTTGAGCAATTTCACGATGGACCATCAGGAAGACATTTTTATTCAAGGACTATGACTATTAAGATAATGAGAGGAGGATACTATTGGCCTTAATTATTCAAATATACCCACCAATGGGTAAGAAACTATGAAAAATGTGTTTATTTCATTGGTAAGTAAAAGATAACAACCCTTCCTCTTAGACCAATTCAAGTAGATCAACCATTCATTCAATGGGGATTGGATTTTATCAGCATGATCAATCTACCATCAAGTGTGGGTCATAAATGGGTTCTCACAATAATGAATTATTTTACATGATGGACTGAAGCGGTTTCTCTAAAAGATGCCATTGAGACATCTCTTCTAGAATTCATGGACAACATAATTTCAAGGTTTGGTGTTTCTCACACCATCATATCAGATAATGCTAAGGCATTTGTGGGAACTCAGTTAAGTGAATGGGTTGTTAAGAATAATATGTACTTGAGTAATTATTCAAATTACTACCCCCAAGGTAATGGCCTAGCTAAATCAACCAATAAAAAACTCATCAAAATCATCAAATGAATGATGGAGGACAACCAAAGGATGTGCCATATGAAACTAAAATCAACACTATGGATTGATATAATTACACTAAAAAGAGCCATTGATAATTCACCTTTCATGATGGCATATGGAAGATAAACACAAGTACCACTATCAATTAAACTTCCATCTTTAGATCTCAATCACTAATTGGACCTAATTTCCAATGATGAAATGATGGTGAGATTGGTTGAACTCATGGAGCTTGAATAAATTAGGCATCAATCAATGAAAGTCTTAGATGCAAATCAAGCATGAACTAAAAAGACTTTCGACAAAAAGGCATTTGTAAGGAGATTCAATGAAGGAAAAATGGTTCTCAAGTGGGATAAAGATAAAGCAAAACCAAGTAGGCACAATAAATTTGATTCAATATGGAGTGGTCCATATATCATCACTCAGTATAAAGGAACAAATACATTCTAGATCTCCAAGCTTGATGGAGTAGAACTATCAATCCTAGTTAATGGGATATACCTCAAAGCTTGCTTTTGAGGTAAGGAACTTGTTCTAAAATATTAAGTTTTTGTAAATATTAGGATTAGGTTGTGTTTTTAGTAAGTGCTTATGCATATGTTAGATTAATTAGGAGTTGTTTTCTTAGGTTGTGTTTTTTTACCTATTTTGTTTGTTTGTTTTTCCTATTTTTTATGTCTCTGAAAATCCTATTTTATTATTCCCTAGGATAGAGTTTGTAGGACAAATTGTTAGGTTGTGAGCTAAAAGCTTCATAGGTATGCAAATGGAGGAGGTTGCTAAGTGTTACAGTAACCGACGTCGGTCAGGGCAACCAACATCAATCATATTCAGTGTATAGAGCAACTGACATCAGTCAAGAATCGACCAACGTCAGTCATCTCTAGACAGATAGTGACTGACGTCAGTCATTTGTGCATTCCAGAACTGGTCTAATTTTAGATGGATAGTCAGTTTGCATGTAAAGACTAATTTTAGTCTTGAGTCTACATTTCTAATTATTGTAATTGGGAAGTCTAATTATTATTTGTTTTGGGATCTATTTAAGAGACCCATGGGGCTGTATTGTAAGTAAGGATCAAAAGGACTTGTCAAGGACAAGGACAAGGGTTCTTCCAAGTGTAAGATCAATTGATCTGTAGGTGTGCAAGATTAGGGAGATCTACATGGTAAGTAAGATCAGTTGATCTACAAGTGTGCAAGATCAGGGAGATCTACATGGTAAGTAAGGTCAGTTGATCTGTAGTTGTGTGTGTGTGAAAGGTCAAAGGAGATTTGTGGGGTAGAAAGATCAAGGAGATCTGCAACACAACAAGGAGCAAGATCAGGGAGATCTACTTCGAGTACTTTGAGTACTTGGTGGACTAGAAGTAGGCAACAATGGTTGAGTTGATTGTCATTTACTGGTTCGGAGCAAGTTAGTATTTGTTGATTACAGGTCACTCTCAGGGGTTTCTGATTGAGTGAGAGTAAAGTAATGGCAGAAGAAAGTACACTAAGAATGGAGAAATTCAATGGAAAGAATTATCAATTATGGAATTGTGGAAAGAAAGGGCATGTAAAGAAAGATTGTTGGTTGGTAGAAGATCAACATGAAGAAAATAAAGAAGCAAATGATGTAGGTATTGTTGCACGAGATGCTCTTATATGTTCCTTGGATAAAGTAGAATCTTGGGTTTTAGATTCTGTTGCCTCTTTCCATGCAACCCCAAATAGCGTATTTTTCCATGAGTATGTCCATGGAGACTTTGGAAAGATTTGTTTAAGGGTTGGTGAGCCTTGTCAAATTGTTGGCAAAGGGAAAGTGCAGCTGAAATTGCAGACGAGCAACACATGGGTGTTGAAGGATGTCATGCATGTCCTAGTCCTGAAGAGGAGTCTAATTTTTATAGGAAAGTTGGGTGATGAGGGTTGCACAATTACTCTCACAGCAGAATCTTGGAAAGTTTCCAAGGGTGCACTTGTATTAGCATGTGGTAAGAAAGTAGGTACACTTTATCTATATACTTATATTACTGATTCTCCTTCTGGTTTATCTACTTCAGATGTAGATGCGAAGATGTGGCTCTATAGGCTTGGTCACATGAGTGAGAAGGGAATGGATGTTCTTAAGTCAAATGGTAATCTTCCAGATTTGATAGTCTAAGATTTCTGTGAGCAGTGTTATGCTACAAGAAAGGATTGGGTTTATTATAGGAAGAGGAAATTTGATGTTTTTGACAAAGTTAAGAACTGGAAAGCCTTGGTTTTCAAGGAGAAGATGATGGGTAGAGATCAGCTCAAGAGGTTGAATAATTTTGAGTAGGGCAGTGTTGATTTGGACAAGGTTATGATCCAAAATGAGCTCGCGGGTAAAAATCATCACTCACAGGAAAACATAGTTATCAACATCGGTCAAGTGAGAACTGACGTCGAACAGGCAGGAACTGATGTCAGTCATGTGCAAACCAAAATTGGTGATGTCAGGTAGGTGGACACTGACGTTGATCAGGGAATTGATGTCAGTGATTAGGAGGAATTGACATCAGTCAAGTACAGATCGAGGTCGGCCAGGGGTGACTGAGATTGGTCACTGTTAAAATAGATTTTGGGCAGACAGCAAGCTGTCAAGGAGTCTCAAATGCCCATGTGGAGCACTGAAAGGGTAAGTAAGCCTCAAATTCATTATTCCCCTTCTTTATACTACTTGTTGCTCACTGGTGGTCAAGAACCAGGAAGTTTTGAAGAGGCAATGCAGGTAGAATCCAAGAAATAGTGGGAGCATGGCATGAAAGAGGAAATTGATTCCTTGGAAGAGAACCAAATGGGAGATTTGGTAGAGTTGCCAGCCAGGATGAAAGCACTGAAAGATGAATGGATTCCCAGGTTAAAGAAAGGAGAGAATGGGTAGGTGAGACAGAAGGCCAGGTTATATGGTCTTGAGTAGGCTCTAGGACAATGGTGTTTAAGGTTTGACAGGTGTATGACAAAGCATGGCTTTAGTCAATGTCAATGTGACCATTGTGTTTATTTTACCAAGTGGGATAGTGGTCGCGACATTATCCTATTACTGTATGTAGTGTATATGCTTGTTGCAGGGTCACACATGCAGGGATTTGCTGAGTTAAAGGTAAAAGTAGCTCAGAGGTGTGCCAAGAAGGATTTAGGAGGAGCAAAGAAAATCCTTGGCATGAGTATTTCTAGAGACAGGGAAAGTCATAGGTTGATTTTGTCTCCAGAGGATTATGTGAATAAGGTAGTGGAGAGGTTTAATATGCAAGATGTAGAACAAGTTAACACACCTATGGTTGGAAAGTTCATAGAACAGTGTCCTAAATCACATGATGACAGTGAAATTACCCAAGCATTGGGAGTTGTCAGCAAGTTAATGGCCAATCCAAGAAAAGAGCACTGGAAAGCAATTTAGTGGATTCTCAGGTATCTGAGAGGGACCAACATCAGGTATTTATGCTATGTAGGGTTAAGCACTTCTCTACATGGGTATGTAGATTCAGATATGGCAGGTGACTTGGATGACAGGATAAGCACCATAGGATATGTGTTCATTATTGGTGGTACGGCGGTTAGCTAGATTTTAGAGATGCAGAAGGTTGTTGCAGTCATAGAGGATAGCAAGGATAAGAACCCTATGGAAATGTTAACAAAGCTGGGAACAAAGGAGAAGTTGAATCTTCATTCAACTTATGTTGGTCTTCAAGATTAAACTTGAAGAGGGATACAAGCCAGGAAACAAAATTAGATGATGTACAAGTATAAGTACAGGTGCAACTATTTATCTCCAAGTGGGAGATTATTAAGTTGTGGAGCTAAAAGCTTCATAGGTATACAAATGGAAGAGGTTTTTGAGTGTTACAGTAACTGACATCGATCAGGCCAACTGACATTGGTCATATTCAGTGTACAGAGCAACTGACATCTGTCAAGAATCGGCTGATGTTGATCATCTCCAGATAGACAGTGACTGACATCGGCCGTCTGTGCATTCTAGAATTGGTCTAATTTTAGACGGACAGGCAATTTTCATGTAAAGACTAATTTTAGTCTTGAGTCTACGTTTCTAATTATTGTAATTGGGAAGTCTAATTATTGTTTGTTTTGGGATCTATTTAAGAGACCCATGGGGATGTATTGTAAGTAAGGATCAAAAGGACTTGTCAAGGACAAGGACAAGGGTTCTTTCAAGTGTAAGATCAGTTGATCTATAGATGTGCAAGATTAGGGAGATATACATGGTAAGTAAGATTAGTTGATTTGTAGGTGTGCAAGATCAAGGAGATCTACATGGTAAGTAAGGTCAGTTGATCTGTAAGTGTGTGTGTGCAAGGTCAAAGGAGATCTATGGGGTAGCAAGATCAAGGAGATCTGCAACACAACAAGGAGCAAGATTAGGGAGATCTACTTGGAGTACTTTGAGTACTTGGTGGATTGGAAGTAGGCAATAATGGTTGAGTTGATTGTCACTTACTTGTGGAGGGAACAACTCATTATTGAGTTGTGGTTGTAATTGATTGAGAGAGAGAACTCTTGAGGGAGAATTACTGATCACCTAAGAGGTGTGGGAAGAGTGTGATTTCTTCATTGTATTTCTTTCTGGAAGAGTGTTAATACAAGATTGTACTGTCTCTCATATTCTGTGTTGTTTTTGAATTCTAGTTACATATTACTTCTGGTTTAATTTTGTGTTTAGTTGCTTATACAAAGGTAATCAAGTGTGCTCTTAAGGAGTAGGATCCTAACACAAATTTGACTCCATGTCAAATGTCTTAGAAGGCTACTAGATTGATAATGATTAGTGGGAAATCATCTCATAGAGTTCATAAAAAATGTTGATATTTTTGTCACAAAAATATCATTATATCTAAGGCTTCTATAGTTTGAAGTGTTTTTTGAAATTGTTTTCCATTTTCTATAAAAGCTTCCATATCTTTCATGGACTTCATTTTTTTGTTCATGGCATTGATCTAGGGTTACCTACCTTTTTAGAATTGATACTTCATGCTTTGTGTAGTAATTTTATCAGTTATTTGCAATCTAAGGTTGAAATCTTGTGTCTAGGGCAATCTAGGGTTTTCCTAGGGTTTCATTTTTGAAAGCTTCAACTCAAGATTTTTCTTCCCAAAGCATACATTTTAAAAATAAAACCCTTAATTTTTTCCCTCCAAAATTCATAGTTTAATTTAGGGCTTCCTTAAACAAAATATTTTTAAGAATACACTTCCTTTCAAACTAGAGAATATTCCCTATAAATATTCCCCAAACATCCCGGTAGACACTAGAGCTACCTCAAACACCTTTGACCCCCACAGACTTCTAGTAATTTACAAAAAGTGGACCTACTTCCAACACCATCCACTTTCACCAAGGATCTAATGTGCTTCAATCACCATGGAGATATGATGTGCTTCAAGCACCTTCAAATTCCATTGGAGAATATAAGTGTTCTAGACAACTGTAGGTTCTACCAACTTTCATAGTTGGTTTCTCACAAGCATATCCATAGTATCCATGCCTCCTAAAGAGATGAAATTCAAATTTAAGATCCCTGGAGTGACTCTTTATTTGGAGTCCAATATCAAAGAGATCAAATATACAAATATAGGTCATATTGACCTAGGAGATTTTTGGATTAGAATAAGTACAAAATTCAAGTTTGATTGGATCTAGAGTATCTATGACTCTAGTCTTCACTAATTTATAGCATTTCCTCTATCTATTCAAAGACTTGAGTTGGTCCTAACAATGGCCCAACACTATGATCCTGACAGGAGGTAAGTATATAATGAGAAAGGGGAAAAGATTTTGGATCTTGACTTTGACATCATCAACATTGTGTTTGCCATCCCAAAATTTGAGAGTTATTTGGATATAACTCCACAAACATTGGCATAGTTATATAAAGAGAAAAAGGATAGATGTCAGAAGATAATCAATAATCAATGGCTCAAGACCTCCAAACATTCCTATACCAGATTACCTAAGACCATGTATACGCCTAATTTCATACATGAGGTAGGGGATATTATAATACTATTACATAAGGTCATAACAATCCTGATGCCAAGTGATATAAAAAATGGACGTACCATTATATTTGGACCATCCAAGAAAATAAATAATACATACATTGGTCCTAATTAATAAGTAACTCCCTCCATAAGTAATCGATGGAGGTATAAACAATGAACAAGTTCTAGATGACATCTTATATTGTTTATATCTTGGCCAAAAGAAGATTATTCCTAGGCCTTAACATAGTTCCTAAAGAGATAACTAGAGTTTAAAACTACTACCCTGATCTCATAGTATAGGCTAGTATAAAATAGTTCTAGAGAGCCAATGATGCTTTAATTTACAACATCATTATCATATTCAATCAAGATCTTGGCAGGGAAATATTTTCAAGAGAAGTGAAGGATAAAATCAATAAATAGGTTTCATTCTTCATATAATTGGTAGTTGGATTTAGTGGCTGCCCCTACACATTTCCCCAGTATGTGAGTGATAAATGGTCATTGTTAGAGTTAGTTAGACAACTTGTGGAGATGCACAAACTCCTCTCACATAGGCACAAGGTAAGGATACATTTCCCAATTTCCATTGGCTTCTACACATGCCAATCCCTCATGAAAGACAAAGGTACAGAGCTTGAATTGTGCCAAATGACACTGATGACTTTTGATTCCAGACCTTATTTTTATCCATATGGTAAAATCATCCATGCACTAGACCTGGAAACATATGAACATGTGACTTATTACAAAATTTTTTGGGAAGATTGTGATGATGAAGAGATGGTCAGGATGAGGGACTATTCAAGGATGTCCCTACAACAGATAAAAGATTATGATCTGACACCAATCCCTAATGACTTGTTGGATAGACCCAATATACCTTACATAGATCATTACTAGACCCTTACCACCATTGAGGTGGTCATTTCCTAAGTCTTTCTCTCTATTTGATAAAATAACCCCTCTGATCAATAAAATAATTAATTGGTTGAGGAGTAAAGGAGTAAAGGTCACAAGGGAGAAAATAAGGGTTAAAGAGAAGCTTTCAAAGCTCAAAACAAAATATATCACTCCATCAAAGGAGGGACCTTATGAAACATCAGAGGAAATTGAGAAGAAGAAGAAGAAGAAGAAAACAAAGTCTAAATCAAATAAAGGATAATTAAGTAGATAGGGAGAAGCGATAGATGAACCAATTGATCTTTCACCTAAAGACATAATGGTAACAACATAGGGTTTTCTACCTTTAGATCCCATAACCTTGACCCCTATTTCTAATGCTCCCCCTTCTCCTACTCATATTACTTAAGAAGTTTCAACACCTCCACCTCTAGTGTTAACCCCTCAACTTATCTCCACTCTACATACCACTTCACCCATAATACCCACATTAATAAGCCAAGTGCAATCAACACCAGTTAATCAAGTGGACACTCAGGGTCCCCCTATAGTGGAATCTCAAGTTTTCATGCCACCTTCCCTTATTATCATTTCACCTTCCCCATTTGATCCACTCCCATTCTCCCTTCTATTTATAACTCTTTCTGTTACATCTCCATTAATTATCAACACCACCCAACAATACATTGCTATGGAATCAATCATATTGACTATAGTTTTTTAAGCCACCCTAAAACCTAGGAAAATTACTATTTTATCTTCATCTCAACCCACCATTTTCACATCACCAACCCTAAGTGGTCCCACTCATCTTATTAACACATTTAGTGCTTTTGCTTCCACCTTCCATCAGTTCCCAAATTCATAATCCCTATGTCTATTCCATCCTCCATTTCCCTAATAGACACAACTACTTTCATTGTCTCCACTCCTCTCACTTCCACTATTCATAAAATACCATTAGTTGAGATTGGAGTAGCCCATGTATTTGATGTAAAGGTTAAACTGTAACCTACTAAGAAAAGTGAAGTGGATCCCCATAGGCATCTCCTAATAAACTAAAAATATTATCTTCCTAGGAGTCCCCAATGGTTATAGTGTCTGCTAGTGTAATAACATCAACTATTGATTCTCTAGTACTCATGTCAAAATAACAAGTATCTAACCCTAGTTGGTTAGCCTAATCAGTGAGTAAGAAGAGGAAACAAATGATTAACCCTAGTACATTAGATTTTATCATGTTGGAGGTCAAGAATAAATCAAAATCTACTCCCCAAACCCTCTTAAGGACATATAATGATGCTAAGTGGGAGATATATGTTGAAATTGTAGTTACCCCACTAGACAAATCAAAGGAAGATCTTATGGTAAGTGATTATAGATTTCTCAAATACACCATGGAGGATAGACTAGAGAAGGTCTTAAGCATGACATACAAACTGGTATCAACTCTCTCTTCTAGAGAAGTGATCATGACAAAGCCACCAAGGATGAGCTAAAGAGAAAAGTAGATTAGTTGATAGAAGTACTGAACCAATTCATAAATCCCAGTGAAACATCATAACAACCGTAAGCAGTGTAACTAATTAGTCTAGATTAAACTACAATTGATTATTTATGAGAGATTGTTCACATGTGAAGGGATATTAAGGAATGGTCTAAAGAATTGATCACTAAAGGAAATAGGGTTCTTTTAGTAATGATGGAACATTATAGAATCATCATAGAGAGGAAAGAAATTTTGGAGCAGATCAATAGCTATGAAGGAGAAATTCAGAACTTAAACATGTATTAACCAAAATTGATAGCTATAAAATCAATTGATATGAATACCCTCATTATTGATAATATATTTAAGAGTGATGTTGAGCATGAAGAACTACACAGGGTTACTCAATTTTAGATAAGAATAATAATAGAGTCTATTGAGCGAGCTAAGGAGGCTCACGATAAGGCAATTGATGTATTGTATGAGATTGAAGGCATGATGAATTTAATGTCATGCCAACCAATAGATTATGCCAATAATATCCTTCAAATAAATTAGGTCTAAAATAATTTCAAAGCTATAATTAAGAAAGAATCTACAAAAGACACAATCTTTATCCTAAGTTCTATCCATAGGTTTATTAGGTATGCAAAATCAATTGATAAAATGAGGATATAAATTTAGGGGATTAGAAATTTCAAAAGAGAACTTTTTAAAGTTCAAGCAGATTATGTAGCCTCCAACATCTACTCTTATGGGTTGAATCCAAAGTGCATACATGAAATATTCAAGGCATTTGATGCATATACTAAGAAGCTTTAGGCCAAGAATGATAAGAAAGCTGAGGAAATTCTAGACATTAATAAAATCTTTCTCTCTGATGAATATTGTGTTATATTATCATTGTAATTTCATTTCAAAAGCTTTGTAATTTATAATTTCATTGAAAAATACATCTATATTTTTTATAAATCTTTTTGAGAAAGAGAAAAATTATTTTTACATTTTATATTTTTTGATTATGTGAAAGTTGTAAAAAGCACAAGTGCAAATTGCACTTTCCATTTTGATAAATATGAATTGTTGAAAAGTGCAAAACCATGAAGTGTGAACTGTACGGTTCATTTTGACAAGTGGTAAGGATAAGAGTTTCAAAAGTCCCATGTGTGTT
Source organism: Torreya grandis (assembly GCA_037957365.1). Lineage (NCBI taxonomy): Eukaryota > Viridiplantae > Streptophyta > Pinopsida > Cupressales > Taxaceae > Torreya > Torreya grandis. Next base: position 942,075 of record JARHVA010002530.1, on the reverse strand, counting down.
TTTCAAGTTCAGTATTTTCATGAAAATCATTTTGTTGTTATTTTCTTTTAAAACTCAAGTTCTATTTTGGGCGCCTCTTTTTGCATGAAGAAGTTATTTTCAGCCACTATCAAATGAAGGAGACTTGCATGAAGATTCAACACTTCCAGCCATGCCATGCTACATTAAAAGTCGCATATAGCTCATGCATTCCATTTTCTAGTCATTCCATAAGTTTATAAATTCCAAAAATAGAAGAACTCACCTCTTTTTCATGAGGGTTTTATATTTGCATGATCTCCTTCAATTAGGTGTTCAAGTTTTGTCGACTACATCTCATCTTGGAGATATTTTATATAAAAATGGGTGGAACCCATGGCCCAATCTATCTTTTTGGTGTTAGTGATATTTTATGCATTTTAAATGTATTTACAACAAACTTTAACCTTTGGAGAGAAATAAATTTAAAGATTTGCCTTTCTTATCTTGATATATCTGTGTGTGTAAGCTATTTGATTATTTATGGAATCTCCATCTCTTTGTTTCAATTTCAAGAAATTTATCTGTGGTATTTTAACCTCTTGGAAATATCTTTTGGAATAAAGATTCTTTTCCCTTTTCTAAAAAATAGTTAAAATACCACCTTTGATTTCCATTTGTATGAGTTTGTGCTAAAATAAATTCAACATATTTTTTGCTCTATTGTGTTTATCAAGCAAGCACTGAAATCCACTATAAAATATTTGGTGCAATCACCATATTTTTATTTTTTCATAAATTTCAATTCTTCAACCTTTTCCCTGTCAAAACCCTAGTTTAGGATTCAAAAGCACTAAAGAGCAAGATTTTCAAAAAATTGGTTTTTTATCAGTTTGCATCAAATTTAGTGAAAGGAAGTCATCCTTATCTAAGGATTGACATCAAATTGTCAAGGTCCCACAACTTTGGAGGTTTTTACATTGTATCATTAGGCAATTGCACAACAAGCTACAAGATCAAGATAGGTGCAATCCTATGTGATAATAGTTTCCCAAGGTTGTTCAAAATCTAAGCGGACTATTGCAGTTGTTGGAAATATTGTCATTGATGTCAAAGGTCTAGCATTATTGGTGATAAAGGCCCCATTGCATTTAATAGTGTTTCTAATATTCATATCTTGGCTAATGTGTGTTAATATTTATTTAATATTAATGAATATATTTTTGGTTGCATATAGGTCAAAAGAGGGCCCATGGAGAAGTCAAAGAGGAATGGGATGCATTTTCTCATGAAGATTCATCTTGAGGAATTCCAAGAGTCACCATGTGAAGACAAAAGAGGGTATGGCACATTTTTCCATGAAGGGACACTTTGAGGAATATAAAAAGTCACCAAGATAAAGACAAAAGAGGAAAGGCTACTTTTGCTTATGAAGGGTCACCATAGACTTTTCAAATATAATGATATGAAGGGTCATGTAAGTTTGACACCATTTTCCATGAGGATTGAAGGGTCACAAAAGGTGAATGCCAAAGGTAATTTAGAAAGCTATAAATAAAGGCTTGAGAAGCCATTTTTAATATGAAAGAGAGTGCATGGTTTGTATTTGTTTTTGAAGAGAGAAAAGTATGAGATATTGTAGAGTTATATCATTTGTTGAGTAAATAATAGTGAGAGATAGTTGTGTTTTATACAAAAGAGGGGTTGGTGATCATGTGGGTTAGTGCTCACAAATCTTTGCAAGGGATTGGTGCTCCTATGGGTTGGTGCTCACAAATAGTTGATGTGTTGGTACTCAGCAAAGGGGTTGGTGCTCCTACAAGTTGGTGCTCATTCATATAATTGAGATTGTTCTCCATGGTTTTTCCCACTTTGGGTTTCCACACAAAAATATGGTCTCTCTCTCTCTCTCTCTCTCTCTCTCTCTCTCTCTCTCTCTCTCTCTCTCTCTCTCTCTCTCTCTCTCTCTTTGTGGTGCATGTTATTGTTTTAGTTTTATTGCATATCTTGAATGTGTGGTTAAGTGGTTAAAGAAAAGGAAATTGATTAAAAAATAAGATATATAATATATTGATTCACCCCCACCCCTCTCAATATATTTCATGCTTAGCTATTGGTATCAAAGTAGATTCCTTTGAAAAAGTTTCACAGCTTGAAGGTAGATCAGGAAAGCATGATGGTTGGATCACATGAAGGTTTTTATACAAATAAGGCACCTTTATTTGATGGGACAAATTATATTTTTTGGAACATAAGGATGAATAATTATTTGATGGCCCTTGGATTCAACATATGGCAAGCAGTGGTAGAGGAATATGAAGAGCCATAAACACTTGTAACTACTTTGACAGAAAAGAAGGCAAGTGAAAATAATGCTAAAGTTTTAAATGCTATTTTATATGGTCTATGTGAATCAAATTTTGTTAAAGTTATGAAATGGAAATTTGCTCATAAAATTGGGTAAAACTTGAGAATATTTACAAAGGTGATGGAAAATTTCAGCAAGCCAAGCTTTAGACATTCAGAAGATAGTTTGAGAGTCTAAAGATGGAAGAGGAAGAAAATATAGCAAGTTATCTTTTGTGGGTTGATTAAATAATTAATCAGATTCAAGGTCTTAAATTTTTTTTAGAAGAATCAATTGTGGTTCAAAAAGTTTTGAGATATCTACCATTGAGATATGATGCAAAAGTTTTAGCATTTGAAGAGATGAAGAATTTATCCAAGCTAAAGATGGATGAGCTATATGGTATTTTTTATGGCATATGAGATGTAGATCGAACAAGAAAAACCATCAAAGAGAGAAGCTGCTTTCAAGATATCAAACAAAGAGAAGGCTAAGATTCAAGAATCAAGTGATAGTTCTAGAGATGATGAAGATTGTTGGGTGAATATTTTGTCAGTTAACTTTCTGATTGAGAAAAATAGGTCTTATCATCCATAGCGAAGGAGATTGGTCAGCCCAGTGTGCAGGTTTACTACATCACAAGTAGACTAATCTCTCCTCTCATCAAGGGGAGGTTCCCTATAAATACGCAGGAGCTATATATACTATAAATATGTAGAAAATAACACTCAGGGGTAGAATACATCATCCATCTCTCTTCTTTCAGAGATGATGTTAACCAACAAAGGAGAAAATATTAGTGAAAACATTGAAGGCACTTCTCTTCTTTCAGAAGTGTTCTTGCAGGAAATAGTAAGATTTTCTTTCAGGTATGATAAGTGATTAGTAACAAAGGATAAGAACTAGTAGGATGAAATGGAACACAAAGTCTCCACCTCAATCGCAAAGAGTGAAACATAGAGGATAATGGGGGCTCAAAGTCATCCTAGAATCCTCAACATAGAAGGAAAAGAAAAACACACACTGAAAACAATTGTGAAAGCACAAAGTCTTTCCACAGTTGGATTTAGGACACCTTCCTTATTACTTTCACTAATTCTACTTGCTAAATTAAATATATGAGAACACATTCAGAAGATAGACATAATAATGATCTCCTAAAATGATACAAGCCAAAATAGCACAAAGTCTGCAAACAACTTGCTTTCTCATTTAGATAAAATGAAATGAAATTATAATTTGAGCTCAAAGTCTTAGTATTCTCCTTTCAACTAGGTAGAGTTTTGCTCATATAAAAATGAAAAGTCTCCTTTACTAATGAGAGAAATTACAATCTTATAACAACCACGCAAGGCTTGGCATTCTTTCCCATGGGATGGCCCATGCTGCAGTCAATGCATTCAATACGCCTTCAGTTCTATCTAGAGGGACCATGCTAGAAATAGTGCATTACCATAACTATGGCGTGTCCATTCCTCTAATATGTCTCTTTTTAGTATGGACTATCTGGTACTTTCCTTGATGTTTGTGCAACTATCTAATTTATCTTTACTTCAAGGAAGAAAAATAGGTCACGTCCTTGATTTGGTGCACTCAAAAGTCTACTTGATCCACTATTTCACCTACTAGAAATAACTCTCTTGAATATATTTCTGATCTTTTGCATTGATCTTCTCTCCCTTGTAGCAATTTGAGTCTTCGGGCTCTCTTTTCAGTCAGTCACTTGGTTCTTCCTTTTAAAATCCATGCTTTATTTGAGTTTCCACAGATATTCCCTTACTTTAAACTTGACGTCTGCAGGGCCGTCAATGGTCGCTAGCCGCTTGAACCATGTTGAACCTTGAACCTTTGAACCCGTTGAAAGTACATTGGTTCATCAGTTCATTCAGTCTCTTTTGTTCCATTACTTCCTAGTTTAATCACTTTCCTGCTCCTTGGTTGAACCATCTGTTGAACCACCTATTTGCTACTTCTTTTCTTGATTGAGGCCACCTTTGAACCTTTGAACCTATGAACCATTGAACTTTGAACTCTTTCAGTTCAAAGTTCAATCGGTTCATTGGTTCGTCCTTTGTCCCGTTCAATCATTGCTTCTTTTATCATTCTAAGTCCCTTTGATCTTTATCGCACTGGTTGAACCTTTGAACCTGTGAACTTGTCGAACCTTTTGGTTCAATGGTTTAATGGTTCAATCGATTCATTATTTGAAGCCCTTTTTGTTTAAGTCTTTAAAGGTTCCTTTCTATGTCTTTGTTTAGCCTTTGGGACGCCCTGAAGGGAAGGTGTCCCTTCAGGGTTTTAAAACGGTCCTTTCTTTGTCGTCAAGCACCCCCGCAAGGGTAACTAACCCTTAGGATTTTTTGGGTGGCCTTTAGGCTTAAAATTCCCTGGCAAGTTCTTGCTTCTTCGGAGGGATTTTAGCTTTTGGGCTTTTTCTGTCAGTCTTTTCCTTCGGACAAAAATTTTGAAGGAAAGTTTTTGTTACTTAGCCGTTTATTCTTTTCAATTTCTTCAGGCTTTCCTTCCGAGTGAATTCCTTCAGACAAAAAGTTCGAAGGAATTTTGCTTTAGTCATTTTCTTGTAAAAAATACTTTCGAAAGAATTCTTTTGGCCTCTTTTACTTAGTCATTTTTCCAAGGGATTTCTAACTTTATCTGCTTTTGCTCATTGCCCTCTACAAGGGTACTTGTTCATTTGGCTTTAGGGCAGCCCCTTGAACCTACCGATTGAACCAAATTTGGTTCAACGATTCAATGGTTCAATCGGTTCATTCTTCATTATTTGGCTAAGTCTTTTTGATCTTTTGAACTAAGTGCATTGAACCAATTGGTCATTGAACCCATTGAACCAAAATGGTTCAAGGTTCAATGGTTCAAGCCTTTATTCTTTGGAGCTTGCCGATTGAACTCTTTTGGTTGAACTAAGGCACCGAACCAATCCTGGAAATGACTAAGTGTTGGAAACTTGTTCTTTTGATGGAACTCACATGAAAAAACCTTTAAACCTATTGGGTTTGCTAATTTCAAGCATGTTGAGTCTATAGATTTCTGAAAAAGCTTTGAAAAATGAATAACTTGAATGTTTAAAACAATTTTTGAAAAGGGGAGAGATGATTTTGGTCTGTCAAACCAAAATAGTTCATAGGTTGTCCCAAAGATGTCACTCATTTTTGGGGACAATAGTTGGCTCCAGTTGGAGAACTTCCTTCAATTGAAAACTTTAAACATCTGAGGGGAGTAGAAACTAGAATCTCTAGTGCCTTAAAGTATGCCATTGGACTATGGAGTCATGCTACCCAAAAATAAAGTCTCCAAAAAATGAAAATGAACAACAAAAAGCAGAAATAAAGACTATACAGATATACATATATACGGGTGAACTTATCTGACACTTCAAGAATTGAAGTGCTTCAAGTGCTGCCCATTGTGAGGCAGAGTAAAGAGCATGCCGTCTTGATATTTCAATAGGAAGCTATTCTCACCATTGAGCTGATGGATAATAAATGGGCCTCTCCAAAGAAAATCTTAATTTCCATGCATCCCCTTTGGCTCTCTTCTCTTGTCCCAGAATAAGACTTGATCTTCAACCCAAAAATCACAGTTCTTTGCCTTCTGGTCGAAGAGCTTCTTCACTAGACTTTGGTGGGTAGCGATTTAGTCTACCACCATAGTTCTCTACTCATCTAGCTCAGTTAGGCACATGATCCTCTTATCAAGGGCGCTTTCATACATTTGATCCTCAATTGCCTTAGCCAATTTCAATGATAGCAATTCCAAGGTGATTGGTATCTCAGCATTGATAACATAAAGAAGTTGGAAAGGAGACATACCAATTGCTCTCTTTGGTGTAATTTTATCTGCCCATAGAGCATCAACCAATGCTTTATGCCATGTCTGGTTATTATCCACCAACTTCTTGATGATAGTCACCATGTTCTTCTTGCTTGATTCAACTTGTCCATTCCTTGTGGAAAGTAATCGGAAGAGTGGGAGAGTGTAATCCCATAGTAGAAATAGAATTGAGTAATCTCCTGGGAAGTGAAACAAGCTACATTATCAGTGACAATCTTGGTTGGGACCCCAAACCTAGAAATGATATTCTCCTTGAGGAAATTGCATACTACTTTTGAAGTAACATGCTTAGTTAGAATTGCTTCCACCCACTTGGTAAAGTAATCTATTACTGTAAGGACATAATCATGTCCAACACTTGAATATGGGTTTACAGCTCCAATAAAATCAATTCCCCATTGCTGGAATGGCTCCTCTATGACCACTAGCTTGAGAGGCAGGGCAGCTGACCTCAGTCTCCCAATAAACTGCTGGCATAGTTCACATTTTCTTACCCACTTATATGTGTCTTAAAATAGAGTTGGCCAATAATACCTGGCTCACAGGCCAAATTGTGGAAGGACTTCAGAAGTTGGCTTTGTTGCTCCTTGTCTATGCAGTGAGGAACACTCCATCAAAGCTCCTCTTGTACAAGCCATTATCCCAGAGAATAAAATTTGTAGCTTTCAGCTTGATAGTTCTCCTTTCTTTATAAGATAGGTGAGCAAGACACTCACCATAAGTAACGAAATGAGCAATACTTGAATACCACTCATTTGTGGTGGAGACAAAGAGGACCATTGGTGCATCTTCCACATCTACTTCTTCATGCCTGGCTTCTTCTAGCTTATTGTCAGCAATCAATTGGCATAGGCCCTTTTCCCATACCAACTTTGTTGGCTTGATGACCAAATCAAACTCCTAGATCTTTGCAATCTAATTACCTATTTTGGTTCCAAACTCCTGCTGAGTTAATATGGATTTGATCGTGGTATTAGAAACCAAACTAGTAACTTGCAAATTGAGGATGTAGAAATGGAAATGCTTCACTACTTTGACCACCACATAAGCATTCTTCTCTATGTTTGAATACTTCAGCTCATGAGCTTTGAAAGGATAGCTCATGAAAGAAATGGGAGATTCCACACATTCTTCATTCTGCTGAACCAAGATGGCTGAAAGTGTGTTTTCAAAACATAACTATACATAAGGAAATCCTTCATATAATATCAACAAACTAGAAATAGGGCATGGGCAATGGCAGTCTTGATATCTTCAAATGCTGACTTGCCTTCTTTAGTCTAGCTAAAGGTAGCCTTATTCTTCATCATGTTTACAATGTGCCTGGTCTTCTCAACAAACTTAGGGATGAACCTCCATAAGAAATTCACCTTTTCAAAGAAAGAGTGAACAGAAGTCTTACTTGTGGGCAAGGTAAGCTCTTGGATAGACTTGACTCTGTCTGAGTCAATCTTTATGCCTCCTTTGGACACAATGTGTTCGAAAATTTTCCCCTCTGTTACTCTAAAAATTGACTTTTTGGTGTTTAAGGAAATGCCATTTTGGTGGCAGCGCTCCAGCACTTGTTGCAAGTGACGTATATAATCTAAGTGATGCTTAGAAAAGATGGTCAAGTCATCAAGATAAACTAAGATGAACTTACCCATTTCATCATTGAAGGCAAGGTCCATTGCTCTTTGGAAGGTGGTGCTAGCATTTATCAAGCCAAAAGGCATCCTTCTATAAGCAAACATGCCCCAAGGTGTGGTAAAAGCAGTCTTATTTTGGTCTACCTCACTAAATTCAACTTGATTATATCTTGAGAAGCCATCTAGCATTGATAACATCTCTAAACCCATCACTATCTGAAGCGCTTAATCTATGATTGGAAAAGGATAGTTATCCTTCAAGGATGACTGATTTAAGTTCTTGAAATCCACATAGAGGCAAAATTTGCCATTCTTCTTCCTTACAGGAACTATATTTTCAATCCATGTGGAATGATGGATTGGGAAGATTATCTTGGCATTTAGCATTTTTTGTATCTCAGACAAAATGGTACCTGATATTTTTGGATTATACTACCTAGAATTTTGCCTATAGGGTGCTGAATCAGCCTTGAGAAGAATGTCATGTCGAATTTCATTAGGCTTGAGTGACTTCAGGTCATCATAGGAGTATGCTAAGATGCCCATGTACTAATGGAGTAGAGCAATGAACTTGAATTTCTCCTTAGGAGTGTAACACTTCCCAATGTTCACCATTTTGGGATCATCCTTGGTACCCAAATTTACTTGATCAAACTCCTGGGAGGAGCTTAAATCTGTTTGCTACTGTTTGACGAATCTATCATGTTTGTCAAACAATTTTTCAAGGGAAACCAGGCCTTTGGGAATCTTATTCTATTTAAGTTGTAAGAAATCCTCACCTGCATCTGTATTTGATTTAGGAGTTGGCTCACACTTCTAAGGTTTACTGCCTTCAAAATACAGTTGTTCAAAGCTATCTTTTTGCTCCAAAAAGGCAATGATTTGATTGTCATTGTTGAACACTTGCCAATGACTGACATTATTAGGTACACTTGGTCGAAAGACCAACTCAATAGTGTACTTGTCTCCTTTAAAGTCTGAGTGGGGGACCAAGAGAGTAGCTGAGACAGTCAGTGCATCAACGTGATCATTGAATTCTCTATGAATGGCAGAGATGCTAAAAGCATCAAAACTTTCAATTTGGTCCCAGACTAAATTGCGGTAGTGATGCAATCTTTCATTCTTGGTTTGGTACAAGTTTCTCACCTGACAAACCACTAGTTCAACATCTCCTTTGACATGAAGGAGCTTGATGCCTCTGTCTCAAGTAGCTCTCAATCCAAGCAATAGAGATTCATATTCAGCTGTGTTATTCATGTTGCTAAACTGCAACTTGTAGGATGAAGGAAAAATATCTCCTTGAGGAGATATCAACACAACTCCTGCGCCTGAACTAGTGGAGGAATAGCTACTATCAAATTTAAGAATCCTCTTCATTCAAAGAGAGAGATTCTTCCACACTTGCATTACACTCAGCCAATTCTTCTATTGTCCCAACTGAACTAATCTTCAGGTCGTCACATTCAAGAGTTTCAACAGGCATTTCATGGAATTCATCTGTGGATAAAAAGTAGTTATCCATGCCTGAAGACTCAAACAGAATTTGAGCTTCAGGTGTTGAGGTCTGGGTAACCACATATTTTGCTTCCTTCTCAGGGAGTAGCCTCTTCATACCACCTTTTAATGGAATCCTCACCTCAGATAAGTCCATGCTCAATTCACCACCAACATCCCTATAGAAATTTTGCCCAAGAAGGATGCCATAGGATGCAGGGACATCAACCACCAAGACAATCATCTTGATTCTCTTATTTGGGAACGCTGTAAATGCAAATTAGGCATCCTTGATTTGCCCCAGTAGTGGTACTTGATTGTTTTCCATGGAGAAGCATCTACCAAAGGTTTTGGTCAGTGTAAGGCCAAGGGATTCCACCACTTTGGCAAGCATAACATTATTTGAGGCTCTGAAATCAATGACGTAGTTGTTCAGCTAATGTCCATTTATCAGCAATGAGACATAGAAAGGTTCAGTCCTACCAGGGGCAATAGGGGGAGTAATGACAAGGTTATTCTTGGTGGGTGCATTCTTGGGGGAATCACAAGTCACCTTAGGAATTGCTTGTCCTATAAGGGTATTTTATTCTTCACACACTGAACCAATTTATCTAATTGCTCAAGATGGGACTATAGAAATTCAAATTCAGACATTTAAATTTTGGTTTTCTTTATATGGTCAATTATGTCAAATGCCTAGAATGAGCCAGGAGTAGAGGATGGAAATTCATATTTTTGATTTTTGAAAGGGGGAGGACTAGACTGTGAATTTAAAGTAGAAGGCATGGGGGCATTTGAGGTACTTACCTTTCTTGCAATCACCGGGTCCTTTAGCTGAAAAGGAAGAGTGGATCCCCGCTTAGCGATTGAAACTGCTGGTTGAGGTCTCTCCTTTGCTTTTTCCTTATCAGCTAGTTGATCTAATTGATTCTTGGACCAAGTGAATACAATATATGATCCCTCAGCTACATTACCTTCATTTTTGGGTTCATCTTAATAATTCAAGAAACTAATGTTAGAGTCGCCAGCTAATTCTTCTTCTTCCTTAGTGAAGAGATTAGCATCATCTTCAGGATTCAACTCAGGATAGAATGAGAAATCCAATTCAGCTTCAAGATATCCAACTCTTGAATTGGTTGGAGGTGCTTCGAGGGTGAGGTTCCTCTGTGGAGGAGGAAGGCAATTTTGCTATCCTTGATTCCTAGCAGCATTACCTTGGTATCCTAATTTTGAAATGTCTTCTTGGGAATATCTCTGTATGTAGGAGCAAATGACATCCCTTGCAACATTTGATTTCAAGGCTAGCAATTTATTTGCCAGCTTTTACACCATTTGATCAGTGGTGGCTGTGGGTGAGTGTTCAGAAGATGAAGAGGGTTTACCTTTATGTGGATCTCTCCTTATCTTTCTTGCCAAGATAAGGTCATCTTCTACCTTAGTATCCAAGTCTTGAGTAGCCTCAAGGTCTATGTGGCTAGCACATCTCAACAAAAAACTCGCTTCATGTAGCTGTGAGTTGATGAAAAAACATTTGAGGTTTTCAGGTGTGGGCTGAGCAATGATAGGAATTTAATTCCTCAACTTTTCAAATTTTACTATGAAATCTCTCATGGGTTCATGAGGTTCTTTCTTCATCTGTGTAAGCTAGGCCAACAAAGCATGTGCATCTTATGCAGGCTTGAACCTAAATTCAAACTTGGCTTTAAGTGTGTCCCAGTCAGTCACTGATCTAGCTTGTAGATGGTAGAACCAGTCTATAGTGAAACTTTTTAGTGTTTTCATGAAAAGTTGGACTGCCACATCCTTAAATTCCATGCCTATCACACCACAGGATATGCTAAAAGTTGTAATGTGTTCATCAAGATGAACTCTCCCATCTCCAAAGAATTTAGGGAAGTTATTTCTTGAACTGCGTGGTAGCTCATGCAGAGGTGGAGTCAAATTGAGTGGGCCAAATGAGTTACCCCAGGGGCCTTGAACTGCCATGATGGGATTATGAAAAAGAGGGATAACAAATCTGAGCAGCGTGTGGATAGGCAAAGCTCTGATAATAGTAAAAAAAGTAGTTATATCTTCGGCTCTCTGGCTTCTTATATAACATGGAGTTGCCAGATTGTAGAATAAAAATAGGAAATAATTGGCCCTACTTCAGCTTAAAGCTTGAGGCTTCAAACTGTGCATTATATCTCAGTGGCTCTAGTTTTGTAGACCAAATAATATAATGGAGATGGAGGAAGATGGATAAGGCTATAATGATAATGGGTAAGACACAGAATGGAGTTGCCAGAGTCTATAATGGATAAGGGTAGGGACTGCTTCAATCTGAAACTTGAGGCTTTAGACTGCATGTTCATCCCCAGTGGAGTCACCAAAAAGATTGTTGGGTGAATATTTTGTCAGTCAGCTATCTGATTGAGAAAAATAGGTCTTATCATCCACAACAAAGGAGATTGGTTGGCCCCGTGTGCAAGTTTACTACATCAGAGGTGGACTAATCTCTCCTCTCATCAAGGGGAGGTTCTCTATAAATATGCATGAGCTATATATACTATAAATATGCAAAAAATAACACTCAAGGGTAGAATACATCATCCATCTCTCTTCTTTCAGAGATGATGTCAACCAACAAAGGATAAAATCTTGGTGAAAACACTGAAGGCACTTCTCTTCTTTCAGAAGTGTTCTTGCAAGAAATAACAAGATTTTCTTTTAGGTATGATAAGTGACTGGTAACAAAGGATAAAAACCAACAGAATGAAATGGAATGCAAAGTCTCTACCTCAACTACCCAAAGAGTGAAACACAGAGGATAATGGGGGCTCAAAGTCATCCTAGAATCCTCAACACATAAGGAAAAGAAAAACACACATTGAAAATAATTGTGAAAGCACAAAGTCTTCCCACAGTTGGCTTCAGTTAACCTTCCTTATTACTTTCACTAATTCTGCTTACCATATTAAATAGATGAGAACACATTTAGAAGACAAACATAAGAATGATCTCCTAAAATGATACAAGCCAAAAAATGCAAAGTCTGCAAACAACTTGCTTTCTCATTCAGATAAAATGAAATAAAATTATAATCTGAGCTCAAAATCTTAGTATTCTCCTTTCAACTGGGCATAGTTTCACTCCTGTAAAAATGAAAAGTCTCCTTTACTAATGAGAGAAATTACAATCTTATAGCAACCATGCAAGGCTTGGCATTCTTTCCCATGGGATGGCCCATGCTGCAGTAAATGCCTTCAATGCGTCTTCAGTTTTGTTTAGAGGGACCATGCTAGAAATAGTGCATTGCCATAACTATGGCGTGTCCATTCCTCTAATATGTCTCTTTTTAGTATGGACTATCTGGTCCTTTTCCTGATGTCTATGTAGCTATCCAATTTGTCTTTACTTCATGGAAGAAAAATAGGCTGCATCCTTGATTTGGTGTGCTTAGAAGTCTACTTGATCCACTGTTTCACCTACTAGAAATAACTCTCTTGAAGATATTTATGATCTTTTGCATTGATCTTCTCTCCCCTATAGTAATTTGAGTCTTCGAGCTCTCTTTTCAGTCAGTCACTTGGTTCTTCCTTTTAAATTCCATGCTTTATTTGAGTTTTCACGGATATTCCCTTACTTTAAATTTGACGTCTGCAAGGCCATCAATGGTCGCTAGTCGCTTGAACCATGTTGAACTTTGAACCTTTGAACCCATCAAAAATACATTGGTTCATTAGTTCATCAGTTCATTCTGTCTCTTTTGTTCCATCGCTTCCTGGTTCAATCACTTTCTTGCTCCTTGGTTGAACCATCCATTGAACCACCTATTTGCTGCTTCATTCCTTAACTGAGGCCGCCTTTGAACCTATGAACCATTGAACTTTGAACTCTTTTGGTTTAAAGTTTAATCGATTCATTGGTTCATCCTTTGTCCCGTTCAATCATTGCTTCCTTATCATTCTAAGTCCCTTTGAACCTGTGAACTTGTTGAACCTTTTGGTTCAACGGTTCAATGGTTCAATTGGTTCATTCTTTGAAGCCCTTTTTGTCTAAGTCTTTGAAGGTTCCTTTCTGTGTCTTTGTTTAGCCTTTGGGATGCCCCAAAGGGAAGGTGTCCCTTCAGGCTTTTAAAATGATCCTTTCTTTGTCATCAAGCACCCTCCCACAAGGGTACCTACCCTTCAGGATTTTTTGGGTGGCCTTCAAGCTTAGAATTCCTTAGTGGGTTCTTGCTTCTTCGGTGGGCTTTTGGATTTCAAGCTTTTTCCATCGGGCTTTTCCTTCGAACAAAAAGTCTGAAGGAAAGTTTCCGTTACTTAGCCATTTATTCTTTTCAATTTCTTCGGGCTTTCCTTTCGAGTGAATTCCTTCAGACAAAAAGTCTAAAGGAATTTTGCTTTAGTCATTTTCCCATGGAAAATACTTCTGAAAGAATTCTTTCAGCCTCTTTTACTTAGTCATTTTCCTGAGGGATTTCCAACTTTGTCCACTTTTGGTCACTGCCCTCCGTAAGGGTACTTATTCCTTTGGCTTTAGGTCAGCCCCTTGAACCTACTGATTGAACCAACCGATTAAACTAAATTTGGTTCAACAATTCAATGGTTCAATCAGTTCATTCTTTGTTATTTAGCTAAGTCTTTTTGATCTTTTGAACCAAGCACATTGAACCAATTGGTCATTGAACCCATTGAACCAAAATGGTTCAAGGTTCAATGGTTTAAGCCTTTATTCTTTGGAGCTTGCCAATTGAACTCTTTTGGTTGAACCGAGGTGCCGAACCAATCTTGGAAATGACTAAGTGTTGGAAACTTGTTCTTTTGATGGAACTCACCTACAGAAACCTTTGAACTTGTTGGGTCTGCTAATTTCATGCATGTTGAGTCTGTAGATTTCTAGAAAAGCTTTGGAAAATGAAGAACTCGAATATTTAGAACAATTTTTGAAAAGGGGAGAGATGATTTTGGTCTGTCGAACCAAAATAGTTCATAGGTTGTCCCAAAGATGTCACTCATTTTTGGGGACAAGAAAGATGACAACAGAGCTCTATTCATTTGCAAGCCAAAAAAAGGCACAAGTAAATATCAAGAAAAATTATCTTTTAAATGTTTTAATTGTGGAAAGATTGGACATTTTGTAGCTAAGTTTCCAAATAAGGGTAATGGTGATAATGAAGAAGGAAAGTCTATATACAAGAAGAATTTCAAAGGAAAATTCAAGAAGAAGAGTTTGTATTCTAAAAATCCTAGCTCAGCCACAGATAGTGGAGTCAGTGATTCAAAAGAAGAAGAGATTATATTCATGGCCATATATAAAGATGCCTTTGCAAGCAAAAGTACAGATGATCAAGAAGAAGAATAAGATGAATTCAAAGTGAATCTAGAAGAACTCATTTGTGCCTTAGAAGAGTTAAAATCTCTTGAAAATAAGAATCGAAGATTAAAGCTCCAAATCGAGAAAAATGAAAAGGAGTCAAAAGAAAAAATTAAATATCTACAAGCACACTTTGAAGAAGCCAAGAAGAATGAAGAATATCTAACTGTACAGTTTAAAATAGTAAGTAAAGAATGTGAAAGGTGTGTTATTAAAATTGCTTCTTTAAAAGCAGATCTTGAGAAACCAAATAAAGAAATCAATGATAGAGTAGCTAATAATTAAAATTTAAGAATAACACTAATATGTTGAATAAGATATTAGAAAATCAAAGATCAATGTCACATAAGATAGGTATTGGATTTGAAAAAGATAAAGGGGAGGCCACTACTTTCACAAACAAAGAAAAAGGAAAGAGCTATGCTGAAGCTCTTACAAAAGAAGAAATAAAAAGGGAAGAAGTTAAGAATACAGAGGACATATCAAACAAAGAAGGCTGGAGGGAATATATCTAAAAAAGGTAATTAGGTTAGAGATACACAAATAAGTCTTATTTTTATGGTTACTATTTTTATTGTAATGGATATGGTCATAAGAAAATAGAATTTAAAAAATGGGCTAACAATTTCAAAAATAAGAAGGAAAGTCATGTAGAGTCAAGCAGAAGCCACAACTCTTTTACTCCTCTATCAAGATTTAATGATGAGGCCATAATATGTTACAAGTGTAAGAACTTTAGACACATATCTCGATACTATATAAGTGTTTTCAAGTCATTCAAGGACCAGAGTTTCAAGGCTCCATTCATCAAGAAGAAAGTTCAGATAGGTTCATGGCAGAGGAAACAACCTAAAAAATCTATGTTGGTACAGACAAATTTGCATATAAGAAATGAAGAAAAGCCATGTTTCATTGATAGTGGATGTTTGAGGCACATGAAAGGAGACAAAATAAAGTTCATAACCTTGAAGAAGATCAATGGTGGCACAGTGAAATTTAGAGATAATACTACTACTAGAATTATCAAAAAAGGTACACTAAGTTTGGATAATGGTAGAACTAAAATTGAAAATGTTTTGTATGTAGAAGATCTTAAGCATAATCTTTTGAGTTTAAGTCAAATGTGTGATTAGGAGCATACACTAAATTTTTATGTAGGTTGTGAAATTAGGAGAAAAGATTCAGATGTATTGATTGTAGATGCTTAGAGAACAAACAATAATTTATATATGTTATCAGACATCAAAGGTCAAAGATGTTATTTGAGTCAGATGGAATAAATTTGGATAAATCACAGGAGAATGGGTCACATAAATTTTGACAATCTTGTTAACATCAACAAAAATCAAGCAATCAAAAATCTTTCAAAGATTACAAAGCCATTCGACACGCTTTGTGAACCTTTTCAGCATGGGAAGTAGGCCAGAAGGTGGTTCAAAACAAAAGAGTACTTGACCACTCAGATGTTAGAGATTATTCACACTAATCTATGCGGATCTATGAGAACTCAAAGTACTCAAGGTGAGAAATATTTCATGTTGCTTATTGATGATTTTTCATGTATGACTTGGGTAATATTTTTAAAGAAAAAATTAGAAGCTTTTAGACATTTCAAAGCATTCAAAGCATTAGTTGAGAATGAAACCAGTTTAAGGATTAAGTGTCTTAGATCAGATCAAGGAGAAAAATTCATTTCAGATCAATTTATTGAGTTTTGTGAAGACCATGGAATAAAGAGACATTATTCAGTAACCAAAACTCCACAGCAAAATGGAGTAGTTGAGCAAAGAAATGGAATAGTTCAGGAGATGGCGAGGACAATGCTAAATGAATCCAAGATATGAAATAATTATTGGAGAGAGGTAGTTGCTACAATAATGCATATTCAAAATAGAGCATTATTGAGAGTCAATAGTGATAAGACTCCTTATGAGCTATGAAAAGATAAACCAGCAATAGTTGATTATTTTAGAGTTTTCGGTAGTAGATGCTTCATAAAGAGAATTGATGAAAAACTTGGGAAGTTTGAATCTAGAGCAGATGAAGGTATATTTCTTGGTTATTCTTGTAAAAGTAAAGATTATAAATGTTATAACAAAATAACCAATAAATTTTTTGAAAGTGCAAGTGTTAGGATAGAAGAAGATGGAACACAAAGAATCAATGATCTAATAGACATTCTTGAAATCATTGAAGAGAAAGATTTTGAAGAATTAGATAAAGATGAGAAGAAGGAGAAAAAGGACACCAAAAATCCATCCAAATATGTTCAGAGAAATCATAATGAAAGTGACATCATTGAGGACATAAATGAAGGAATTTACACCAGAAGAATGATGGTAAGTGAATCTGAGCAAGTTAATTTCTCTTTATTATCCAAAATTCAACCTATAACTTTTTCAAAAGCTAGACATGATAAGCATTGGGTTAAGGCTATG